>JABMCL010003078.1:0-57500 GCA_018857735.1 Alviniconcha marisindica
CCCTAGATTTGCACATTCTAAAAACACAACTAGTTTCAGTGTATCATCAACTTTATTTTCTGCCCCCTTTGTCCTGTTTTCATACACACCTTTTGGCACTAAGTCATATATATATTTAGTTAGTTGTGGTATGGACAGCTGTGTATCTGATCAGATACGGTGATTACCTGACTGTTTTCCATGAACCACTTTCAACATCTTACATCTGTCACACTGGTTTGAAAACTGTGTATCAACTATCATAATCACTGGTAGAGTTTTGGTTTGGGTTTGTAATCATGGTGTAGTGGTCTCTGTTGCATACCCTGTATGATCGTCATGATGATATAAGTGCAGAGAGCTTTCTCGGAAGGTTAGTCTATACACCAAGATTTTCATGATGATGATTTGTTCTTTATAGTGTTTCTTCTTTGTAGCCTGTATGTTCCATTCAGGGATTTTTCTTGTGCCTTCTGCCCCATTACTGTTTGTTTAGTAGTTTTGGGGGCTCCTTTCTCTTCACAAATGTCTTGCATTTTTTCTTTTTTCTGGTGTCTTCTCCTTACCAGTTCTTTGTCTTAATGATTTTGTTTGTTTGCCTGCAGTGGCATACTGTGGGTGCAGAAATTAAGGTCCCCTATGTTGAGAACCCAGAGCTGTGAAATTTTCTCCCTTTAAAGCCTGGAGTAGGTCAGAGTAAAGCTGTGCATGCTTCTCCAACTGCCAGGAAGGTTTCCATAGTTCTGTCTGATAATATCTGTCTTCCCAGTCCATTCACCGTGTTTGTGCAAAGCAGTCGTAGGGAAAAAAATAATATGGAGAGAGAGAGAGAGAGAACATGCACACAAAATGGAGAGGATAGAATAGTGAAGATACAAGAATTGGTTTATAATAGGCCCAATCAATAAGAGTCGGGTAGGGTCCATTTCAACTTGTGGTTGTATGCTTCAGTTTCGCATCTTCTTTTTTCTCTCCAACCTAGGTGTGTATTCAGTTCAGTGCAGGCAAAAAGTAAAACTGAACAATGCCAGTTATGTGCATTCAAGTATCATAGTAGTGCATGCAAGAGAGTGCAATAATTATGTGCATGTTCAGTTTAGTGTTGGCGTATGTCATCGTGTACATATTTGTGTGCATATATATGTATGTTCTTGTATGTGTATGTGTTCGCCAAGGGTGCACATTTGTGTCACTGTCATATGTGTCAGCGGGGAGTGGGGGGTCCAGTTTGTGGCTTGTGTGGTAAAACAGGCCCTGGATGCCCCTCCAAGCTTCAGCTGGAACTGCAAAATGGCCTGCCCTTGTGCAGAAAGGTGTAAAAAGAGAGCCACTCCAGCCTTTAATGGCCATAACCCTGGAAGACTCACCTTCCCCTTGGCAGCAGCAGCTTTCGCAGCGGGCCGATGAAAACAGGCCTATCGACATGCGCATCGGTGCCTTGGCTGTCACATCAGACAGCAGTACAAGGTATTTTTAGTTCATCTGAATACTTACTATTTTTTTCGGATGAATTGTTTTTATATGATTGGGTTTGATTCCGGTTTAAAGTAACTATTTCCCACAGTATTCATTAGCCCAGCCCCGCACCCCCTACACACACACAGCGCAGAGGTGGAGAACAGCTCAAAAGTACAGCATGCACGTACTCCCCCTCCTGCCCCTCAACAATCAAGAGGGTTATAATGAGTCCAGGTAGCATAAAATGACTCAGCAGAACCTGTAAAACACTGAACACAAGAAGCACAACCGAACCACAACTCCTGAAGATGTATCCTTGGTGGCCTGTTTTCCAATGGTTTATCATGGTCGGATTTCCCCTCTTTTTGTAATTATGTTTTGCTTGCTAGGGTTATGACGTCAGTTTTGGTGGAGCCCCTGTCAAATCACTTTTGTAGTTCTGCATGGTCCTTGTTCTCCATTTAAACATAGACGTAACAAAAAGACAACTTATGTTATCTATTGCAAATACTTTGGAAGTCACAACCAGGGAATTCTTATTTTCAACGATAGCCTGTTTTGGTGCCCATCAAGGAATACATATGCCAGTTTGTGTGCTTGTTTCTGAAAATGTGGTTGAAGAAAACTACTTCCTATAAAAGACGAAATGCCAGCAGACGAGCACGCTCAGCAAACAGCAGTGAAAAACCCACGTTTACTGAACAAAAGTGCTGAGTTCAGTAACATACCCCCAGCTTGAGGCCGTCCTTGACAAGGTGGTCTGGAAAAACCTTTTTATCATAACGACATACAAACGCATATTCCCGGTGTGTGTGTGTGTGTGTATATATATATATATCCTCCACAAGTAGACGATGTACCGTACAATGTAGTCACTCATCCCAAGCATGACCGAAGGCCAGATTGACTCGCAGATAAGGGTATTTAAACTTCAGTGTAGAGGAGGCATAGCCTATGGATCATGTTAAGTGGGGAACAGTGCTTCTGGAGACGATGGGTCAGAGTGGAACACATGTGAGCGCAGTGAGTCTGCTCAAGAGCAGAGAATATCGCTATATAAAAGCAATCGACAACAACATCACACTACCATTGCACAACATTCCACATACCACATGTTCCACGCCACATCTCACGCACATTTAATGTCGCAACACATCTCACCTCGGACCACCATATTCTACATCTGACATACACCGCAGTCTGCCTCCCACCACCATTTCACACCACCATATTTCACACCACCACATCTCAAAGCACAACATATTCCACATCGCACAGCCACAGTCCACATCACACACCATTCCACATCCACAACTATTCCATCCCACACCCACATTCAACATCACAGCACATTTCACACCACACCATATACCACATAATATCACGCCACCACATCTGACATCACAACACATTGCATTATTTTTCCACATCGTACAACAATCACACAGCACATTGCATACGCCACATTCTTCATCACCACAATTCCTCACCACCACATTTCACATTACGGCGTAACTTTCCACATCTTGCATTATGTAACATTCAACATACCAGGACACCACAGTCCGTCGCACCTTATTCCACACACATTTTGCATTTCAGTCGCATTCTATATCACACCACAGTGTCTGAAATTGCAACATTCCACATCGCACCACATTTCACATACGCATCACACCACATTTCACATCGCACCGTCATTCACATCAAATCACGCCCACGTTCCACCTCGCACCACACCATGCGCATCACCACATTCAAATATAAACTACACATCGCACTATCCCACAGCACACATTCCAAACCCCACCATACAACCCCACTGCATTTCAACCATCATTCCGCATCACGCCATGTCTAATATGGCGTCAAACCATTCCACATCACTCCGTATTCCACAACCACATTTCACATCTTGCATCAGTCGCAGCATACCACCACATTCCCCAAGCACCACAGCATCATTCCACATCGCATCACCACATTTCACACCTGACATTGCACGACATCACAGCATCACACCATGTCACACATATTCTACATCGCACCTTATTCCACATCACAGCCACATTAGGATGAATAAGGCACAACATCCCACATCTGGCATTGCAAAACCTTCCACATCACACCAAATTCCACACCACATTATTCCACATCGCGCCGTATGATCTGGTGGTATTGAAATACGTGAAATGAGATGTATGGTGTGCTGTGCCGGAAATGTGGTTTGATGTGAAATATTGAGATGTGGAATGTATAACATTGCCATTGCATCTCGCACCTCATCACTGCATCATCCCACCACATTTTACATTGCATCATTCCACACCAAACACTGACCATCTCTGACACTGATTCCAAACCACACTACATTCCACGTCACATCATCATTCCTCACCATATCACACATTTCATATCACACCAGCCCCACTCACAGCACACTATTCCACTTTGCAATACCATATTTCAGATCTCACCACTCGGTGATATCGGCCACAGTTATGCATCACGCCACATCTCGTATTGCATCCATTTAGTACATTACGTTCCACATAACGCCACATTCCATGTACTCCATGCTACATTTCAGATCACACCATATATTGGCCACATTGTGCATCGCACCACCACCATTGACATCGTCTCGCATCACACCACATTTTACGCAACATAGTCCACTGCACCGCATCTTGCAGAATTGCATCATTCTACCACATCTGACCGTGATCACACCCAATTCCACATCCCACTACCATGTTTCACATAACATTCCACATCACACAGTACACCACCACATTCTACATCCCACCACTTACCACATCTCGCATAACACCACCTCCACTACCACGTAAACGCACCGTTCCCCCCAGCCACACATTCTACCTCATTCCACATCGCACAACGTTCCACATTCCATGCCACAGCACCACACTCTACCTCATTCCACATCGCACAACGTTCCACATTCCAGCCACAGCCCACATTCTACTCATTCCACATCGCACAACGTTCCACATTCCATGCCACAGCCCACACACTACCTCATTCCACATCGCACAACGTTCCACATTCCATGCCACAGCCCACATTTCTACCTCATTCCACATCGCACAACGTTCCACATTCCATGCCACAGCCCACACACTACCTCATTCCGCATCGCACAAAGTTCCACATTCCAATGCCACAGCCCACACACTACCTCATTCCACATCGCACACCGTTCCACATTCCATGCCACAGCCCACACACTATCTCATTCCGCATCGCACAACGTTCCACATTCCATGCCACAGCCCACATTCTACCTCATTCCACATCGCACAACGTTCCACATTCCACGCCACAGCCACACACTACCTCATTCCACATCGCACAACGTTCCACATTCCATGCCACAGCCCACACTACCTCATTCCACATCGCACAACGTTCCACATTCCATGCCACAGCCCACACACTACCTCATTCCACATCGCACACGTTCCACATTCCATGCCACAGCCCACATTCTACCTCATTCCGCATCGCACAACGTTAAACGTTCCATGCCATAGCCCACACTCTGCCTCGTTCCACATCGCACAACGTTCCACATTCCATGCCGGCCACAGCACATATTCTACCTCATTCCGCATCGCACAACGTTCCACATTCCATGCGGCACAACCCACACTCTACCTCATTTCACATCGCACAACGTTCCACATTCCATGCCACAGCCCACGCTCTACCTCATTTCACATCGCACAATGTTCCACATTCCATGCCACAGCCCACGCTCTACTTCATTTTACATCGCACACCGTTCCACATTCCACGCCACAGCCCACGCTCTACCTCATTCCACATCGCACAACGTTCCACATTCCACGCCACAGCACACTCGCACCAATCCATATTACACCACCACTTTCCATAACCCCATTCCAGTTTGAGAGACTCGAACTCGGTATATGGGTCATTCTCCTGAAAACTTGGACCAATGTGAGCCGGTTTGGCCTAGCGGTAAGGCGCTAGGCTGGTAAGCGGAAGGACCTCAGTTCGATACCGCTTCGGCTCTCCTTTCTCTTCAAAAAGGTTGTGGTCTGTGGACACTGTCATGTGACTTTGTCCATCACTTCCTACTGAAACATTAAAATGACTCTCATCGCTGCCCATCTTAATGCAGGTGTCATTCTGGTGGTGACCGTGTAGCGATAGGTATATGATCTCCCTCTTCCCCCACCTCCCAAACCCCTTCCCCCCTTCTCCCCGTCCCTAATAAGCCTCATGGTTTCTGTGGACGTTAAGCACCATGTTTACTTACTATAACTAGACCAACTGAAGAGGGTGCCGCTTTCCCAATGAAATAAAAATTGAACTGAAACCTCAATTTTTTTTAAACTACCGCTATGTTTCTGGTGTAATGTATTTGGATAAATAAGGGAATTGCCGCCACAATGGGTGAATGCATCATTATTTCTTGTGCTGCGAGTCTTTTTTGCGGTAAATATCGCGACATGGCGATTTTCATGGCCGCCATTTGTGACATGGCTGATCGCAGATATTTCCCTGGAATCGTTCATGATTGAATAAAAACTGGTTTCATGAGAAAGGCTAGTTCTTACATACAAACGATATTTATTGTGTGGTGTTTGCTACTAACAACTCCAAACAAAGGAAAGATAATCGGTGTCTCGCACATTACCAATGGTGTCTTCTGAGTGTGTATCACAATATTGTGACTTGTTCACAAAAGAAACTAAAGAATTTTTATTTTATTTTTTAATGCTTCTTCAGTTGATGACATGAGAGTAGATACAAAATAAATTACAGACATTTCTTCAGGGGTGGTTGACGTGGTGTCTTAAAATGGTATCAGTAACGTGCGAGCACACAAAAGAATTATTTCTGCTAGTATCATTGACTTTCGACCTACCCTAATTAACGAGTCCACATCAGCTGACTTGCGGCAGCAACGTTTGACCTCTTTTTGTGTTGTGTGTGATGTATTGTTTTACTACAAAAGGGAAAACGCTGTGACGTGGTGTCTTCAGGGGTGAGGGATGTAACGCTCGTGACATATTTGTTCCCACTCGGCTGCCCGGAGTGTTTGTGTGCAACTTTTTGTAACCAAACATGGTATTGTGGTGCACCACCATGAACCGGAGTGTCCTGCGAAAAAATGGGATTCTAGCTTCAAGGTCAAGGTCACAGTGTGGGCTTATATAATCAAAACATGAGGGTTTCTACTATATCTTTTATTCTAAACTAGTGAGTCGTTTGCAACCAAACTCAATTTGATGGTAGATCATCCTAAGCAAAGAAGTGTCCAGTGAAAATATTGGATTGCTGTGTTCAAGGTCAATGTCACAGCCAAGGTTAAAAGTTTCAGTTAATGTTAATTTGGATGATGTGCATCGCTGAACCATTTGCAACCAAACCCAGTATGGTAATACATCATTATAAGCCAGTGTCATGTGCGAAAAATGGGTTTCTATCTTCAAGGTCAAGGTCACAGTAACTGAATTTGCGTTCATACAATGAAATCAGGACTATTTCTATTATATGTTCTGAACTGCTGATTTTTTAGGGACCAACTTAGTTTGACAGTGCATGTACATAACGTGAAGTGTCTTGTGAAAAGCCGGTTCTTTTGCTGTATTCAAGGTCAAGGTCACAGTGAAGGTTCTGAACTTCAGTGAATGTTTTACCGGACAATATCTCTGATCGTCAAACTTAGTATGGTGATGCATCATCATCATCCAGAGTATCATTCAGAAATATCATTTTGTGATGTCAAAGCCACAATCGTTTCTACTAGATGTTTAGAAATACAAACTTTTGCAATACAAATTAGTTTGATGGTACATCGTCACAAGACGGGAAGACACCGTGAAAAGATTTTTTTGCTTTTACACAGGGCGTGAAACAGAGAATATGGCTTGAGTGACTGTGGACTAGATTGCTGCCACACTTGGCCATCCCAATATCTAAAGCAAGGGTCAATACCGGTTCCAATCAAGAAAATGTGGAAAGAACATTGCTTTTGTAATGAATATACTTGTTCATTAACTTTTTTGGTCAGTGGTTCAAGTGTGTGATTCTTATATCCTTTCAGTGTACTTGTGATGATGTCTACATAACATGTGAGACAGTTTACTCATTGGTTATTAACTTTAAAAAGCAAGAAACAAATATCCCTCTGACATGTATATTTATGTATAAGGTTCAGACCAAGTTAGTGCAATGCATCCGCCTTCAAATTACTTTGGCCCGAAAAGAAGAAGAAAAAAGAAAAAAATAAGGAAAAGAAATGTTTAATCTATTTCGTGCATGTCTTCGAAGAAGACATTTTAAACCAAAATCGTTAAAGAGGCAGGAAAATTAGAGAGAAAAGTCAGTTTAATGTCAGAAGTGACATATTTCTTTATTAATTAGGAAATATTGTATAATAAAAAATAAAAAAGGCAAGAGTCAAACTGGTGACTGAGCCGCTTCAGTCTATTCATGCATTTCTGGTGTCTTCTGTAACACGCGAGACACTGACCTATGGCGTAACATACTGCACAATTAACCCAGTTCCTGTCACCTGTCAATTTATGTCGTATATTTATGTGTACGCAAGAGATGTCAAGCTTTCATTTCCAAATAACATTTTTTAAAAATCACACTTTGAATTGTTACCCTCTATGTCAGTTTTGACCAGTTTAAAAGAGAATGACCCTATGTGATCTGTTTTGTTATGTTCTTCAGTAAGTAAGTAAACATGGTGCTTAACGCCCACAGAAACCGTAAGGCTTATTAGGGACGGGGAGGAGGGGGGGAGGGGGTATGGAGATGGGGGAAGAGGGAGATTATATACCTATCGCTACACTGTCACCACCAGAATGATTCCTGCATTAAGGTGGGCAGTGATGAGAGCCATTTTAATGTTTCAGTAGGAAGTGACGGACACAGTCAGAGAAGAGAAAAGAGAGCCGAAGCGGTATCGAACGGAGGTCCTTCCGCTTACCAGCCTACCGCCTTACCTCTAGGCCAAACCGGCTCTCTGAATTATGTTCTTTAATTCACATACAACCTTTTATACCACATATCAAACCCAAGACAAAAATGGTGGTGAAAAAGTGCAACTTTATTCATAAGTGCCAGAAAAGGTAATACCAGTTTGCCCAAACACTAATTAGTTTTGAGTGGTCGTTTATTACATTGCATACAAACTAAGACTGCCGAAGTGAACCTGCTGTGCCCGTGAAAACGACTGCTGCTTTTCATCTAGTTCTTTTTTCTTCTCACACCGTCAGTGTGCCAGACCGACATGCTTCACGTAGTCAGCACGCACAAACTTTGCTACAGGGCTGGGTTAGTGATTCAAGCACGGCGACTGACCGATTTAAATTGGTTTACTCAGGTCGGTCAAGTCAAAGGTATTATACACTAAGCGCAGTCGTTCTTACGGCTGGCTCTAGTTAAAAAATAAAATTAAAAAAACACGCGTGCACATACATGCGCGCGCACGCACGCACCCATCAATAGTGGCACCGATTCATGAAGTTATTACAAGAATTGCACCCTTTTGTTCAAAGATTATTTTCAACTGAAATTGACGGTAGTCAGTAACGTGCATGAACAATGCTTGCTTAATGATGTTGCTGAGAATGTCTAGCGGCGGCTGGTCTGTGATCAATAGTTCCAGTTAAAGCGTCCTGTTCATTCAGATACTGCTGAGCACGCTTCGTCTTTGTTTCTTCGAGGGCGCATGCCGCAATACCTTTAAGATATTGTTCATAGAGGGATATACTTATCGGCTGCCGAGTGGAAGAACACTGACACTGGCAGCCACATTACTGTGATATTCCGAGACGAACGAAGCCATGTTAAATCGGTATCAGGCTAGTAATGTAACATTGTGTGACATTTACTGGATATCGACTGGAATAATACTAAATCAGTCAGAGCCATGTCACATTATTTGACCGAGCAGATACACTCACTCGCTCGGGCGGGCAAAGCAACTCTCACAAGTGGCTTGCTTCTTCAGTGGAAGATCAGCCGGAAGTGTTGAGGAGTTCAGTGAGACACTACCTGCTGGAAGCCATGGATACCACACCATCATCGATCGCCTGGACTGACTGAGGAGAGCGGCATGGAAAGAGGGACCGCTAGACGATCTTCCTAGAATGAACATGTAAAAGTTGGAACTATTTCAAAGGCAACGTCAAGGAAACTTCTGAGAAACGGGGTGGATCGCATACAATCATGGCGGATGGGCTTTTCCGAACTGAGTACATAGATGGGTCATTCTGAAAACTGGACCAAAGAGGGTGCCTTTTCCCGATAAAATAAAATTCAGACATGAAACTTTTTAGTACTGCTATCGTTTCTGAGTGTGTTTGGAGAAATAACTGAAGGCTGAGGCCGGGAGGCGGTTGACTGTGCAGACTCGGACGGCGTGACGCGGCGAGTCCGCCGTCCGGCGTTGGTATCGTGTTATATATCCTGAAGCCAGAATGAACTGACTAGATAGTGACACACACCGTCATATATATTAAACTGAATTGTATATAATAAATACCAACTTATTGACAATAACCGTGTGACTTTAATACAAATTATAAAGCATTTCCGAAACTAGTAGATCTGAATTTGTTCGTCATGACACACACTACACTCGGTGACTTACACGGACTCTCTCTCTCTCACACACACACACACACACCGTGCACACACACACACACCGTGCACACACACACACACACACACACACACACACACACACACACACACACACACACACACACACACACACGGCACTGGCACTGACTCGGACGCACAGGCACACACTGACACACGCGCGCGCTACTCAGTCATTGCCGCGGACCGGACTGACACACACTCAGTGACACACGGCCGCCGGCCGCTGTGACTGACTCAGTGACACACTGAGACCGTGCACCACACGTCACACACTCAGTGACTGAACCGGCAACTCAGTCTGGTAGCTTTCTAAAACAAGATCCACTGACTAATTGTGACACGATTACTAGAAGCCGGAACGCCGCTACTGAGCATGACAACACTTGACCGAAAAAAGATGTGCTAATTTGTATTGTCAGTCATATTAAACCGTTTATGTCGGTGTTTGATTCTGCGTAGAGAAGTTCTGGGCCAGAGCCACAGTGCGGTAAGACTTTTTATTTTATTTTATTTTTTAACCCCTTCATTGCCCCACCCTGTAAAATTTCCGGGCTTGAAGATGGACGGACGCGCCTGTAAACAGTATATTTTCCGGTCCTATAATATCTACTTTCAGTGCTATGCGTTTTGATGAAAATCCTTTCACACGCCAGTGAGAAAAAGAAAACAAAAAGGCTAAAGGGTTTCGAATTTCGCTCTTGAATGGTCGTTTTCAAATGACATTATGGCAGTGAAGGGGTTAAGAATAGCTTAGTACATCGAGGGCCTATACTGAATTCTATGCCATAGGTTGGGATGGGACGCTACTCCGCTGTACTTGCCACAGCTTGTACTTCCGGTTGCTGTCGACGCGTTGTCAAAAGACGGGAAGTCTGGGACTGACGCTGATCATATACCCCATCTGATAATACACAATGACGAATGGTTTGTATTAATTAATCTTTCGGTAATTTTCTAGGACGCGGTCAGAAATTCCTAGAACATTATAAACTGGGGATGTATTTTTCGTGCAAATTGCACATTTGTTTTCAATTAATTGGGGGGGGGGGGGGGGGGGTTCATTAAGTTTTATTGTTTTAGTAAAAGTTTTATTCATTTTCACAACAGTACTTTCATAATACACCCAACCTTAACCCAGACTGTAACCTCCCTGTATAAATTCCTAACACTAACCTCTCTCAGTCTCTGTATAAATTGAAAAGAAACCGTGTGCAAGTTGCACGAAAAATGCAACCCCATCATTTGTGTGGACTGGCAGTGTCGAGTGAGTGTGACAGTCCGCACTGTCAGGTTTTTCTCCTTGTTGGTGGCAGGTGAGGCTCATGCCTGAAGTGGGCAGCATATATATAATTATAAAGTCAGTCAGTTTCAGTGGAAGGCATATCATGTATCACATATCCATTTTGCTGTTATTGCAATGTGAACAAAAATAATAATAATACTTTAAAAAAAAAAATCATCATCATCATATATATATATATATATATCATAATAATAATAATAATACTAGTTTGGCCATAGCATGACAATTAAAGCTTGATCCTCTTCATGGTTGCAGCATACTCGTTTGAAGGGCTGGTGATCTTTAGCCTGCTAGTGATCTGCACAAGTGCCTACATGAGGCGAGTGCCGCGCCTCCGACAGTGGTTCCTCTCAGAGAAAAAGGGCTTCTTTGGAGTCTTCTACAAAGGTACTTCCAGCAGTTTTTACCTCTTTGGTCACTGTGAATGTGATTCAAGTCGGTGTTAAGATTATTATTATTTTAAATTTTTAAAAAATTAACAGAGGGAGAGCTGCCACTAGGTCCTCCCAGCCTTCAGTGATCTCAGTATTTTTCAAATATTTGTTATTGTAGGGCTTAACATCCAGGCAAAAGACAGTTAACTCTCTATGGGAGACCAGCTCAACCTGACTCCTTCATCTTCTGACTCCCTTGGCTCTCATTATTTCATTAACCTGTGCCATGCCTTGAAACTCACATACATACATACATACATACATACATGTCTATGTAACATGTGTTGTGGGTTTCCACACACCCATGACTTTTATGTAGGCATTTCACATTTTCGGTGCATGTACCTGATGTACATTGTGAATGTGCCCACATGCATACTTTTTTCATAGAAGTCTCAAAATAACGTGACTCATGACGTATGCCATGCAAAATTTTCCTATCAGTCCATATCAGAAGTATGGGTGTGCTTGCATCCATGATGTACAACCAGGTATAGGACAACTTTATTGTTTTTGGACTTTTCTATTTATTGACAAAGATACACCTTTTTGGTGAACCTTAGCAATGATGCTTGGTTGACAAAGTCGTGAAGCATGGAGGTAGTAAATAGTATGAAAACTGAGCAAGTTATGAACATGTAAACTATCAAAATACGTGTGATTTCTCACCTTCAGTGTATGACGAAGCATTATGAAATGATCTTGCAGCTGACTGGTTTTTGTTTGTGTTCTCACCAAAGCCAGAGATGGGTAGTCTGCACTGGCAAGAGGAGCAGAGAGAACAAGGCGGATTGTTGTTGTGTAGCTTTTCTTGTGCTTGTCGCCTTCTATTTTAGCCCCACCCCCACCTTGAAGTATCATTGGTGGGAGCTGCCACAAGCATTATTTTTGTCACAACAAGTTTTGTTGAGACAAACATGTTTGTCGCAACAAACACATGTTTGTTGTGACAAAACACGTCTTTTGTCATGACAAAAATATGCTTGTAGTGACAAAACTTTTGTTGCAACAAAATTATGTTTGTTGCAACAAACACGTGTTTGTTATGACAAAACATTTGTTGCGACAAATATTTGTCACAACAAACATAATTTTGTCGCAATAAAAGTTTTGTTGTGACAAGCACGTGTTTGTCGTGACAAAACACATCTTTTGTCGTGACAAAATTATGTTTGTTGTGACAAATATTTGTTGCAACAAAAGTTTTGTCACAACAAAGTATTTTTGTCATGACAAACGTTTTGTCATGACAAGCATACTTTTGTCATTTGTCGTGACATAAGTATGCTTGTCATGACAAAACAGTATAAATAAACACAGCTGGTCTTCACTATCATTGGCGAGAGCTGCCACAAGTACCATTTTTGTCATGACAAAACTTTTGTCATGACAAAAATGGTACTTGTGGCAGCTCTCGCCAATGATAGTGAAGACCAGCAGTTTTGTCATGTCAAAAATGGTACTTGTGGCAGCTCTCGCCAATGATAGTGAAGACCAGCTGTGTTTATTTATACTGTAGCTCAAACATTGTTTGCTGTGTTTCAGCATCAGTGATAGGGACACGCCTGCACATACCTGTGGCCTTAACGTGCATTCTGATGGGAGTATACGTGTTGCTGTTAAAGTGAGCAACTCCTGTGCCAATGCCAACAGTTTCATCAACTCATCACTTCACCTAAAGATGTCCTCACCACCCTTCTGGAACTCAGCTCATCAAAATGACAGATTTGTGCATCTCGGCCAAGGTGTTGCTGTTGGAGGTGGGGTTCTGTCTGTCATTGTCGCTGCAGTTGGTGTAGCTGCAACCGTCATACCTGGTCACCATGGTAATGCTTCAGAATGCCCGCTTGCCGCCACTGAGAGAGCCAGAGTCTTCTGCAGTTCTCTGTTGTCAGTTCTAGCCACACCTTCTCGCTGACAGCTCAGCATCTTTTCTGATGGATGTCTTCAAAACGGCACTAAAAACTCACCTCTATGAACAATACCACAAGTGATTTCAAATTCCGTCTTCTTACTTGCCTCTTCCCCCCTCATCTTCCCTCACTTCTTGTTTCATTCTTTTTGTGTGTCCGTGTGTATGTGTATATGTGTGTGAGTGTTTGTGTGTGTGTGTGAGTGTTTGTGTGTGTGTGTGTGTGTGCAAGTGTTTGTGTGTGTACGTGTGCGGGTGTGGTATTATGGCTTTGTAATTATTTTTATTTTATTTTTAGGTTTCAGTGTGTACATTTTTGTTGATCTTGTAAAGCGCGGTGTGCTCATCTTTGTCAGTGAGATATGTTGCTATAGGAATGGCCACCATTGTTATTATTGTAGAAATGACACTGGATGTTTATCACTTCTTTCTGATTTCCATTCACACTGGGTGTTTTTTTGTTTGGTTTCTGTGCCCTGTGGATGCGACCAAGGACGGACAGCTGTGTGCCTTAGTTAATACAAGATGAATACGTGATCATCCCCAGTCATTGGCATATGCCTGCATTTCTACCAGCTCAGTGTAGGTAGAGCAGTCCGAAGATGTTGGTCGGACTCTGAGTAGTTTAAGACAGACAGGACTCTTCATTATGATGTCAGTTAGACAGTGTTTCCTTACGGTGCCAGCTTAAGCATTTGACTGTACCATTATAGTTTATACTGTACCATGGTCCACTGACACAATCGTTGCTTGGGTGTATTGGTGTATTTGAGAGAGAGAGAGATAGAGTGTGTGTGTGTGTGTGTGTGTGTGAGAGAGAGAGAGTGTGTGTGTGTGTGTGTGTGTGTGTGTGTGTGTGTGTGAGAGAGAGAGAGAGAGAGAGAGAAAGTGTGTGTGTGTGTGTGTGTGAGAGAGAGAGAGAGAGTGTGTGTGTGTGTGTGTGTGTGTGAGAGAGAGAGGAAGAGTGTGTGTGTGTGTGTGTGTGTGTGTGTGAGAGAGAGAGAGAGCGAGAGAGAGAGAAAGAGTGTGTGTGTGTGTGTGAGAGAGAGACAGAGAGAGAGAGAGGTGGGGGGGGGGGAATTCAGAGACAGGGAGCAATCTTGTGTGTGTGCTTTTCTTTAGTCCTATTGATCTGTACCACATTAAATTGCTAATCTGCACCAGATGTAGCCATTAATAATGTTATATGCACGAGACGTTACATTCTGTTGTGTCACTGAACAGGGAACTTGATCTTGTGCACACACAACAACAACACCAAGAACAAATCAGACGTGTCTGTCCCTAGTGTCAGTGTCAACTCTTTTATTGTACTGTGCAATGCATCTCAATGGAAGATGTGTCTACTCCAGTTTTATATATCAGTTGTACTAGAGTTATCAGAGTCCTTTTACAAAGGGAGGCTGGTGATGTCTGATGTCATCCTCCTGTCTGGAATCTCAGGGCTGGCATTTGATTCCCCATTCCTACGTCCTCTCTTGTTTTTCTGCCAAGTCCTGTTGCTTTTTCTGTCTTGCCCCTTTTCTGCTAATGGTCCAGCTCCTGCCTTTTTTTTTTTTTTCCTTTAAAAAAAAACAAACAAAACATTTTCCAATATTTTTCCAAGGCTTTTATGTACAGTGTGTGTTGAGTAGATAGAAGATAGTTGGTAGGTAGTATGGCACCTGTATTTGCCATTATGCATTTATGATCTTTTTGTGTCTACCCATTCCTTTTTTTTCTTCTTTTTTTTTCAACTCTTCTGTAATCTGGTTTCAGTGAATCAGACAGACTGGTTGATGATACCAGCTTAACAATAGTTGCATGCTTTTTCTTTTCTTTTTTTAACAAGGACAATATTGAAGGGACGTTGAAATTCTGTGTTTGATGTTTATGTGTATGTTTTGTATTTGTAACTTTATGGATTGATTTCATTGGTTAGACTTGAAAAGGGCTTACATATTAGAAGAGTTTTGACATGTGCAGAGTGTGATTATGACAGAGTTTAATGGTCCTGAGCTGACCCTGCGTGGTTGACCAGACGTTAAAACCCAAACACTTACTCTCTTTTAACCTGGAGTCAGTCAGAATATAGCCTTGCATGCTTCACCCGCTGCCGACAGTGTTTGCCTTTCTTAGTCTCTGATCCACGCCTTCCCAGTTCATTTCTTCCCCAGACCTCTAAAGTCTTGTGTGTGCGTGTGTCATGGACAACGAATGAGTCAGACATTCCTTGTGATTGGATGATGTTTATTTTGCTGTGATACAGATGCTCTTTGTGGTGGACTCGACCTTCTTTGTTAGTGCTCCTCTGCTAACACCAGGGCTTCAACCAAACACCAAACACTGGTTTACGACATCCTTCCTTCAACCACTGCTGTATTTAGTTACGCCATAGGGTCCAGAAAACTGTCAGCTAACGAGGAGTTTTTTGTTGGTGCTCAAACAGTAGTAAGTTTGTTACAAACAACTCAAATTATATCAGACGTTTGTTTTATAACTGACCATGTTGCTTACGTCAACTCAAACCAAACGAAAAGCGTTTGAATCGAGACGGAACTCTTTTTTTACCAGGGGTGGATGCATCTCATGTTTACGTGCGTGCTTGGGCACTAGGTTGCTTCCACAGTCTTATCAGTACCCAAACCTTTCGGAGGGCACTGACCGCGTTGGTGGACAGCTGTGCAGAGATAAGGAGTGTCCCTTCAGTGACGTAACTAAATCTGGCAGAGTTTGGAGGAAGGTGCCAGAAAATGGTGCTCGGAGTGTGGGCTTCATCCACACTCCAAAGCTCACTTGCCTGCACCCTTCCACCAAACCATGCCATCATTAGTTACGCTATTGAAAGGGCACCACTTATCTCCATGCATCAGTCTACTGCAATCGTCCCTGGGAGTCTCATGCTGCTTGCACCCTCCTTTAAATTTTCACAAAAAGTTTGAACACTACAGCTGTGGAAGCATCATAGTGTCGAACGAAGCATACACCCTGGATGAAAAATAGTTCCATCTCGATGTGAACAAGTTTGGCTTTGTTTGTGCTGTTGTAAGCGTTGTGAACGTGCTTGGTTATAAGAAACATGTGGCCTGATATAATTTGAGTTGTCTGTGTTATCACAAACCCCAGCTGTTATATGAGTACCTGAATGAAAAACTGTTAGCTGACAGTTGTCGGAGACCTGTAGCATAAGCAGGCATTGGAGTGGTTGGAGGGAGGATGTTGTAAGCTGATGTTTGGAGTTTGAGGTTTATCCAGTGACGGGTGAGAAGGTAGTGAGTGTAACCATTTCCCCACACCTGTTTTAAAAAAAGAAAAAAGAAAGAAAAAAGTCCTCTGACCAGCTTATGGGAGAGAAGTGAGCCAAGACTAGGGCTCATGTTACCCAACAGTTTTTCCCCTTGGTACAGACCTTGTTGATTCTCTTCTTTTTTTCCTGTCCCAGCAGTTTAAACCCACCGCCTCCCCACCCCCGGTCCCAGCAGTTTAAAAATTTGGGTTGAAAAATCATTACAGGTCATGTAGACCTGAAACAATGACACATGTAGACCTGATGCAGTGGTAAGTGTAGTCCTGATTCAGTGATACATGTAGACCTGATTCAGTGACACATGAAGCCCTGATTCACTGATGCATCTTTACCTGATTCAGTGATACATGTAGACCTGATACAGTGGCATATGTAGCCCTGATACCGTGATGCATGTAGACCTGATACAGTGATGCATGTAGACCTGATACTGTGACACATGTAGCCCTGATACAGTGATACATGCAGACCTGATACAGTGACACATGCAGACCTGATACAGTGACACATGCTGACCTGATACAGTGACACATGTAGACCTGATACAGTGATACATGCAGGCCTGATACAGTGACACATGCAGACCTGATACAGTAACACATGCAGACCTGATACAGTGATGCATGTAGACCTGATACAGTGACACATGCAGACGTGATACATGTAGGCCTGATACAGTGACACATGCAGACCTGATACAGTGATACATGTAGACCTGATACAGTGACATATGCAGACGTGATACATGTAGGCCTGATACAGTGACACATGCAGACCTGATACAGTGATACATGCAGACCTGATACAGTGATACATGTAGGCCTGATACAGTGACACATGCAGACAAGTGACACATGCAGACAAGTGATGCATGCAGACAAGTACAGCGTTCCTGCCACTCCAGCAGTTGCATTCTGGGGATGTCATAGTTTGTTACAATGTTAGGTCACAGCTGAAAGTAATCCAGACTTGGGACATTGTGCTTTAGCACCAACACTCTGGTTTTGGCTAGAGACAGTAAGGTGATACTAGTATCAACAGCCTGTGGTCACAGCCTTGTCTGGACGTTAAATATCAACTTCCAGTGCTGTACAAAAGTGATGCGTACATCATTGATGCATGCCATATATATGTGTGCTTGTGTGTGCACGCATGTGTTTGTGTGTCTTGAAAAAGAGAGAGGGGTTTCCCCGTAATATCCTTCTCTTGCTGTGCTATTGTGTAAAGACTTTTCTTTGGATACAAATGTCAACTGCACATGTGTGCTAAAATTTGCATCAAATTATTGTTTCAATATTATGTGTACGTATGATTATGTGTGTATATAATATGTAAATTGGGTGAATATGTGGTGTCAGATGGTGCAAATTGAACACACGTTTCGTCTAGAGATGTAAGAACCTTTGGAGGAAGAAAAAAAAAATATAGCCAAACAAAACTTTGTTTTAAATACGTTTCCAATTGCACTTTGACCTTCTCTAACTGTACTTGTTGACAGGGTGTAAGACACCAAGTTACTTGCTTGGAATTATGCCAAGGTCACTAAAACTAGTATGGACATTGTTGCTACAAAGGTTTGATACCCAAACTGACCAACCCATCACAAACTTTAAGGACTTACAGACTTTCTGTGGGCCCCCACAGAATTCAGACACCAGATTTGACAGCCCACTCACCTGTTCAGCTTGAATTCGCCGCATGCGATGCATGTATGCTGTTCATTTTACAGTTCAGATGGCATGGCATTGCCGTTTCATAATAGCAATTCACATCTAATGATAAACAGGGCGAAGCAGCAAAGACATAAGTATGGGGGTTCTGTGCACTGTGCGATCTCATTTTCTGCCTGCTGTTTGCGGAATTCCCTGCGAGACAGCAGGACGGGTGGCCAGACAATGCCTGGGTCAACTGGCACCATGCACTGAATGTAGATCAGGTTGTTGCTGGTCTAATCAAGCCCACTCTCTGTCTTAATTTCATGATAAATGTTCACGGTAGCCTCCAAATGTTGTCGAATTGCATTTTTTTGCGGAGTTAGTAGGTAAGGAAATTGGTGTTTTACGCCCAGTCAACCAATGCGGTTATATCAGGGTGATAGTTTTGGCAGAAATCCCTGCCTCTTTGAATCAGTTTCAATATAAATTGTGTCTAAAAACCGGAACTAAGAAACAGCCAAAGTATGAAGCTATCTAGCCAGTCTCCGAGTCAGGTAATTTCTGGCTTGTCGATTTGACAGCAGTCAGAGTTCACAAACTTTCAAAGAGTTAACGGAGTTAATTATTTTTCACACACTTCCAATTTTCCATTATAGTTTCAATGCTTTGAAAATGGCACATCGTTGTTCCCAAATTTCAAAGACCTTGAGACTGCAGGAATGATGATAAAGAAGTAGGCTTCATCCCATGCTGTCATTGTTAAAAGTTGGTCAGCTGTACAAACTTGGGGCATTAGTTTATATAGTCATGTATATATTTATGTCATGGTAGCTGTAACAAGTTCAAGAGCCCATTTTCAAAATTGTGTCCATCTCCAGTTTGGTTCACATACGCTTTGGAACATGACTTGGTGGTTCGCTCGCAGTCAAAATTACTTCATTTTTGTGGTTAATATGTTTTGTGGGGGACGGCAGATGCTATGTTTTAGCTCTTCAGTTGTCAGTACTGCTGAAGTGTGGTGTTTAAATAGCTGTGGCTTAATATGTATGCTCTAAAGGTATAAAACATCTTTAGAAATAATGCTGTGATGATTGAACAGTGATACAGATGTCAGCTGACACTTTTTGTGGAAAGTAGTAATTAAAAAGTGTCATATTTTGGGATTAAATCAGTGTTGTTTTTCTTTATGTGTGTGTTGGCGGTGGAGAGGGTGCATGCATGGTTTTGTGTGTGTGTGTGTGCGTGTGCATGCATACATGTGACTGTTATAGGTGTGAAGAACCTAGCACAGTACTGACATTAGTTTCTGTGTAAAGCAGATGCAGAAAAAGACTTCAAAGGAACCTCATGCGAAGAAGCATTATGGGCCTCATCAATGAGAATGGAATGAAAAATAGATTCCCACTCACAGCAGTTTTTCTGTGGATTCATGATAATGATAGTTTGTAAAATAAAATAAAAAGCAGTTTTTCTGTGGAATCATACTGATAGTTTGTAAAAAAGACAAAGAAAAAAAAGACACCCACAGCAGTTTTTCTGTGGATTCATGATAATGATAGTTTGTAAAAAAAAATAAAAGCAGTTTTTCTGTGGAATCATACTGATAGTTTGTAAAAAAGACAAAGAAAAAAAAGACACCCACAGCAGTTTTTCTGTGGATTCATGATAATGATAGTTTGTAAAAAAAAAAATAAAAAAAAGCAGTTTTTCTGTGGAATCATACTGATAGTTTGTAAAAAAGACAAAGAAAAAAAAGACACCCACAGCAGTTTTTCTGTGGATTCATGATAATGATAGTTTGTAAAAATAAAAAGCAGTTTTTCTGTGGAATCAAACTGATAGTTTGTAAAAAAGACAAAGAAAAAAAAGGCACCCACAGCAGTTTTTCTGTGGATTCATGATAACGATAGTTTGTAAAAAAAAAAGAAACAAAAAAGCAGTTTTTCTGTGGATTCATGATAATGATAGTTTGTAAAAAAATTAGACTGCAGTTTTTCTGTGGAATCATAATGATAGTTTGTAAAAAAAAAGAAAAAAAAAAAAGACACTTGGCAGTTTTTCTGTGGATTCATGATAATGACAGAGTTTGTAAAAAATTTTTTATTGAAAGTCGCTGTGAGCGCTGGCAGTCTGTGCAGGTGATGTCATGAACAGGTCCAGTATGTGTCACAGGTGTATACATGACAGGTGTGCACATGTTTTGGGCAATTCAACATAGCACCAGGATATAACTTACAAAAACGGACAAATGTCTTTCATTTACTTTATTGGATCAACAGTATAGATCTAAGCATTGGTAACAAAAACACTCTTCTGGTCCAACAGACATACATGTGATGACGAGAAGAGCAAATGCTCCGTTCACTGAGGGAGGGAGAAAAGAAAGAAAATTGGGAGTGTAAATTCTCTTCTAGTCTTAACAACTTGTTAAAGTCTCGTAAAATGGCTTCATACAGTTGCCCACAAACAAACAAAAAGAGAGAGAGAGAGCCAATTAAGATTTTTCCTAAGTCAAGAAACCACTATCTCCTGTAAAAATTGCTTGAAGTAATATAATTTGCAAAATCATGTCCACATACAAAGTTTGTACTTCACTGTGAATTTGAACTTATGGTAACTCACACTAGAATGATCCTGACATCCAAAACTACAAGCAACATCTTGCAAAGCTTTTGTTCAAGGAAAAAAGCTGGCTGGATTTTTTTACAGATGCAGAAAATGTCACTTTTCCCCGTTAAGTTCAATACACACTCGTTACGTATCAGCAAGATCATTATCCACCTATCTAACAATGATACCAAATTTGAACTGCTTCCAAAAGTTTCTTATGTAAAAAAGAAAACTCACTTCTCAGTTTCACATGCCAATGATCTTAAGAATATGGTCATCATTAAAACTATCAATGTTACAGCTATCACAGAAAATGTGAACATTTTCTTAAATAGCATCAAAGAAAAAGCTCACATGAAAGTTTCTGTCGAGGTTAAAAATAACAAAAAAAACATCATCTCCCTTAAATATGCACCAACGTGTGCGTTGTTACCGGTGTATGAGAATATCCTGGTGAAAAACCTGCCAACAGTCCCCAATAAGCCTTATGGTTTCTGTGGACGTTAAGCGTCATGTTTACTCATTTAATTTTAAAACCTGCCAGATGTGCAGTGACTTTCGCCATTAACTAGTAGTTGTATAACCATATCTGAAACTGTCGGAATAAATGTTGGTTGACCCCCCCCCCCCCCGGACACAATGCAGACTTACAGATTACAGAAATCCTTACACAATACCACATAACGAATCAAGTCACCAGTTCCCCTTATTAGACATACATTCTATACATAACAGTGTTCCAGCCTATATATTCTGGGATATTTTTTGTTTGGTTTGAACAGCTGTTTGTTCCAGCTATATGAGCAAGAATTACTGACCACATTCACTACAAAACTGTGAAAGAAAGCTGCCCCCCCCCCCAAAAAAAAATACACACACTGTAACCAACATCAGTTGCTGCAGCATCATGTTTCAGACAACTCTGAATGAAGTTGCTGCTCAAAGGTTCTTACAGTCCCATCTTCCCCCTCCAATTTTTGTCTCTTGCAAACATGTCTTTCATACATGTCTCAAACTCACTTGTCTGTGGGCGAATGTGGATACTAGATTGTAAGCCTGTCATCAAGGCTTAATCAAAATGTCTCTTTATGGCCAAGTACAGAAAAATGCAGTAGAACTGAGAGAGAGAGAGAGAGAGAGAGAGAGAGAGAGAGAGAGAGAGAGAGAGAGAGAGAGAGAGAGAGAGAGAGAGCATCAGCTAACTGCTTGCTTCATTTACAATTTGGTATACTGGTTTATTACATTATAAATGCGTACCCTTTTACTCCTCATTCACAAGACAGATCTCTGCTTCAGCTATGTGAAGAGGTCAACACACAAGGGAGTTAATTAGCACTCAAAATATGCAACGCAGGTACAACAACAAAGTCCTGAGTTGCCTACGGTAGCGAACCTGGCCTGCGTGTAAATACAAGGTACATAAACCCCACCAGAGGTACTCTAAGAGGATGTGCCTCTGGTGGAGTTTACGCACCTTGTATTTACACGCATGCCAGGTGAGAATTACAGTGGGCGACTCAGGTCTTTGTTGTTGTACTTGTGTTACGTATTTCGAGCGCTAATTAACCCCCTTGTTTTAGATTATATGCAGACGTGCCGGTAGTCTGGTCGCCAGCACATCAGCCCAATACAGGCAGTCTCAGGGTTCAGTCCTGGCACATAACACGCTCAGTGAGCTATCGTTTTTGGTGTGATGCTGGGCCAGCTCCTCCCTGGCCCTGTACCCAACCAGCCAAAGGCTCTCTTGGGGAAGGCCACGTTTTCCATGTTCACAGAGGCCCACGGCACCACATCAATGCTGCCATCACGCAGTGGCTTCCACCCTTCTCACACTCCCATCTCAGTTTAGTTCTAGAAGTGTGTTGATAAAACCAAGCAGCCAACCAGTTGTCACATACCAGCACCGTGGTATAGTGTACACATACCAGCATCGTGGTCCAGTGTATACCTACCAGCACCATGGACTGGTGTGCACATACCAGCACTGTGGTCCAGTGTACACATACCAGCATCATGGTCCAGTGTATACATACCAACACGGGTCTAATATACACAAACCAGCACTGTGGTCTAACATACACATACCAGCAACGTGGTCTAGTGTACACATACCAGCACCATGGTCTCATGTCTAACATATACCAGCGTCATGGTCTAATGTACACAAACCAGCAATGTGGTCTAGGGACACATACCAGCACCATGGTCTTGTGTGTACAGACTAGCATTGTGGTCCAGTGTAGACATACCAGCACTGTGGTCTAACACACACCTACCGGCATCATGGTCTAGTGTACACATACCTGCACCATGGTCTTGTGCGCACATACCAGCACTGTGGTCTAGTGTATAAAATCTCCCCTACCACCCTTTACTTTCCCTATATCCTACACACCATTACCAAAAGTAATGAAATTAATAGTAACCTGTGTGGAGAGATGTGTGGAATAGATCTAAAATGGGTTCCACAAGAAGGTTGGAAAGCAAGACGACAAAAATCCCCCCCAAAAAAACAACAACAACGTCTTCTCAAAACCTTTACCTTTCCTACAGGTTCTTGCAGTGAACACGGAATACTTGGCTCTTAACCTGTCATACACTGGGTGTCATATTCAAGGGCAGCGTGTCCTACCCGCTCTTTGCAAGCTGGCTCCCAAAATGGTTGAGCTTTTTCAGAAACATGTGGCAGAGACTGATGAGTAAGCATCTGCTTCCACAATGACCCAGCAAACCAACAATGAGACCACACAACAATGAATCAACCATGTCAACTGCTGGTTCACAAAGGCATTTGCTGAAACATTTACCAAGAACAGTGTGTCCATTTTCAGGTTTTATTCGTAACAATTAACAGACAGCTGCAAAGTTTCTTCCAATGGAGTAAAATGGTATCAGTGTTTCAATACCACTCTACGGATAAATGTTTTATGCTGAAGTTGGACCAGTTCCTCTTGAAGTTGAAGTGTTGCTTTACGTCCACAGAAACCGTAGGTTTATTAGGGACGGGAGCCAAGGACGGCCACCTCGACTTTCACACAGCTCCTGAGCTCTCAGTGCCTCTTTTAACTGCTGTAGTTTAATTACAGACACTTTTTCATCTCTTTTTGATTAGGTCAGCATGTATTACTTCAAACAACACACAAACACCAACACTCAGCACACACACACAAACCTTTTCACAAGTAGCTAAGACATAATCATAACCACACACACACTCCAGTCGCTCCAATAATGAGCATATAATTATGTAAAAGATGTGCAAATATGTACATACATGATGATGCAGATGATCATCTACTAATCACACACTCAGTCTTATGATCAAACGCTTCCATTTCCAAGTCGCTGGCACCTTATAACTGTACAGTCTGAATATGTATACATTAAAAAAAAAAAAAAAAAAGTCTATACTATATACATTTACAAGCATTTTATAATAAAAACAAAAACAAATCAATGTGGACAAACTGATAAATGCTTAAATGATTTTCTCAGTTCAAGGTGGTTATCTGAAAACAAATGACAACCACCTGATATACAGGTATAGCACGAATTCCTCCGGAATGCATGTTGTAAAAACTAACGTCCGTAAAACAACTTGACCGCTGCTGATAAAAACTCAGCACACCTCTATAAAACGTCACTTTGTTTCAAACCAGGTTCTGCTCCAGGCGGTTCGGCAGAGTCTCTGATGAAGAATCACCCACAGAGAGCCTCCCTCTTGTGCTTTGTGTGTGTGTGTGTGTGTGTGTGTGTGTGTGTGTGTGTGGTGTGTGTGTGTGTGTGTGTGTGTGTGTGTGTGTGTGTGTGTGTGTTAGACTTTACTGACCCCTTGTGGAAAGTTTGGGCAGCTTACCTGGGTCCAGCTACAGCAGCAACAAGAGCAGCACTACCCGTTCTTACCACTGTAACGTGTGCAGTATTTCTGTGCTTCAAAAAAATTGGTATAGCTGCCAGTGCTTTAGACTGCAAATGTGCATGCCGATGATGATGCATGCAATTTCAGACGGGGGCTGTGTAAACCCTGTAAGAGAGTCTGCACTGAAAGTCGACTCCAGGAGAAAATCCCTTGCCACCTGGGGGCCTCAAATTTGCATCATTATTGCGCTTGGCTTTGTGTTCCGGTGCTTTACCAGCCAAGCTCTACCTAATGAGCTCTACTGATACTCTACCAACTGAGCTCTACCGATGCTCTACCAGCTGAGCTCTACCGATGTTCTACCTAATGAGCTCTACCAACTGATCTCTACCGATGCTCTACCAACTGAGCTCTACCGATGCTCTACCAACTGAGCTATCCCACCCCTTTGAAGATCTCCAGTTTTTTTTAAAGCCTTTCCCTTCCAACCCCCATGTCGACAAACCCCTGACAAAAGAGTGAAGACCATCCCACTTTGGGTTGGTGTATTAGGGTTGGTGGGCAGGGGGCCAGGGATTTTACTGCATCTTCACAACAGGGAAAGCCATCCCCAGCGTTGCTGATGAAGGACAGTTCCCCAACCTGGGGGATTAAGCCAGTACGTGTCTCGCTGGAGAAGGTACACCATCAATGGAGCTCGTGATAAGAGGCCTTCCCCTGGCAGAACACCTTGTGACGCCATGATGTTGATGTAGAGCTTCATGTCCTCGGATGTCGGGTTGACATATTAGGGACAAACTGTGACCAATGCATAAGCGTGGTTCAATGTCGCTTTACGTCCACAGAAACCGTAAGGCTCATTAGGACGGGGAGCCCAGGACGGCCACCTCGACTTTCGCACAGCTCCTGACCTCTGTTACGTTGTGATGATGATGTAGAGCTTCATGTTCTTGGATGTCAGGTTGACATGTTAGGGACAAACTGTGACCAGTGCCTAAGCATGGTTCAGTGTCGCTTTACGTCCACAAAAACCATACGGCTCATTAGGACGGGGAGCCCAGGACGGCCACCTTGACTTTCGCACAGCTCCTGACCTCTGACACCACTCAGAGATTTCCTTTATGAGACCAATCTCATGGTGACTCCCCCCCCCCCCCCCCACCACAAACCAACCTCCATGAGACTATTCCCATGAAAGGCCACCCCAGTGAGATCTTTGTGAGAAGCCACCCTTGTGGGAGAGAGCCCATCAGAGACCACCTCTCCATGCTGCCTCCCTGACGGAAACTCCTTACGACATACCTCCACCGCCACGCAAAATCATGATCACAAGACTCTGTTACGTTGTCATGGGAGACAATCCCTGCGAGAGACCAATCCTTGGAGAGACTCGTTAAGAGACAACCCTCACGGAAGTCGCTACCACCCCTGATGAAAAGCTATTACAAGAGACCACCCTGACGAGAAACTTTTACAAGAGACTACCCTTGTAAACAAAACCTGTGTGAGAGCTCCCCCCCCCCCAACACACACACAAAGTCCTGGACAGCTCTGCGGTGACGGCGGCTCTTCAACAGACAGCCACTGTACATGCCACACACACTCGGGGCTAAAAACAGTTTCTGGCACCTTCCTCCAAACTCTGCCAGAACTGGTTACGGCACTGAAGGGGCACTCTCCATCTCCATGCAGCTGTCCACTAGCGCTGTCAGTACCCTCCGAGGAAGGAAATCGGTGTTTTACGCCCTGTCAACCAGTGCAGTTATATCAGGGCGACAATACCCTCTGAAAGGTCTGGGCAGAAATACGACTGTGAAAACAATATTAGCATGCACATAAAATTCAGGCGCCTCTGCCCCGGATAAAAAAAAAATGAGTTCTGTCTCAAATCAAACAATTTTGGTCTTATTTGCTCTGGCATGAGCAGTTGGGATGGTTATAAAACAAACGCCTGATTTAATTTGAGTCACCTGTTACAAATTTACTGCCATCTAAGCATCAAAGAAAAAAACTATCTGTTAGCTGAAACAGGGTTCGTACAGAAAAATCCCTTCAAAATTCACAAACATTTCACAAACCTTTGTAATATGGGGCAAACAAGCAACACAACGGTATGCGCAACCCTTACTGTAGCCAAAGGCCATCAGTCAAAACTGATAGGAAGTGCAGTTTTTAAAAATATTTTTTTAAACTACTGTTTGGTCTTGGGAGGTGCAGTTTGTGACTGATAAGCTGATAGTTTTTCCCTAGTGCTCTGATGGCCACAAAATTCACAAACTTTCACAGACCCCACTCAGTTTTCACAGACTTTCAAGGCCTTGAAAAGCTTATCCCATTTTTCCTAAACTTTCAAAGACTGCAAACCCTGTGACAGGTTTCTGAAACTAACAGCGCAACCAGTTATGGCAGTGGTTGGAGCAAGGATGTCGTAAACCGGTGCCTAAAGGCTGTACATGCGGCTGACCAGATGAAACTACATACAGCAGAAAATACTGCTCACTGCTGTCATTCTCTGAGGAACACAAAATGGGTACTGTTAGTGCTACAATACCTCTTTATCACACTGTTATACTGCAATAAGCAGAATTTTTTGCTAAAGCCTGAAGTGATACCCAGATACACATTAAATGGCTCAACCATTGCGTTTCACCAAAAACAAAACGTACACACTGATGATAACAAATGTATAAAAAAAACACCCACATCGCTGCAAACATTAAGCTGCGATGCCTAACATTTCACCATCATCCATCATGATCAACATGCAGTAATAATCTAAAATCATCTTCCATGCTATTACAAATTTCTTTCTTTGAATATTTCAGTCTTATTTATTATCAGCTTAATAACACCAGCTCAGGGGAGAGAAAAAATGGGGAAAAAAACGTGGACTAGGTCAAAATCATCCAGACAAGAATTTTGATGAGAAAATCTGTTGAGTAAGTAACTTGGCTTTCTAGGCCCAGTCAACCAGTACGGTTTTATCAGGGCGAAACCTGACAGGGTAAATAAAGCTGGACAAAATGAAGAGCAACAGGACTGGTGACGATGTTCAAGACTGAAGAGGGGCAAAACTGGGGTAAGCAGGGTAAGTAAACTGGTGGGGTCAAGGTTAAAGCCAAAAGAGAAACGCAGGCAAGAGCTTTTCGCCTGAGCACCCTGCCACTTTCTGAGTGATTCATCTCTGGGGCAGCTGGGAGTGTGCGTCCACCCTGCTTCAATCTCCTTTTTCTCTCAGCTATTTTCTCTTCATTCGCTGATTGCTTTTTCTTTCTGTTCTGATTCGTCTTTATCATGCTACGAAGCCCTGAAAACAATATACTGGAAAACATGCAGGTGTGTGCTGGATATATCAAGACTCGTTCTCGGGGCTTGAGAGATTTAGCGGTTATGATAATCTTCCTCGCTGAGATGTTTCAACCAACTGATGGCCAATAAATAATGCTGCGGTTCCACTCACAACAAAGGTTACGTTGGTCACACAATAATGAAAGTAACTTGTTGCACAGCATAACACCACACAGCATCCTGCTATAGTTCTCTGAGTCTACGAATGGTGATAGAGTCTGTAAGACACTGGCGGTGCACTGACAGGCAGCAGCTCTTTGCCCGACTCCCACATAGCACAGCACAGCACACTCCCTGCCTCTTAAAGGTGACCCAACAGACACAAGACAGAACTGAACGTTTCCAGGAAGCATTCGGAACGGAAAGAGCTTCACCACGGTACACACACTAGCTCCAGCCTTCTCCTGCACGCTCACCCTAAAGGACAACAACAAACTTACACAATACAAACGTCACTTTTCAACCACGCAGGTAATTTGGGAAGTACCCCAGCTCTGCAGCGGCTCCGCTCAGTGTCCAAAGCACCGCCCGCTCCTCCCTCCTTCTAGAGCTTCTGGAACGCACTCCAGCCGGAGGTTGGACTCGCTGCTGAACCTTTCTGTACACGTTCTCTCATCGACTGACACCCGCCTCCGCTTCCGGTCCGCGCCCCCTTCGCCGCGCCAGTCAACAGTCTATCACACGCTGTCAGGGCTCCGCCCCCACGCTGCCATTGGCTAGCTCCCACCTCCGCAGCACGCTCCTCCCGCTCGGGTGTGGTGGCCTAGGGGCGGTTCCACCCCTTGCTGCCACTCCGTGGCCGTTCCTATTGCATGGGTGAGGCTCCCTCCTCCGGCACTGTGGCGTGCTCGCGGCGCTGCCGTTTCTTGAGGAGGGCGTTGTTGGACTGGCCCAGGCCCTTGATGTTGATCACCTGGTCGTAGTCCACGCGCATGGTGGCCAGGGCGTTGGTCATCTCCTCCTGTCAGAAGCAACCCACAAAATGAGCGGTCGGGCCGGGAAGGAGGAAAACAGCGTGGGAGGGAATTCAGACAGCTGTGTGAGTGTGTGTGTGTGAGTATTTCTTTGCATGTGTGTGCGTATTAATGTGTGTGAGTGTCTGTTTGCATGTGTGTGTGCGTATTAACGTGCGTGAGTGTTTGTCTGCATGTGTGTTTGGGTGTGTGTGTGTGCACGCACGCACGCATGTATGATGTATGATACTGATCAATGTTATGCACATTCGAATTCATTGCCGTTAGTACAGTTCATTATCCAACAACACGTGAGTTCCCCTTCATAACAAATGTCTCAAAATAACTGCAATTAACCCCCACCTTCCCAAGTCTAGCTTAATTTTCAATTCATGATAGCCGACACAAATGCAGAGGTCATCTGCGCGGGCGTACGTGTGCACATATATTCATAATTATTATTAATAGTATATCAACATGAGTGTGTGTGTGTAACATGGTTATTGTTTGATAGGTGATAACGGTAGACTACAACATTTAAGATTCTGTTTGTGTGAAATGTATGTTAATGTGCTTTTTGTCATGTTTGTACAGCGCAGTGAGTTTAACTCTGGTTAATAGCAGCGCTTTATAAGGATTATTTATTATTATTATGAACATTTGAGTGAGTGCGAACATGAGCGAAGACGGGACTGACCTGAACATCCATCCACACGTCTTCCTCTTCCCTCAGGACTTTGGCGGACATCAGAGGTGTCTGAGGAACCAGGGTGTTGTCCTGTAAAAGTGAAGGGAAAACTATGAAGAAAAATTACATCAACTCCATTTTTTTTCCACTTGTTGGCTAAGAACAGTTACATCAGCTCCATTTTCCCCACTCACTGGCTCGGTGTTCCAACAATATTGATCTTTTTTTATTATGTCTAACAAACGTAACATGACTGAATAGCGTACACATGTCAACAGTCTATCACACGCTGTCAGGGCTCCGCCCCCACGCTGCCATTGGCTAGCTCCCACCTCCATTGGCTAGCTCCCAATGCCTTAAGTACACATTATATGTATGATCTCTCTAGCTCTCTCTACTTGCCCTGATGTAATAAACTGTGCCGGTTGTCTAGGCATAAAAAAAAACCAAGCTACTACCACTACCCCTCTCTGGACATCTCTCTCATTAGCTGATACAATATTTTTGATGTTTAATTGATTCCCTGGGGGCTGGGTGCAAAAAAAGTGCTGTAGTTTGTACTTATTCCATTACCTTTGTTAATAAAACTTCTGTTCATTCGCTCTTCCTTCAAGACGCAACAATTATGCTGATTATTCAGCTACAAGTTCAGTGTCCACCATAAGTTACAACAAAAAAAGCCAAGTCTCAGAAAGAAGCATAACTGGGTGCAGCTCATGAGTACCATCATCATGTGAAGTTTGATATTTATCACATTGCAAATGTCCGAGAAATGTTTTTAAACAACAGGAGAAAGTTTTTTTTCTCTTACAGTTCTGGAGAGGGACAGGACAGTCCTGGAGAGTCCAACAGGGCCCTCTCCCCACCCCAACAAGGTCTGTTTTCTCTCTCCCTCCCCACCCCAACAAGGTCTGTTTTCTCTCTCTCTCCCCACCCCGACAAGGTCTGTTTTTTCTCTCTCCCCACCCCAACAAGGTCTGTTTTCTCTCTCCCTCCCCACCCCAACAAGGTCTGTTTTCTCTCTCTCTCCCCACCCCAACAAGGTCTGTTTTCTCTCTCTCTCCCCACCCCAATAAGGTCTGTTTTCTCTCTCTCTCCCCACCCCAAAAGGTCTGTTTTCTCTCTCTCTCCCCACCCCAATAAGGTCTGTTTTCTCTCTCTCTCCCCACCCCAACAAGGTCTGTTTTCTCTCTCTCTCCCCACCCCAACAAGGTCTGTTTTCTCTCTCTCTCCCCACCCCAACAAGGTCTGTTTTCTCTCTCTCTCCCCACCCTGACAAGGTCTGTTTTCTCTCTCTCTCCCCACCCCAACAAGGTCTGTTTTCTCTCTCTCTCTCCCCACCCCAACAAGGTCTGTTTTCTCTCTCTCTCTCTCCACCCTGACAAGGTCTGTTTTTTCCCTCTCTCTACCCCGATACGGTCTGTTTTTCCCTCTCTCCACCCTGACAAGGTCCGTTTTTTCCTCTCTCCACCCCAACATCATCTGTTTTTTCCCTCTCTCCACACCGACATCATCTGTTTTTTTCCCCCTCTCCACCCCGACATGGTCTGTTTTTTTCCCTCTCTCCACACCGACATCATCTGTTTTTTTCCCTCTCTCCACCCCGACATGGTCTGTTTTTTCCCTCTCTCCACCCCAACATGGTCTGTTTTTTCCCTCTCTCCACACTGACATCATGTTTTTTCCCTCCCTCCACCCCAACATGGTCTGTTTTTTCCCTCTCTCCACCCCGACAAGGTCTGTTTTTTCTTTCTGTTCTCTCCTACGTGACCTGGCAGTCACCTCATCTTCTTTCCCCAGTTAGTTTAAAGATCCTGACTTGTTTCAAAGTAAGAGTGAAAAGGTCTGCACTTACTGCCACCCATTTGTTGACGATGACCTGCTTGATGTTCAGTCGCTGGTCTGGGTCCGTGCACAGCAGTCCACGTATCAAGTCTTTGGCTGCAAGCACAACGCACAGCTTTTACTTACTGACGGAGCATGTCAGAGTTCAGGGTTATTTGCTTTCCTTATTTCTAGCAAGGGAAAGGCTTCTTCAAACACAGTTATTTGCTTTCCTTATTTCTAGCAAGAGAAAGGCTTCTTCAAACACAGTTATTTGCTTTCCTTATTTCTAGCAAGAGAAAGGCTTCTTCAAACACAGTTATTTGCTTTCCTTATTTCTAGCAAGGGAAAGGCTTCTTCAAACACAGTTATTTGCTTTCCTTATTTCTAGCAAGGGAAAGGCTTCTTCAAACACATTTATTTGCTTTCCTTATTTCTAGCAAGAGAAAGGACTCTTCAAACACAGTTATTTGCTTTCCTTATTTCTAGCAAGAGAAAGGCTTCTTCAAACACAGTTATTTTCTTTCCTTATTTCTAGCAAGAGAAAGGCTTCTTCAAACACAGTTATTTGCTTTCCTTATTTCTAGCAAGAGAAAGGCTTCTTCAAACACATTTATTTGCTTTCCTTATTTCTAGCAAGAGAAAGGCTTCTTCAAACACATTTATTTGCTTTCCTTATTTCTAGCAAGAGAAAGGCTTCTTCAAACACAGTTATTTGCTTTCCTTATTTCTAGCAAGAGAAAGGCTTCTTCAAACACAGTTATTTTCTTTCCTTATTTCTAGCAAGAGAAAGGCTTCTTCAAACACAGTTATTTTCTTTCCTTATTTCTAGCAAGAGAAAGGCTTCTTCAAACACAGTTATTTGCTTTCCTTATTTCTAGCAAGAGAAAGGCTTCTTCAAACACAGTTATTTTCTTTCCTTATTTCTAGCAAGAGAAAGGCTTCTTCAAACACAGTTATTTTCTTTCCTTATTTCTAGCAAGAGAAAGGCTTCTTCAAACACAGTTATTTTTCTTTCCTTATTTCTAGCAAGAGAAAGGCTTCTTCAAACACAGTTATTTTCTTTCCTTATTTCTAGCAAGAGAAAGGCTTCTTCAAACACAGTTATTTTCTTTCCTTATTTCTAGCAAGAGAAAGGCTTCTTCAAACACAGTTATTTTCTTTCCTTATTTCTAGCAAGAGAAAGGCTTCTTCAAACACAGTTATTTTCTTTCCTTATTTCTAGCAAGAGAAAGGCTTCTTCAAACACAGTTATTTGCTTTCCTTATTTCTAGCAAGAGAAAGGCTTCTTCACAGTTATTTGCTTTCCTTATTTCTAGCAAGAGAAAGGACTCTTCAAACACAGTTTCCATGCGAATAAAGTCAACTGTTGCTTGTCTTGATTTGTTACCCATTAAACTTAAAGGCGGTAACACACAAAAATGAACACAGGCATGGGAACTGATTTCGGAAGACCAACTCTGACGAGCACTGACCTTCCTGCGAGACTCTGCTCCACTCAGGGTTGGGGAACTCGTACTGGCCGTTACGTATCCTCTTCTTCATCCCTGGGGAGATGGCAGCCCCGTGATTGCTGTAGAAGGGTGGGTAGCCGCACAAGCTGAAGCACACACAGTCATTGAACCACTTCAGTGATGCCAACGTGCAGCTGCAGGACTTATTTTTAAATTTTGGAAATATAATCACTGTACGCGATGGCTGAAACTGAAAGAACTCCTTTGGCTACCCACTGAGCAATGAATAAAATACAAAAGGGCTAGCCTGTGTTACAAAGTAGTTGCTGGTTCCTGTCTAAACTCGTTCACCTCAACAGTCTTACTCGTTCACCTTGATAGTCTCACTCGCTCGCCTCGATTGTCTCACTCATTCGCCTCGACACTCTCACTTGTTCACCTCGATAGTCTCATTCATTCACCTCAAGTCTCTCAAGATCTCTTTGTTCTCCCTCAAACGCTCGCATGTTTCGCCTACCAACATTCAACAGCAAACAGCACAGGCAATGAGCTTCCTCTTACTCTGCCAAGCACTAAGACCTGGAATTCTCTCCCCTCTGCTGTCACACAGTCCGCTGAACCAGTTACAATTCTTGCTAGCATGGTGCGTTTCAGTGCATGTGTTCTAGAGTGAGAGAGAGATGGAGAGAAAGAGAGGGGGTGAGAGTGGGAGTGAAGGGGAGAGGGACAGAACGGGAGGGGGTGAGAGTGGGAGTGAAGGGGAGAGGGACAGAAAGGGAGGGGGTGAGAGTGGGAGTGAGGGGAGAGGGACAGAAAGGGAGGGGGTGAGAGTGGGAGTGAGGGGAGAGGGACAGAAAGGGAGGGGGTGAGAGTGGGAGTGAAGGGGAGAGGGACAGAAAGGGAGGGGGTGAGAGTGGGAGTGTAAGGGGAGAGGGACAGAAAGGGAGGGGGTGAGAGTGGGAGTGAAGGGGAGAGGGACAGAAAGGGAGGGGGTGAGAGTGGGAGTGTAGGGGAGAGGGACAGAAAGGGAGGGGGTGAGAGTGGGAGTGAAGGGGAGAGGGACAGAAAGGGAGGGGGTGAGAGTGGGAGTGAATGGGAGAGGGACAGAAAGGGAGGGGGTGAGAGTGGGAGTGTAGGGGAGAGGGACAGAAAGGGAGGGGGTGAGAGTGGGAGTGAAGGGGAGAGGGACAGAAAGGGAGGGGGTGAGAGTGGGAGTGAAGGGGAGAGGGAGGGATGCGGAGAGAGAGAGAGATTGTTAGTGTTACATTCACTTTTTTTTTAAATTTTCTGCGCATTTTATAATACACTGAGGATGTACCTCTGGCAGAGTTTATGTACCTTGTATTTGCTTGCATGCCAGGTGAGAGCTACCACAGGCGGCTCGGTTCTTGCTTGCTGTGTTTGTGTGATGCCTGCCGAGCACTAGTTAACTCCTGCGTGTGTTGATTTTGTAATGCATTGTTTATCGTGGAGTGCTTTGTGCTTCAAAAAAGGAGGCGCCATGGAAATCTCCCATGACATAACCGGGCGGCACACTGGCCTCACCCTCATCCCCACCAGTACACCTGACAGTTGCTGTACTTGCAGGATGTACATGTGACAGTCGCTGTACTTACAGGATGTACATGATGACCCCCAGGGACCACATATCACAGGACTTGTCATACTTCTCTGGCCCCAGTACTTCTGGTGCTGCAAACAGGAAGGGTAACATTCCATCATCATCAGCATCGTGTCAACTACTGCTGTCTGTATCAGTATATGGTAAGTGCCACTAGACACACACAGGAAACAGAGGATTGTAGGACAGGAGAGAGTGAGGGCCAACTGCTGCCATATGTATGATATAAAAATAAAAAAAACTATATTATTAAGTACCACTAGACACACACAGGAACAAGCTTGCTGAAGGACAGAAGAGAGAGGATCAACATCCTATGAACTGCTGCCTTCTGTACAATATTAAGTACTAGACACACACAGGGGGGAAAAACCCTCACTGAATGACAGAAGACAGAGAATCAACATCATATAAACTGCTGCTTTCTGTACAATATTAAGTACTACTAGACACACACAGGGGGGAAAAAAACTCACTGAATGACAGAAGAGAGAGGATCAACATCATATAAACTGCTGCCATCTGTACAATATTAAGTACTACTAGACACACAAGGTGGGGAAAAGCTCACTAAGGACAGGAGAGAGAAGATCAACATCACATTAACTGCTGCTATCTGTATATTAAGTACTAGACACACACGGGCGGTGGTGGGGGGGAGGAGGAGAAGAGAGCTCACTGAAGGAGAGGAGAGAGAGAGGATCAACATCAACATCATATTAACTGCTGCTATCTGTATATTAAGTACTACTAAACACACACAGAAACAAGCTCACTGAAGGAGAGGAGAGAGAGGATCAACATCATACTAACTGCTGCCATCTGTACGATATTAAGTGCTATTAGACACACACAGGGAACAAGCTCACTGAAGGAGAGGAGAGAGAGAGAATCAACATCATATAACTGCTGCCATCTGTACGATATTAAGTGCTATTAGACACACACGGGGGGAAAAAGACTCACTGAAGGAGAGGAGAGAGAGGATCAACATCACATATTAACTGCTGCTATCTGTATATTAAGTACTACTAGACACACACGGTGGGGGAGGAGAAGAGACTCACTGAAGGAGAGGAGAGAGAGGATCAACATCATCATATTAACTGCTGCTATCTGTATATTAAGTACTACTAAACACACACAGAAACAAGCTCACTGAAGGAGAGGAGAGAGAGGATCAACATCATACTAACTGCTGCCATCTGTACGATATTAAGTGCTATTAGACACACACGGAAACAAGCTCACTGAAGGAGAGAGAGAGAGAGAGGATCAACATCATACTAACTGCTGCCATCTGTACGATATTAAGTGCTATTAGACACACACGGAAACAAGCTCACTGAAGGAGAGGAGAGAGAGGATCAACATCATACTAACTGCTGCCATCTGTACGATATTAAGTGCTATTAGACACACACGGAAACAAGCTCACTGAAGGAGAGGAGAGAGAGAGGATCAACATCATACTAACTGCTGCCATCTGTACGATATTAAGTGCTATTAGACACACACGGAAACAAGCTCACTGAAGGAGAGGAGAGAGAGAGAGGATCAACATCATACTAACTGCTGCCATCTGTACGATATTAAGTGCTATTAGACACACACGGAAACAAGCTCACTGAAGGAGAGGAGAGAGAGAGAGGATCAACATCATACTAACTGCTGCCATCTGTACGATATTAAGTGCTATTAGACACACACGGAAACAAGCTCACTGAAGGAGAGGAGAGAGAGAGAGGATCAACATCATACTAACTGCTGCCATCTGTACGATATTAAGTGCTATTAGACACACACGGAAACAAGCTCACTGAAGGAGAGGAGAGAGAGAGAGGATCAACATCATACTAACTGCTGCCATCTGTACGATATTAAGTGCTATTAGACACACACGGAAACAAGCTCACTGAAGGAGAGGAGAGAGAGGATCAACATCATATTAACTGCTGCCATCTGTAGATATTAAGTGCTATTAGACACACACGGAAACAAGCTCACTGAAGGAGAGGAGAGAGAGAGAGGATCAACATCATACTAACTGCTGCCATCTGTACGATATTAAGTGCTATTAGACACACACGGAAACAAGCTCACTGAAGGAGAGGAGAGAGAGAGAGGATCAACATCATACTAACTGCTGCCATCTGTACGATATTAAGTGCTATTAGACACACACGGAAACAAGCTCACTGAAGGAGAGGAGAGAGAGAGATCAACATCATACTAACTGCTGCCATCTGTACGATATTAAGTGCTATTAGACACACACGGAAACAAGCTCACTGAAGGAGAGGAGAGAGAGAGGATCAACATCATACTAACTGCTGCCATCTGTAGTATTAAGTGCTATTAGACACACACGGAAACAAGCTCACTGAAGGAGAGGAGAGAGAGGATCAACATCATATAACTGCTGCCATCTGTACGATATTAAGTGCTATTAGACACACACGGAAACAAGCTCACTGAAGGAGAGGAGAGAGAGAGAGGATCAACATCATACTAACTGCTGCCATCTGTACGATATTAAGTGCTATTAGACACACACGGAAACAAGCTCACTGAAGGAGAGGAGAGAGAGAGAGGATCAACATCATACTAACTGCTGCCATCTGTACGATATTAAGTGCTATTAGACACACACGGAAACAAGCTCACTGAAGGAGAGGAGAGAGAGAGAGGATCAACATCATACTAACTGCTGCCATCTGTACGATATTAAGTGCTATTAGACACACACGGAAACAAGCTCACTGAAGGAGAGAGAGAGAGAGAGGATCAACATCATACTAACTGCTGCCATCTGTACGATATTAAGTGCTATTAGACACACACAGAAACAAGCTCACTGAAGGAGAAGAGAGAGAGAGAGGATCAACATCATACTAACTGCTGCCATCTGTACGATATTAAGTGCTATTAGACACACACGGAAACAAGCTCACTGAAGGAGAGGAGAGAGAGAGAGGATCAACATCATACTAACTGCTGCCATCTGTACGATATTAAGTGCTATTAGACACACACGGAAACAAGCTCACTGAAGGAGAGGAGAGAGAGAGAGGATCAACATCATACTAACTGCTGCCATCTGTACGATATTAAGTGCTATTAGACACACACGGAAACAAGCTCACTGAAGGAGAGGAGAGAGAGGATCAACATCATACTAACTGCTGCCATCTGTACGATATTAAGTGCTATTAGACACACACGGAAACAAGCTCAACACTGCCATCTGTACGACATTAAAACCTTCACTGCCACGGTGTCACTTGAAAATGACCAGTAAAAGTGCACAATTTGAAACCCTTAAGGCTTAACGTTTTCTTTTTCGCACTTGCATGTGAAAGGATTTTTGATCAAAATGCATAGCACTGAAAGTAGATCATGTGTCACAGGACCTAAAATCAATGTAACACTAACTGTCTTAATAGTTCAGGTGCACTGTGTGTACACACAGCTAGACAAATAAAGTCAACTTCCCTGTTCACTGAACAGGATGTCAGCGACTAGGAACAAACAGCCGAATTACCAATTGGCAGCTTACAGGGACACCTGACTCGACTGCATCCTGTCCGCCAAACAGGACACGGCTTTACAATCAAAGTACACGGTTGTTTCTTTTTTATTGACAAGGACCTTTTGGCAAAGACACATGTACACGAGAAAGGTGAATCACATTCACAGGCAGCCTCCATAATATTGCTGCGGGCAGAGAGTGAGAGAGAGAACACAGACACATGTACATGAGAAAGGTAAATCACAGGCAGCCTCCATGATATTGCTGTGGGCAGAGAGAGAGAGACAGAGAGACAGACAGAGAGAGACAGACAGACAGAGAGAGAGGGGGGGGGAGAGAGAGAGAGAGAGAGAGAACTCAGACACATGTACATGAGAAAGGTAAATCACAGGCAGCCTCCATGATATTGCTGTGAGCAGAGAGAGAGAGAGAACACAGACACATGTACATGAGAAAGGTAAATCACAGGTAGCCTCCATGATATTGCTGTGGGCACACACAGAGACAGAGAGAGAGAGAGAGAGAGAGAACTCAGACACATGTACATGAGAAAGGTAAATCACAGGCAGCCTCCATGATACTGCTGTGGGCAGAGAGAGAGAGAGAACTCAGACACATGTACATGAGGAGGGTGAATCACAGGCAGCCTCCATGATATTGCTGTAGGCACACACACACAGAGACAGAGACAGAGAGAGAGAGAGAGAGAGAGAGAGAGAGAGAGAGAGAGAGAGAGAGAGAGAGAGCTCAGACACATGTACATGAGAAAGGTGAATCACAGGAAGCCTCCATGATATTGCTGTGGGCGGGGGTGGAGGGGAAGAGAGAGAGAAACAGAGAGAGAGAGAGAGAGAGCTCAGACACATGTACATGAGAAAGGTGAATCACAGGAAGCCTCCATATTGCTGTGGGCAGGGGTTGGGGAGAAGAGAGAGAGAAACAGAGAGAGGGAGAGAGAGAGAGAGAGAAGAGAGAGAGAGAGAGAGAGAGAGAGAGAGAGAGCTCAGACACATGTACATGAGAAAGGTGAATCACAGGAAGCCTCCATATTGCTGTGGGCGGGGGTTGGGGGAAGAGAGAGAGAGAAACAGAGAGAGGGGAGAGAGAGAGAGAGAGAGAGAAGAGAGAGAGAGAGAGAGAGAGAGAGCTCAGACAGATGACATGAGAAAGGTGAATCACAGGAAGCCTCCATATTGCTGTGGGCGGGGGTTGGGGGGAAGAGAGAGAGAGAGAGAGAGAGAGAGAGAGAGAGAGAGAGAGAGAGAGAGAGAGAGAGAGAGAGAGAGAGACAGAGACAGAGAGACAGAGAGAAACAGAGAGAGAGAGAGAGAACTCAGACACATGTACGTGTACAGCCTCCATGATATTGCTGTGGGCAGAGAGAGAGAGAGAGAGCTCAGACACATGTACATGTAGTGTGTACAGCCTCCATGATATTGCTGTGGGCACAGAGAGAGAGAGAGATAGAAAGTTGGTGTTTTACACCCTGTCAACCAGTGCAGTTGTATCAGCCATAGGACAATACACATTTTGTCATCATATATTATTACTTTTTGAGAGAGAGAGAGACAAAGAGAGAGAGGGGGGGGGGGGGGGGGGGGGGGAAGAGACTGAGAGAGCAAGAGACAAAGAGATGGACATACAGATTTTTGTCATGTGTGTGTGAGTGAGAAGTGGGAGGAGCAGTTACTGACTAGATGCGTAAGCAAGCATACTCACCAACATAATATGGTGTGTAACAAGGTGTCTGAAGCGATTTGTATGAATTGATTTCCTTGGCAAATCCAAAGTCTGTCAACTTAAGCACTGCATTGGGTGTCTTGTCCGTGAACAGCAAGTTCTCAGGCTGAAAAAGTACAGCACGAGCTTGAAGCTGAAGTCAGGAAACAGGCAGTAACGGTACTAATACTTACTGTCAATAAACTTATTAATGTAACAGTGTAACACACAACTACAAGTTCAGCTACAAATTCCTCATCCTGCAATGTAATCTCTCCACAAAAATGTTCACACCACATATTACTTAAATATTTGTCTTCAAAACTACACAAGATATTTATACTTTTATTTTTTATGAAAATCAATCATGGACTGAAAATATGGCTGGACATGTAGGTAACTTTTGTTTAAGACAACACGCCCACAACGCTATTTCATGCTTATGTAATGCTACATAGCACGGTTAGAATAGTGATTACAGACACAACATTTAAAAAGACATAAAAACATACAGTAACATTCACAAATTTGTGAATGTTACTGTATGTTTTTGTGTCTTTTTAAATGTTGTGTCTATAGACACACACAACACGATCTGATTTACATAGGTCTGTCAGATTATGGAAACAGAAAGTATTAGTAATGGACAAACCAAGGGAGGAGTGAACACAAAAAAACAAAGATCACTGTTCTCACCTTCAAATCCCTATGCGCAATGTTCATGGAATGCAGGTGATCAATGGCCTTCACAATGTTTCGGATGATTGATGCTGCCTCTGTAACATTAACAAGCCACAAACACAGTCAATACTGATGATGATGATGATGTAGAGCTTCATGTCCTCAGATGTTGGTTGACACATTAGGGACAAACTGACCAATGCCTAAGCATGGTACTATGTTGCTTTACGTCCACAGAAACCGTAAGGGTCATTAGGACGAAAAGCCCAGGATGGCCACCTCGACTTTCACACAGCTCCTGAACTCTGAATACTGATCAAGAACAGGCATGGGTTTTACACTTGCACAGAATTCTGCAGCAGCTTCCACTGAACAGTCTTGCAGCTCTAGAGCGCCTGGCAGGTGAACTGCGGCAGCACTTTCATGATCCAAAATTCCAACTTACTGAACAGCTCTCTTAATCAAAATGTTTGTCTCTGATTATTTGAACAAAGTAAAAAATACCACAACAAAAATAGAGAGAAAAAGATGGAGTGGTGGTCGTGGTGCGGGTGGAAATGATGCGGCCTCCTGGTCTAAGTCATCAATGGTATGGCAGTCCAGACCACCACACCACCACAGCTCTAGGTCATCCATGGTACGGTAGTACGGACCACCCCAACACCACAGCTCTAGGTCATCAATGGTATGGTAATCCGGACCACCACACCACCACAGGTCTAGGTCACCAATGGCATGGTAGTATGGACCACCACAACACCAGAGGTCTAGGTCATCAATGGTATGGTAGTACAGACCATCCCATCACCACAGGTCTAGGTCATCAATGGCATGGTAGTACGGACCACCCCAACACCACAGGTCTAGGTCATCGATGACAATGGTATGGTAGTCTGGACCACCACATCACCACAGGTCTAGGTCATCAATGGTATGGCAGACCGGACCACCACAGGTCTAGGTCATCAATGGTATGGTAGACCAGACCACCACACCACCACAGGTCTAGGTCATCAATGGTATGGTAGTCTGGACCACCACACCACATGTCTAGGTCATCAATGGTATGGTAGTTCAGACCACCACAACACCACAGGTCTAGGTTATCAGTGGTATGATAGTGATAGTGCAGACCACCACACCACAGGTCTAGGTCATCAATCGTATGGTAGTCCGGACCACCATGGTCCAGATCACCACAACACCACAAGTGCTATCAACACAGCTTTGTTTGCCTGTACAGTGGTCTTTGTAGGACTTTTTCTAGTTTAGGGCAGGACAGTATGCTAGTTAACTGTGAGTGTGACTGGTCCATCAACTGAAGGAAGGTGATGTCTGGTCATTGACATTTCACTGGACCACAAAAACAAGGATGCCCTCTGGTCAGAATTACCCTGTTCTGTGAAAACTTTAAAACACTCTTTCCTGTTTTCATATTAGAACCAAGATGGCTTCTGCTGTTCTAGTCAAAATCACCTTGTTCTGTGAACACTTCAATTTAAAACACTCCTTCCTGTTTTCATATTCGTAAAAAATACTACCAGAACCACAGCAACAAGAAGACTTCTAGTTCCAACTTTAAAATGCTCTTTTCCCAGGTCATGATATGAGGCCCTCTAGTCTCTATTACTGTATTAGTATTACCTTGTTTTATGAAAACTTTAAAAACTTTTTTACTTGGTCATGATATCACAGCAAACGTGAGGCCCTCTGGTCCCTATTAGTAATAGTATTACCTTGTTTCATGAAAGCTTTAAAACGCTCATTTCCCTGGTCATGATAATTATTACCACAGCAAACATGAGGCCCTCTAGTCTCTATTAGTATTACCTTGTTTTGTGAAAACTTTAAAACGCTCTTTTTCCTGGACATGACATTATCACAGCAACAATATGAAAACAGATTTTTTTTAAATAAGCTCACTTAGTCTTAAACGAGTTACAGTCTTAAATAAAAACAAAAAGTCTTACCTCGTTCTGTGAATGCCGTATCTGCTCTTTCTTGTATTCTTGTGAACAGCTCGCCACCTTCCATACTGAAAGTGGAACGCATCTCTCACATCAGTCTCCACTAGCAATCAAATCATTGACCAAAGAGAAATACTTGGTGTTACGGCGAAGAAGAAGAGCAAACTGGCAGCTGACTGATGACTCACAAGCAAAACCAGACAATATAATTTGTATTAAATTTTTCTGTACTTCGTGAAAATGGGTGCCAGTATACTGACAATAATTTAGAAACAGTGTAACACTGTAAAATGTAAGTTCAGTGAGGTTACCATCTGGTCAAGCCAGACTTTAAAGATTTAATATTGACTGATTGGTTTTACTATAATTATAGTTCTCACTATTCTCTGCTTTCGAGCAGACTCACTGCACTGCAGTCACATGTGACTGAACAAGTGACTGTAGCTTTTCACAGCATGTTGGACTATTCACCAAAGCGGTGTACTTATTATTATTAATATGAAGGTACAGCACTGTTTGGTTGTCACATGGCTGGTGGTACATTGTTGCCATTTCAAAATATATAACTGATAAATAGTATATAATTTAACAATAATAATAAAGCAGCATGTGATCAAACACAAATATTTAGGTTTTTGTCATGTTCACCAAAGATTATTCAATGTATCTGAGTGATACTGATACTGTGATAGTAATCTTAATAAGCTTAAAAATACCAAGAAAATCCATTCAGCATTCATTTACTTACCAATGCCATTACTCCCTTAGGCATACAATATACAATATAACTTTATTGCCAAGTGTCAATACACTGATTGCACGAGGAATGTTTTGTGGTGACAAGTACACTCATCACACATTCACTCCAATCATAAAACATTTAATTACATCAACAACAAATAAAAAATAAATAAAAATAACAGTATCATCAGTATGACACTAACAACAATTAACATGAACAGCTCAGCTGGTGGTAGCTTGGCGTTAACAAGATTATACCATTTATCGTTTGTAATTCAACCCTCAGAAACTACCCTCAGTGAGCAACTCACCATTCCATTATGACCAGCAAGCAGCGTTGTCCTGAGTAGTTATTTTCATAGACATCATGGATTTTGACAATGTAGTGACAGTTTGGGTGGTGACAGGCCCTCCAATGAAGGTCCACCTCTCGTCGTGCCTTCGGCACATCTTTCAACACCTGAAATGTCCCCATTATCAGTAAATCTCAAATTCATTCCTTTTTCTAGGCAATTAGAAAAATATTTATAATTAATCTCTTAGAATCATGTGTTGTTGCTGTTGTGTATAAATTTACTTCTTCCTTTTTATTAATTACCTGTATAAACTCTGTCAGTGTGTGTGTGTGTGTGTGTGTGTGTGTGTGTGTGTGTGTGTGTGTTGTGTGTGTGTGTGTGTGTTTAGGTTGGTGTGTGTGTTTAGGTGTGTGTGTGTGTGTGTGTGTGTGTATGTGGTGTGTGTGTGTTAGGTGTGTGTGTGTGTGTGTGTGTGTGTGTGTGTGTGTGTGTTTAGGGGGGGGGGGGGGTTTAGGTGTGTGTGTTTAGGTGTTTTTAGGTGTGTGTGTGTGAGTTTAGGTGTGTGTGTTAAGGTGTGTGTGTGTGTGTGTGTGTGTGTGTGTGTGTGTGTGTGTGTTTAGGTGTGTGTGTGTGTGTGTGTGTGTGTGTGTGTGTGTTTGGGTGAGTCAGAAGCTGATTAAGTAAGTGTGACTGTGAGCTCTATCAGCGTATCACTCAGCAGCAGTAGAAGTCTACCACTCAATTAGTTGAATTACTGTAATTATTTACTACTATCATTATAATTTAAAACATAGCTAATTTTCAATGCCCAGTCAAACATGATGGTTATGTCACTTGTCCAGCAAAATAATTCACACATTATTTAACATAATAATAGTAATTATTTTACTAACATCAGGGCTTGACAGTAACTTTATTTCCTACCTGCCCTGTTGGGCAAGTAGAGGGAAAATCAACTTGCCTGGCACTAATTTTTGGTTGCCCAAACGTTTCACTAACTTGACTAAGACACCAAACCAAACTAATTTGTAACAAACTTACAAAGTAAAACAACTGTCCACAGTTTTAAATTTTATGTCTGTTCTGGAAATTGAAACAATCTACTGTGGTAATCTGCTGTTGCTGTTTTAGTGTCCAAATTTATTGCTTTTAAATTTTATTCGGCATTCACTTAGTGTCAATTTTTGGATCACATTGTTTAGAATGTTAAATGTTATTTTACCTCAGAGAGCAAAGTTTTCCAATGCTATGTACATCATATGGTATTTAAAACAACTTATAAATGACTGTTCAAAAGTTCTGAATATGAATCCTGAGTATTTATCAAAACCAAACAGAATGAAGTGAGAATGTCTTTGAGTTAAAATTGTACTCAGAAACACATTTATTTTAACTTGATATCAAGTAATGATCTACACCTCATCGGCTCATGGAGTTATATGGTTTAACAAATCAACTCCATACACTTGTAAAAGTTGTATATTTATAGACACACACTTCTATTAAATCTTTCTTTGGTGTTTGTCTTACAGTTACACTGAGACAGGAAAACTGGCTGTAAAGTGTAAGGCACACATTATGGCATAATAATTGGTACTATTTCAGAATCAGACCATATAAGGATAAAGAGTTTGTAAACTGTAGACAGTTGTGAACTCATAGTACGATATTAATAGTATGTATTTGTAACTAATGTGAATACCATCATGGCTGAGGGTAATACATTCAACAAGCTCTGTTGTAAAAACGCTGAGCTGGTAATAGGTTAACTGCTGGGAGAGACAGGATGTATTTTTTTGGAGCCAACACATAACGTGTAGACTTGTCACTGCCTGTTTGACTGACACTAGCACACTGACAGTTTCAACATGTACCATACTTTTCGACCATAAAATCCAAAGTCCACCTCTTAACCAAAGAACTGAGAAGGCCTTACCACCGGTATTAAGCAAAATAATCTACAAATCGGATTCAAAACTATAATTCAAGTCTATTTAGTATTAGTATTCTGATTTACTCCCAATAAAAAAGAATTCTAATTTTTCAAAAATACTTTTTTCTTTTTCTTTTTCTCAGTGTATTTGATACTCGGACTCTAACAGAAACATGTGTGGTTATTGCAGCGCGTTTTAAGAAACATCTGAAGACATATTATCGATCAAAGAAGCAAACTTTGTATGGACTTACCTTCAAAGCGAACTTCTGACTGTTACTTCGAGCGTAGCATTCCAACACTTTTCCGTTGATTCCCAGTCCCAAGACACTTCCAGTCAATCTGTAATCATCTGAAATCGGGTGTTTCTTTGGCTGAAGAGGTTTAGCTATTGGATGGCTCATCCTTTTCAGTCTGTAACTCCTGTGTACAGAAAATGAACACTACAAATGTAACTTCACTTCTCAGACTTTCACAAGTGATGGGAGAAACCGGACGTGGAAGTGTGACGCTAGCGGAAGTGACGAACTGAGCTTAAAATAGAACAATGATAGTCTTGTGAAACACTAGCCTGTGCGACTAGACCCATCACAACAGGGCCGGATATAAATATAATTATCTTCTTGTGAAACACCTCACGCGCGTTGCGCGAGTGGAAAGGGGTGTGGCCTTGCATAATCGATAAGACGCCGGCTCATTACAATCGCGTGCATGAATGGACAAATGGAAATATGTTAAAAAAGAAAGAAAAGAGAGGAAAAAAAGAAAGAAAAGAAAGGAAAATAAAATAAAATAAAAATAAAGAGGATTTCTAGAGCGCCCATCTACCACACAAGGTAGCAGCACAGGGCATTTTACAATAACACTAACCACACACACACACACACAGAGCGTCGAACGAGGGGATGAGGGGATGGGCAGGGCTGTGAAAAACAGTTTAGAAATAATTATTAAACAGGTGCGTCTTGAGGGCGGCTTTGAAAGAGGAGGTAGAATCAGAGTGGCAGAGTGTTTGAGGCAAATGTTCCAGACAGATGGCCCAGCATAAGAAAAAAGATCTTTCACCCAAAGGATAGGTTAGCTGAACTGATGAGCTGGATTTGAGTGTCTCTTGTGTTTGTTTTCTGTTCATTTTTTAAATATTTTTTTTAATGTTTGAGTGGTGTTGTGTATATATATATATATATATATATATATACTTGTTCCGACTTTAATGTTTGTTTCTTTGTATCTGTGATATTTTACAACACCTAGACGTGTGTGTGTGTGTGTGTGTGTGTGTGTGTGTGTGTGTGTGTGTGTGTGTGTGTATACATTGTTAGTTATCATAATTATATGTATTATGTTTGTGAAACTATTTTAAAGCTCTTTTATTGAAAATGTTTTGACTTTTTCCTTTATTACCTGGTTTTATAATCTTCATGTTAAACAGAGACATTCATTACAAAAAAATGCAAATTTAGTTCCAAAATTATCTGTGATGAAGTTAGAAGTTTGTCTTTGTTTTGTGATCAACAACTACTGCTAAAGGTACAGTTTGTTATGAAGGACCCTGGCCATGCCCTATATGGTGAGTTCGTTGTTTCCGCTCCCTGGTATGCAAAACCAACAGGGGAGGGAACTCGTTTGTCCCCACAGCAATTCGACTCCTCAACAGGGCATGATCAGCCCTTTGTGCCAGCCGAGCTAATATGTATACTGTATCTAGGTTGTTGTTTGAATGTGTGGTGGGTGTCTGATTAGGTTTGGGTAGTGTGTATGTGTCCAGTCGATGGCCGAGTGTATCTGGTTGAGTAGAATTGATATTGGCATGTGTGTGTGTGTGTGTGTGTGTGTGTGTGTGTGTGTGTGTGTGTGTGTGTGTGTGTGTGTGTGTGTGTGTGTGTGTGTGTGTGTGTGTGTGTGTGTGTGTGTGTGTGTGTGTGTGTGTGTGTGTGTGTGTGTGTGTGCTGATGTGACATGAGCAGGCACCTGTTTATAATTTATGTTTATTTTATATTCGTATTATAGATTTTTGTGTAGCATAACTTGTCTATGTTGTTGTAAATGCAAATGTTTCGGTGTTCCTTTACATGTTCTTAAATTAATGAGCCTTGTGAGGGATGATCAAAGTTTTTTGACTTGACTTGACTTTAAACTTAGAAAATGTTGGAGAATGTTGTAAAGCACAGTGAGTTTGTGTACATCAGAGAATAGCGCTATACAAAAGATATCATTTTTCTTCTTTTTTTCCTCTTTTTTTTAGGTTTATACTGCTATAGCAGAATTATGCTGTGTACCCATTTTGGTGACAAGTGACTGATTGAATTGCAGTTTGTTACCACTTGTTGATAGGTGACTGAGTCGAAAACATTAAAAAAAAGTTTTTTTTTTAATATTTTAATTAGACAATACCTGTAAAAACAACAACAACAAAAAACATCATGATTCCAAAACAAGAATGACTGCTAGTGTTTTAAAATAAGAACAAAACACATAAAAGATTATAAACACATATGAGAATGCCAACACAACAACAACAAAAAGATAAGTTACTTCACCTCTCATGTCATTTTCATTGTTTTTAACCATTTTCACGGTTATTTAAATGTCATTTTGTGGCCTGAAGAAGGGGATTTCCCTGAAAATTTGCATCGTGCCATCTATGTCATGATAATAAATAAGTGTTCTTTTGAAGCTTTTATGTGTTTGGATCTTAGTAGACAATACATGTGCAAATCTTCAGTGAAGACACCTTTCTCCAGCAACAAATAGACCCCAAAAGTCTGAAAGTGAACTACTAGCATTCTAAAACAAGATTAATACACACAAACTCTTAAAATGAATGCTGTTCAGTTATGGCAGCGAGACTCAAATTTTCTGACTTCCCTATATATTCACATTATGACAGTCTGCAACACTGACATAAAACTGAAAGTGGAATGCCTAAAAGTAAAAGGTTATGCATCATGGTCTGACAGACTACAGTCTTGGTTTAAACCCGTTTTTGTGCACTTTGTGTATTGTAGTTAGGAATGCTAGGCAACGTTATTGTTTAATCTCTACTACGTATTTAATTGTAGTGTTGCATAAAAATGATCTTCTTCCTTAGTTAAGGATTAGTATTGTAAAACCGGCTGATGGGGGTTCATGAGTGTACATTTTAAAGTAAACATGGTGCTTAACGTCCACAGAAACCATAAGGCTTATTAGAGTACATTTTAAAAGTAAACATGGTGCTTAACGTCCACAGAAACCATAAGGCTTATTAGGGACGGGGAGATGGGGGGAAAGGGGGTATGGAGGTGGGGGATGAGTGAGATTATTCCTATCGCTACACTGCCACCACCAGAATGATTCCTGCATTAAGATGGGCAGCGATGGAGCCATTTTAATGTTTCAGTAGGAAGTGACGGACAAGTCACAGGACAGTGTCCACAACCACAACCTTTTTGAAGAGAAAGGAGAGCCGAAGCGGTATCGAACCGAGGTCCTTCCGCTTACCAACCTAACGCCTTACCGCTAGGCCACACCGGCTCACAAAGTACATTTTGTTGAAGTGTTGCTTTACGTCCACAGAAACCGTAGGCTTATTAGGGACGGGAGCCCAGGACGTCCACCTCGACTTTCACACAGCTCCTGAGCTCTGAAGTACATTTTAGCTGGCCTGTCTTTATATAACTTGCTCGGGCCGAAAGCTGTGACGTGACAAGGCAGTGTGCCGTAACGGCACTTGAGAATGGGTAAGAGGGTGTCTGGCGCTGGCTGTAGCGTGGCTCGGACCGGGCCAATACTGGACAAGATGGGTAGCCGCACTCTCCGAGCATCGCTTTCCGGCACCTTCCTCCAAATTCTGCCAGATTTAGTTACGCCACTGAAGGGGCACTCTTTATCTCCGCGCAGCTGTCCAGCGACGCTTTGTGAGCCGGTTTGGCCTAGCGGTAAGGCGTTAGACTGGTAAGCAGAGGGACTGGCCTCGGTTCGAATCTGCTTCGGCTCTCCTTTCTCCGCTTCAAAAGTTGTGGTCTGTGGACACTGCCGTCTTGTGACTTTGTCCCTCACAATTATCAAACATTAAAATGGCTAATCGCTGCCCACCTTAATGCAAAAGTCATTCTGGTGGTGACAGTGTAGCGATAGGCCATACATTCTTCCCTCTACTCCCACCTCCATACCCCCTTCCCCCCTTCTCCCCGTCCCTAATAAGCCTTATGGTTTCGGTGGACGTTAAGCACGATGTTTACTTACTTACTTACCAGCGACGCGGTCAGCGCCCTCCGAAACGGTTCGAATAGGACTGTAGAAGCAACCTAGCGCCAAAGCACCCACGTAAACATGAGACGCATCCACCCCGGGTAAAAAAAGAAGAGTTCCGTCTCGATTCAAACGATTGCGGTTTTATTTGTGCTGGTCTAAACTTTGTTGGCGGCTATAAATGACACGCCTTGTTTTATTTGAGTTGTTTGTAACAAACTTACTACTGTCTGAGCACCAACAAAAAACTGCTGATGATGAAGTGATGCTTAATGTCCTCAGATGTCGGCTGACATATTTGGGACAAGCTGTGACCAATGCCGCCGAAGCATGGTTCAGTATAGCTTTACTTCCACGGAAACCAGAAGGCTCATTAGGACCGCCGACAGCCCAGGACGGCCACCTCGACTCTCACACAGCTCCTGAACTATGACAAAAAACTGCTCGTGAGCTGACTTTTTTTAAGACCCTACGCGGCGTAACTAAATACAGCAGTAGTTGAAGGAAGGATGTCGTAAACCAGTGCTTGGAGTTTGCGCCCTAAGCACAGTACCACTAGTTGACCATCCAGAAGCTTCGACTAGTGTAGTACTTGTAAACAACGCGTCAGTCTTTGCTCCAAGGTCAAGGTCAAGGTCGCGACTGACCGCAGCCGGAAAGAGGTCGTAAACTCAGTTGCAAGGCTCAAGATCCCCCAGGGTATCTCTCTCGTCGTTGGAATCCCTGAGAGGGAAAGCTTCACAAAGGAGTCTTGAATGTGGGGTGCATGCTCGCTCAGTCGTATTCGTTAATAGGTTGTAAACATGCCACTCAGGATCACACAGGGTCTCTCTCTCCGGAACAGGAGAGTCAGCGCCAAGGTAAGTAAACATTGTGCTTAACGTCCGGCCACAGAAACTATAAGGCTTATTAGGGACGGCAGCGCCAAGGAAATAAGTAAACATGGTGCTTAACGTCCACAGAAACCATAAGGCTTATCAGTTAGGGACAAGGAGGGGGGGGGGGGGGGGAGGGAAAGTGGTATGGAGGTGGGGGAAGAGGGAGATTCAGTATATACCTATCGCTACACTGTCACCACCAGAATGATTCCTGCATTAGATGGGCAGCGATGAGAGCTATTTTAATGTTTCAGTAGGAAGTGATGGACAAAGTCACAGGACAGTGTCCACAAACCACAACCTTTTTGAAGAGAGAGGAGAGCCGAAGCGGTATCGAACCGAGGTCCTTCCGCTTACCAACCTAACGCCTTACCGCTAGGCCAAACCGGCTCACAGCGCCAAGGAAGTAAACATGGTGCTTAACGTCCACAGAAACCAAGGTAAGTAAACATGGTGTTTAACCTAGAAACCAAGGACCTACATGTAGGCTATTATACGGTGACCCCCCCAAAATGCCACCCGTAAAAATGCTGACACCTTCTACATGTTTTCAGCGAATTACTTCATATTACTTCATATTTGGTAATCAGTAATAAAAAAGATTATTTATGGCGTCCCATCAGTCTCGTAAGAGCCCAGAGCGCTTACAAAGATATAAGGATACACTCATTTAACCACACACACTGACGCACACGCGCGCGCGCACGCACTCATGCACGCACGCACGCACACACACATACACACAATGCCGCATCAGTTACTGGTGATGGATTGGTAAAACGACAGATCAGTATGCAGAGGAGAAGAGATGGGTCTTCAGTTTTGACTTAAAAGAAGAGATCGAGTGAAGACGAATGCTTGTCATAGTTCAGGAGCTGTGTGAGAGTCGAGGTGGCCGTCCTGGGCTGTCCGTCCTAACGAGCCTTCTGGTTTCCGTGGACGTAAAGCTATATTGAACCATGCTTCGGCATTGGTCTCAGCTTGTCCCTAATATGTCAACCGACATCCGAGGACATTAAGCAACACAACAGCAGCAGCAGCGAATGCCTGACAGAGACAGGAAGGGAGTTCCAGAGCACAGGTCCAATGTATTGAAAGGATCTTTCCCCCGGGGTCCTTCTGCCCATCTGGTGCACATTAACTTCAGTTTGTGCATGATCATTCCACAAAGCTTCCAGTTTGTGGGTCAAATAGTCCGACTTTTATGATGAAATCTTTCGAACAGTTTTAATAGTGCATTTAAGTTATTATTTTATGCTTGAACTTGATGTATCTGATGAAGTTTAAATTGATTTAATCACCATCCACCGCCACAAAGGGTCGTAACTCTCCCAAAATATATCTCTGGCAACATTTTTCGAACTGAATCAAGTTAATGAACAGTAACACACCAACACCAAATTCCATTCATCTACGTGAAATAGTTTCTGAAAGAAACTTGTCTCAGTCTCTGATCCTCATGAAGCTTCAGGAAAAGCTAAAGCTTCATGAGGATCAGAGACTGAGACAAGAGGCCCAATACTGGCATACCTCCCCTACCTATAAGTCAGTGTATGAATATATATACCGTCACTTCGACAGCACACTCCATTTTGACCTTTCAGCTTCGGACTGTAGTTATCAACACCGACAAACGTAACGCGCGATCCGAGCGGCATCAGTCAAATGAAAAGCTTCAGTGAAATATTTTGGTCAGCGCTCTTTCAGTTTCATCGCTTCATCTGTCTGCACAGTCTGCGACCCGGTCCAAGACTTTCCTGTTTAGACTGGCCTTTTCGCAAAGCTAGGTAGACCATTCCTGCGAGCACACAGTGTGCGTATGTATATGTATATATATATATATATATATATATATATATATATATTATATAATATATATATATATAGATATATATCCTATACTTGTGTGCGGGAATGGTGTGTGCTAGCGCATAGTTCAGGAGCTGTGTGAGAGTCGAGGTGGCCGTCCTGGGCTGTCCGTCCTAACGTGTGTGTGTGTGTACATCTCTAGCATAGTGTTTAAAAACCCTTCTCGATATCTTTTCTTCTCTTTTTTTTATTTTTTTTGGATAACTTTTTCCATCTCGATGTACATTATGTGTGTATGCTTGTTCAGCGCTTTGAGCCGCAGGGTAGGCGCTTTACAAATTTCCATTATTATTTCTCATCTCATTTTTCCACGTTTTTAACCGTGTAACTTGTTTAAGTGTCGTTTTGTAGCCTGGCAGAGAGAGAAAGAGAGAGGAGGGAGAGAAAGGAGGGAGAGCCGAGAGACTGAAGAGGGCAAGAGAGAGACAGACAGAGAGAGACAGACAAACAGACAGAGAGAGACAGACAGACACAGACAGACAGAAACAGAGACAGAGACAGAAAGTGTGAGAGAGAGGGGGCACAGAGAGAGAGAGAGAGAGAATAATAGAGGTATAAAGAAGCGGAGAGAGTAATAGAGGTATAAAGAAGCGGGGAGAGAGAGACAGAGAGAGAGACACAGAGAGAGACAGACAGACAGACAGACAGACAGAGACTGACAGACAGACAGACACAGACAGACAGACAGACAGACACAGAGAACACCAGTCTCGTGCGGTTTCGAAACGTAAGTTAGGTTGCCCAGGCTTGCAGTCCCGTTGCGCCCATTGAACCTTCGTTGTCGTGGCATTTGCGGCGAGTGACGGGTCACACTGACCTATGGACCGCTCCCGTCCACAGTGCCGCGTGACCCATCCGCTGAGCAGCACCTTTAGCGTTTGGGGGATGCTCATGTTCATCATCAGTTCATGCGCAATGAGTTTTCGATGATGTCATTCCAAATTGCTGCGCTTCATTGTTTATGCGATGAAAATTTACCCCCCCCCCCCCCCAAAAAAAAGGAAAAAAAAAGAAAAAAGAATGTTTAATATTGCTTTAATGGCTATCGCTGTATAATTTAAAAAAGAAAAAAAGAAGAAGAAAAAGTGTGTAATAATAGTAATGATAATAATACAATATTTTAATTCCAGACATGCCAAAAATGAACCGAACCGTCAAATTAACCCTTTCACTGCCATGCTTGCCGCGCCGTCACTCGGAAAACGGCCAATAAGAGTGCCAAATTTGAAACCATTAAGGCCCGCCCCCCCCCCCCCCCCCCCCCCCCCCGCATGAGCACATGAAAGGATTTCTATCAAAATGAACAGTACTGAAAGTAGATTTGTTACAGGACCATCAAATATACTCTTTGCAGGTGTGTCTGTGTACACTTTGCAGCCCGGAAATTTTACAGGCTGGGGCAGTGAAGGGGTTAACGCGATCAGACCATGTCCTTGTCTATCCCCCCCCCCCCCCCCCACCCCCACCCCACCTCCCACCCCATCCTCCAGTTGGTCCTATTTTAGCCTTGACCTATGTAAGTCAGCATTATTGATCAGGATGTAAGCCGTGCGAAGTTCGGTCTCAGAGCATGACATCAATAACTGTCATGTTTTATTCTTCCTGGGATGAAGAGTGACCCCATTCTGAGGTTATGTGACGTCAGTCTCACGAGAAGAATCCGTCTCCAGTGGTGAAGAAACCCTGGGGTCGTCAGTCCCACTTGGCCTAATCCCACGACGCCTAAACTTCGAGTCTCGCTAACGCTTGGGAAGATGTTGGCGGTTAGTTAGTTAGTCATTGGAGCTTAGGGTCACCTCTGTTCTTCTTCCTGCAGCGATGTGTGTTTAAAAGGTGGTCACGGTCAGTGCCGTGGGTGTCATTAAAACAAAAATACAACAATAAGTAAGTCACCTCAGGACAATCAAACTCAGAGCTCAGGAGTTGTGTGAAAGTCGAGGTGAACGTCCTGGGCTCCCGTCCCTAACAAACCTACGGTTTCTGTGGACGTAAAGCAACACTTCGACCAACCAATCCAACTCACTCATAAGCCTAACTTCAACCAACCAACCTATCCAACTCAGTCATAAGCAAACGCACGCTTCAAAACCTCTCATAATTATAAACCCTTTCTCAAGTCAGTCCACAAAACGGCCAACCCCTACACAAACATAAAGCAAAACATACATACACAACATCAAGCACACATAAAATTATTTTCCAAGAGTTAGTCCCTTCAATATTACCCCTGTTAAAAGAGTACATACGGCTAGGACATGCCGGTGTCGTCGACCATTCCGTCTAATCTATCGATACCAGATTAAAGAAAACATTTAAAAAGGAATGGACAGAAACAATAAAAACTCAAATAAAAAATGTCGTATTAAATACATCATGGCAAATGCCAGTGCCATATGGCAGCACTGAAGCTGCACATACCACATACCAACTAGCAGCTCCTAGCTACTCAACAAGAACCATACAAAATAGCCTAACTCTTAACGAAAAGTGCGAATTTGGGGGGGCAGGTGGGGGGGGGGGGGGGGGGGGGGGAGTCAGGAGAATGGACCATTAACAGAAAAATGACAAGACAGACAGAGCGAGAGCACTAGGCTGAAAAACGAGAGAGGAGATAGGAAAGAGGAATCAAATTACAACCCTGAGATTCCAGACAAGGGGAGACATCAGACATCCCCTGCCTCCCTTCGGAGTCTCACCAACGCTTGGGAAGATGGTGAAGGTACTGTGGCCCTTCTCAAAACTAAGGCAATGGATTAAGTCCTTCTGGCTTTCTGGGACAGGGTGGATTTGTCCGTTTGATGTTGGCCCGTGTTTGCCTCTCTGACGGAGATGGGATGTTGTGGCTGTGGACAGGGTGGATTTGTCCGTTTGAGGATGGGCCTCTCTGAAGGAGATGGGATGTTGTGGCTGTGGACAGGGTGGATTTGTCCGTTTGAGGATGGGCTCTCTGAAGGAGATGGGATGTTGTGGCTGTGGACAGGGTGGATTTGTCCGTTTGAGGATGGTGTTTGCCTCTCTGGCGGAGATGGGATGTTGTGGCTGTGGATAGGGTGGATTTGTCCGTTTGAGGATGGTGTTTGCCTCTCTGGCGGAGATGGGATGTTGTGGCTGTGGATAGGGTGGATTTGTCCGTCTGAGGATCGGGTTTGCAGATGGGATGTGGCTGTGGACAGGGTGGATTTGTCCGTTTGAGGATGGGCCTCTCTGAAGGAGATGGGATGTTGTGGCTGTGGACAGGGTGGATTTGTCCGTTTGAGGATGGTGAACCTAAAACTGCGAAGCAGTACAAATGCCAATACTGTTCCGATTGCATGAATTACAGGGGAAAGGTGATGGAGGATGGGGAAAAAGTGTCTTTGCATAGTTTCGGCTGACCAGAAGATAGTCGTGAGTGCGTGGGGAAAATGCCTTTTTTGGCACGAGCAACAGGTTCTTGCTTGTTGCCAGACACACTCTGACCACGGGCCTTCAAATAGGCCAATAAAGTTGGCGGCTCTGTAAACTTCGCGAATTCACTGTCACCAAAGATAGTAAGCTTAATTTCTATCTTTGCTGTCACCGCCTTCCACTGTGATTGTGAAGAAAGTACGCACCAGAAGTTAAAACAGCCAAGGACTCGACTTAAGCGATGCCGGGTAAATGTCAAGGGAGTTAACAACCCTGCCTGAACCGTCCATAAAGCGTCAGCGGACAAGGGGGGATCACTCGATTTAAGGTATCTCCTGTTTCAAGTTGATCGAGTCGATGGTATTCCTGTGAACCGGTTTGGTCTAGCGGTAAGGCGTTAGGCTGGTAAGCAGAGGGACCTCGGTTCGAATCCGGTCGGCTCTCCGAGAGATTATATACCTATCGCTACACTGTCACCACCAGAATGATTCCTGCATTAAGATGGGCAGCGATGAGAGCCATTTTAATGTTTCAGTAGGAAATGATGGACAAAGTCACAAGACGGTGTCCAGAAACGACAACCTTTTTGAAGGGAAAGGAGAGCCGAAGCGGTATCATAGTTCAGGAGCTGTGTGAGAGTTGAGGTGGCCGTCCTGAGCCTCCTGGTTTCTGTGGACGTAAAGAATTATTGAACCGTGCTTCGGCATTGGTCACAACTTGTCCCTAATATGTCACCTGACATCTGAGGACATTAAGCAACACTTCATCACCACCACCGAAGCGGTATCGAACCGAAGTCCTTCAGCTTACAAGCGGCCTAACGCCTTACCGCTAGACCAAACCGGCTCACATTTATGTCCACAGAAACCGTAAGCTTATTAGGGACTGGGGCCCAGGACGGTCACCTCGGCTTTCACACAGCTACTGAGCTGTGAAATAATAAACTCTCCCCGAACTAGCACGTCGCACTAAAAATAGTCAAATAAATAGGGGCCTTCCGCTCGTGCCAGTGACACGTGACGTACCGTTGCCACAATTTTTTCCGGCTTTTTTCTTTCTTTTTTCTCCCATGCTTTACAAATGTGCAACACATGACCTGATAACAGCCGTGATTTACGGAAGTTCCCAAGTCAGTCAGGGTCTTTGTCGTCTACACGGTTACAGCGGTCGCTAACTTATTAGGAGAGTAAGCAGTCACTGA
>JABMCL010003078.1:60000-62500 GCA_018857735.1 Alviniconcha marisindica
CTGAATACCTGATCCATCGCGTGGGTATCCTATGTCTAGACAGAATGTGTAGTAAGAACAGTCAGGTGAAAAGACTTAAATGCGGATCGGGAAGGGATCAAATGATGACGTCATCATGACTGTCGTTATACAGTTGCATTGTACATTGTACGCAAATTTAGTGAAACTGATAAACAAATCCGACATTCACAGAGGAAGGAAAAATAAAGAGGAAGAGAAGTGCGCGCGCGCGCGCGCGCGCGCGCGGTGTGTGTGTGTGTGTGTGTGTGTGTGTGTGTGTGTGTGTGTGTGTGTGTGTGTGTGTGTTGCCGCGAACTGTAACAATTCGCAGACGACCCCAGGTATAAATATGCACGAGCTCCCGCGCAATCGACCCGCAGTGAGGCGAAACTGGATTAAATTTATACAATTCAAACGAGCTGACTTTCTTGCTGCGCCGCATCACGCCCATTTGTGTAGCGAGCACTTCAGTGAGTGCGATTTCGCAAACCCCATGGAATACCGCATGGGGTTTGCTTCGAAGCTGACACGATGTTCCGGTACTCTTTCAAAATCCTGCCTGACAGGCTCAAACTGATACGGCTGTATCCTTGTGGGTCTCTCGGGCAAAGTATCAGTTTCGTCTTCGGAGCTCGAGTTGGCCATTTTGCAGCGACTCCCCAGAGTGACGTAGTAGGCATATGGTCACGTGATTTGGGCGTCATGGCGACGCTTTCGGTACGACAGAAAATGCCCTTTTTTCGTGCATTTATAACCCTCAGATCACAGTTTCACCTACATCATCGTTCTCATCGAGCTTTAACGGAAATCGTGTCAAAAATCACCCCTAACCTTGGACTTGTCCTTTAACGCATAGCAAAGTCATAAACAGCATTACGTATCTGGTCTATTTCATGTATTCAGCAAACACTGAAATTTGATTTCCATCGTGTAAGATCTTACCGAGAAATACTACTTTCACTTTTGAACCGTTTTGGCGCTGCTTTGGCCTTGAACGTTAAGTCCTAATAGGCGAGAAAAGGTTAATCCCAACAGGTACTATCAACGTGCACAGTTTAACCCCTCCACTGCCCCAGCCTGTAAAAATTCCGGGCTGCAAGATGCACGGCCCCGCCTGCAACAGTATACTTTCTTGGTCCTACAACACTTCTACTTTAATGCTATGCATTTTGACGACAAAAGATCCACGTGCCAGTGTGAAAAAGAAAACAAAAAGGCTTAAGGGTTTCCAATTTCGCACTTTTAACGGTCCTTTTCAAGTGACATCATGGCAGTGAAGGGGTTAAGACACATTTATTGTGTGAAAGAAAATTATGTTATGACTGAAATGGTCGCACGTGCACACGCAGCCAGTCGCAATGCTCTGCCCTTTAGGTCTGTGCGCCTAACGCGGTAAACATAAGTGTTTAAGAGATGATATAGGCTTCTTTTTTCTTTTCTTTTTTAAGGTGTGTGTGTGAGAGAGAGAGAGAGAGAGAGAGAGAGAGAGAGAGAGAGAGAGAGAGAGAGAGAGAGAGAGAGAGAGAGAAGGAGAAGGAGAGAGAGGGAGAGAGAGAGAGAGCGAGAGAGAGACAGACAGACAGACAGACAGACAGACAGACAGACAGACAGAGAGTGCGTGCACACACACACACACACACACACACACACACACACACACACACACACACACACACACACACAACACACACACACACACACACACACACACACACCACGCACACGCACACCACCACTCACAAAACAACAAAAACACACAACACACACACACACAAACAAAACACAAACACCCACAAACCACAACACGCACGCACGCACGCACACGCACGCACTACACAAAAACACACAAAAACACACACACACACACACACACACACACACACACACACACACACACACACGCGCGCGCGCGCGCGCGCGCGCGCACGCACGCACGCACTCACACGCACACACACACACACATGAACACTACAGCCGTCAGACTAATCAAATTTCAGCTAATGGAGGGATTCAGGTGTGCACATTGTTAACGAGGTCATTCATTCAGTGGCGGTTCAGTCTGCCGCAGTGTTGCCACTGCCATCGATTATGACTGGTAAATAGAATAGCCTGGTCTAATTACGACAGGTGGCTACCTACGACTGCTTTGTTCACCTGCCTTTCAACACATGCGAAACATTGTGACATCTGTATGGACAGTGCGACAGCGTGTCAACTGTTTTCCGCTGGTTTTGTGAATGATAGTCTTAATAACCAGACCAAAGGATAGAGGTAAACAAACAGGTCGGAATTAGACCATAATTATTACCCTACAACTATAATTGGCGGGAGCTGCCACAAGTATCATTTTTGTCGCGACAAAACTTTTGTCGAGACAAAACACGTCTTTTGTCGTGACAAATGTATGCTTGCCGTGACCAAACTTTTGTCGCGACAAAATATTTTTGTCATGACAAAAGTTTTGTCGCGACAAGCATACTTTTGTTTCGACAAAGGACGT
>JABMCL010003078.1:70000-122500 GCA_018857735.1 Alviniconcha marisindica
TGCCAAAAGTGCAGGTGGCAGGTCAGCTAATGACTGACACACACTATACACCTTACATATGTGGCTTTGCGGAATGATGAAGTGATACTGTAAACTGGTATATGGTTGAATGGTGTACAGAGAACCTGCGCCGAAACGGCAGCATTTCACGTGGCACCAGCCGCCATGCGGCAACAACCAAACCGGGCTGAGCCAACGCTATCACTAGTACCGGCACCGGCACTACTGACTGTCCCGACCGGGTGGATATTAAACTTGAAACTGATACGTGCTAGCAGTAAAAGGTCACTTGCAGCCACTGATTCAGAATCACTAGTAGCGGTTCAGGAGACGTTGTGTGAGAGTCGAGGTGGCCGTCCTGGGCTGTCCGTCCTAACGAGCCTTCTGGTTTTCGTGGACGTAAAGCTATACTGAACCATGCTTCGGCATTGCGGGTCTCAGCCGGCGGCTTCAGTGTCCCTAATAGTCCAGCCGACATCCGCCGGGAGGACACTGATTAAGCAACCCGGCAACCAACCAACCATTCAGAATCACATGCGACATGTTAGTGCGCAGTGAGTCTGCTCGAGAGCAGAGAATAGCGTTATATAAAAGCTATGCCAATAATAATAATAATAATAATAACTTGATTACTCAGGTCAGTGACGGTCGAACAACTCAGTGACTGACTGCCTTTGCGGTGTATTAATCCGCCAGGCTCCCCCCCCCCCCCCCCGTGTCTTCACTGCGGACCTGCCCTAGTCAGTCGGCAGCGGTATGTCATAAAGAGTGATCAGTCCGCAATTCCGGAACAGATTAGTAACTGAGGACTTGCTACGACTGGCAGCCTTTTTTCCGGCTGGCCGCTGCCGGCCTGCACGCGCCGCTGGATCACTCAGTGAAGGCGAAACTGACAATTAAAGAACTGCCGAGTCTGTTTCGCTTATAATTTACGGCATTACATTCTGCCGGATTTACATCTTTCGTCACCATGCAGACAAGCAGAAGGTAAAAAAAAAATCAATAAAAAAAATCCGAGTGCGACCAACCAAAACGTCGATGATTTTAACCAATCACAGCCACGGACAAGTTGGGTGACCACTAGCTCTCTGCACCGAGAGCCACAAGCTGAACACGCGACCTACTTTCTTTTCAGTATTCATACACCTTGTCCGTTGTTCTTACGCGTATAAAAATAGATCCACAATTTTGCGATTTTCTGTCGCTGAATTCTGCATTTGATTAAATTCTTACTGATCTGTTATCTTACAAATAAATTAACTTAGCTGTCAAGCGCTTGTATATGCTTCTTCAACGCGAGAAGGTGTATACTAATATTGAATATTTGCTCAGCTTCCTGTCAAGAAAGAAGATGGCGGATTTTCCAGGCTAAGTTACCGGTTTTCATTGAAATATTTTTTTGCAGCCTTGCTAAATCGAAAATAATGAAGCGTCAACAAGACAGGGAAGGCTCCCCACGGGGCAGTAAACGATCAAGATCATCGTATGGCCCACCTGATCATGAAATGGGGAGGGACAGAATGAGCCCTGATTTTGATCGAAGAGGTGGTCGCAAGTTCATGGGTGGTGGGCCCAGGGAGGGTAAACCTTTCCGAGATTATGATGATCTTGACCCTCCTCGCAAAAACTTTAGAGATGATAGGCTTCAAGATCAGGGGTTTATGCCGCCTATGCGTAGTGGAGGGAGTAGTGATAATGAATACAGATCGTTGTGCATCACAAACATTCCAAGTAAGGTGTCTGACGCAGCTCTGAAAGATGCCATGCTTCATGAATATTGGAAGTTTGGGGAAATGAATGTGAAAGTAACGTTTTCTGGTGATCAGAGAGTTGCTTACTTGAACTTCAGGTACCCTGAAGATGCTAGAGCTGCAAAGCACAAGGGACGAGTTGACATGTTTGATAGGCCTGTTCGGATTGAGCCTGTCTACAACAAAAGGCGAAGTGGTAGTCCAAGTGAGTTTAATAACCGGGATCACTTTTCTTTTCACAACCGTCGAAATTCTCCACCACCATATCCTCCACCTCCACCACCAAACATGGGAAGGGGTCCACTGGGGGGTGGAAGACAAGGTCTGCCAGACATGGGAGGAAGGGCACCCCCATTTCCACCTGACCGGGGCCCTATGATGTTCAGCACTCCCCCGCCGATACATGATAGTGAGGGAAGACGGAATGAAAAATTTCCTTACCATCTGGACCACATTGATCCAGAATTTGATGACAAAGCTACAAGAACCTTGTTTGTGGGTAATCTGGATGTGAACATCACTGATATAGACCTGAAACATATTTTTGAGAAATACGGTTTTGTTGAGGACATTGATATCAAGCGGCCCCAGAAAGGACAGGGAAATGCCTATGCATTCATTAAGTTTGTCAACTTGGATTGTGCTCACAGAGCCAAAGTAGAAATGTCTGGAAAGTACATTGGGAAGTTTCAGTGTAAGATTGGCTATGGCAAAGTGACACCAACAACGTGTCTGTGGGTAGGTGGGATAGGACCGTGGCTTTCAAGGGACATTTTAGAACAGGAGTTTGATCGTTTTGGTGCAATCCAGAGGATTGAATGGCCTTCTGCAAAGACTTTTGCATATGTGTTATATGATAGTATTGATGCTGCGAAGGCGGCTTGCCAAGAGATGCGTGGTTGTCCATTAGGTGGGCCTGACCGCCGTTTGCGTGTAGACTTTGCTGATATTTCTCATGTTAACAACCCACTTTTACATGCCGGGCCACCTCCCAGAACATATGCTGGTCCTGAGCGTGACTTTGACAGAAGTGGCCCATGGAGAAGCCCAAGTGGCAATGGGCAGATGGAGCGTGGGCGTGGTCGTAGGGAGGATTGGTATGGAGAGGGGGAGCCACCAGGCTATCGTCATAATCAGCGAAGTGGAGATCACTTGCCAGACATAGAAAATCGACGTCGTGACGACTGGGGCGACTATCCTGATGAAGGTGAGCGAAGACGTCGGCCGCGATCACCTGGTGATTATGGTGCTCCCCCATTCCCCAGAGGGAGTCGCACACCTGATAGACGGGACTTCCAGCATGATCGTGGGGCAAGGGATGACCTTCGAGGTTCTAGCAGCCGTGCTGATTTGGCAGACAGAGAAGTGGGACGTCGAGATGAAAAGAACAGAAGCGATCCCGGTGACCTTGATGCAATTGACCACATTCGTAGTCTCAGTGATTTGGCAAAGAACCTTCCCGTGGCCTGGAATGGAGCTCTCATCTTGAAGAACAGTGCTTTTGCCGCACGCATGCACGTCGTCAGTGGTGATGTGACAATTGTCGACACCCTCATGCGAGACCCCACCACCACAGAGCCGCCAGTTCTGCGCATCACACAGCGTCTTCGTCTAGATCAACCCAAACTGGAGGATGTCGGTCGCCGCATCTCCAATGCCGGCCCCCACGGTCATTGCATTTTACTGGCAATGCCGTCCACCGTGCACAACTACGATGAACACATGGGGGTGGCTCAGCAGCGGCCTCTGAAGAATCTCGTTTCCTATCTGAAGCAAAAAGAAGCAGCTGGTGTCATCTCTTTGCCGCCCAACCCAACTTCAGACAAAAATGTGGGCGTGCTCCACGCCTTCCCACCGTGTCAGTTCGGATACAGTTTTCTCCTGCAGCGTTCACCAAAGCTGCCCTCAGAGTTTACCGCCGTCAAAGAGGAATATCTGGTGATTGTGGTGGTGGTTGGAGCCAACTAAATCAATGAGCTGAGACTTGACACTTGTCAGAGTGAAACTGATTTGTGAAATTAGGACATCTGAAAATTTGCTTGCTGAAGTTTTGTCAATTGCTCCCTTACATCTTCAATAAATTTGCTGTTCTGCATGTCACCTGTCTTGAAGTTGAAATTAATGTTGTGTGTTTTTAGTTTTTTTTAAATTGAGTTATTGTCATTTTACTGTCTGTTAATACAGAGTAATACTTAAAGTTAAATACTTTTGTTTGCATGAGTGACTGTTAAATGTTTTTGTTGTCATATTTATGAACTACAACACTAGTAATGGAAGACTTTTGCTGTCAATAGAGATTTCTGTATAACTATAAAACTTTCTATCTGACAATCATTTTTTCTTCTTTGTTTACAAATGCTCTTACTTTCTGTCCTGCGTTGGCTGAGTTGCTCCAATGTGTCCAGGTCCCATATGTATCATGAGCAAATGAAGTTCAAGGCGAATAGCCCTTAATGCTGATTTGCTAAATAGTCTGTAAATCTGGCACTCATTCCACATGATGAGTCAGCAAGAGGCACAAAAATAGCTGTTTGGTTTGGTTTAATTTCAGATTGGGTATGTCCCCAGTTTTTACCAACAATGCAGTGCACGTGAAGTTGAAACTCAAAACTGATTGGGCACCACATGAGAACGGTCATGTCAGTTTCAGCGAATCAGGGTTCACGGTCAAGTCATGTACATTGTTCTACTATGACAGCTGCAGTGGAAGTCAGTGAGAAGCGTGAACTACACTGAAAGTGAAAAACGCTGATACCGTAATGGGCCTACTTTATTTCAGTAGGTGAACCTCGAGGGCATAATTATTTCTGCTTGCATCCAGCCTTTTTTCATTGAAATGTGAGAAGCACTGTGGACTGGTGACACAGTCACCCCTTCCGATTCAAGATTTTTCAGTCACTTTCTTCATTGTCTGTTTTGACTGATGTGTCTTGATGCATGAATCAGATTGCTTGAATAGTGTGTGGTCTTCCGCGGTACGTGGCCAGGGTGGTGTCGGTCCGTACAAACGTGTTTTTTCTCTCTAGTGGCCTCTGTCGGTAATGGCAGCATCAAGCAGCCATTTTCGTGTGGCGTTTAGACTGCTTAAACAAACTTTAAAGCTGATACTGATAGTCCTCTTTGCGCTTCACACATGCTGATTTTTTTTTTATTGTCTTCTCCATTTAGAAGCTGAACATGATTAAGGGGGCTATTTGCTCTTGATACATATGGGCCCTAAAAGGCAAAAAACTCCCCATCCTAACTAAGATTTTTGTTTTTTTTACGATCTGAGCATTGATCAGAAGTCTGCTGTTGAAAGCTAGGTAGGTGACTTGGTGTTTTATGCCCAGTCAGCCAATACAGTTATATCAGGGCAATTGTTGAAAGCATTCTGATTGTTTTTTCCTTTCATATTTATGTTGAAAGCATTCTGATTTTTATTTAGTTTTTTGTTGTTGTGGTTTTTATTCAGAATAACTAGAAGCGGTTGACCCAGATAAATAAATTACTTTTCAACATTATGAGAGTATGATTGACATGATGAACTGTTTGTTACTGTTAGTGGGGGGGGGGGGGGGGGGTAACAATACTGCTAGAGGCAAGCACATGGGAAGCAGCAGGAAGGATAAATGACGGTAGTGTGCATTCAGATGGGCAGTGAGGATCACCATTATTTTGATTATGTAGGTATTCCAACCACTCAATTCCAGTTAAATTTGAAAACGAAATACCCTTTGTGGAAAGTTCGATAGGCGATAATGGTAATTTAAGCTACAGTAATTCAGGTTTTGTTTGCTGAAATGTATGTTAATGTAGTTTTTGTGATAAGCTGTTTGTACAGCGCAGTGAGTTTAACTCTGGTTAAAGAATAGCGCTTCATAAGAATGATTATTTATTATTATTATTATAAAGTGGGTCAAAATGGAGCACTGGCCACAAAGCCCAGCCTGTACACAACTGTTTGGCCTGGGCCTGTGTAGAGTCATCAGATCACGGTGACCTGTCATTGTCATAGTAAGATAATTAACAAGCAATTAAGGGTGGGTAGTAAGGTGATGAAAGGCGTTTTGTTTCTAGCCATGAGAGAGGGGTGGTGTGGGTCGTCCCCACCCCCCACCTCCCCCCAGTCCCTCAACATAGACTTTGCTTTCCCTAGGCCCTTCTCCTGCAGGTGACTTTGCTTTCCCTAGGCCCTTCTCCTGCAGGTGACTTTGCTTTCCCTAGGCCCTTCTCCTGTAGGAGACTTTGCTTTCCCTAGGCCCTTCTCCTGCAGGAGACTTTGCTTTCCCTAGGCCCTTCTCCTGCAGGTGACTTTGCTTTCCCTAGGCCCTTCTCCTGCAGGGTCTTTGGTTACCCCCCCAGCCCCCAGCAGTTTTTGCCCTCCCAGGGCCCTCCTGTAAATGTACCCCCCCCCAGCCCCCAGCAGTCTTTGCCCTCCCAGGGCCCTCCTGTAAATGTACCCCCCAGCCCCCAGCAGTCTTTGCCCTCCCAGGGCCCTCCTATAAATGTACCCCCCCAGCCCCCAGCAGTCTTTGCCCTCCCAGGGCCCTAATGTACACCCCCCCCCCCCCCCCCCCCCCATGGCCCCCAGCAGTCTTTGCCTTCCCAGGGCCCTCCTGTAAATGGCCCTGTCCCCCAGCACCCACCAGGTTACCTTCAGCTCCAACAAGTGCATAGCTCACAGGTGCCCCCCCCCCCCCCCCCCCCCCCCCCCCCCAGGAAAGGCTTTGCCCAGCACTTTAACAGGCCCCCTGGAGGCACCTGAAACCTGCCCAGATTCTAAATCCAATAAATCTACACCCAAGAGTGATCTAAAATAGGACAGGTGCTTTAAAGGAGCTAGCCAGCTCAAAACTTGTTTCGCCCAACAGGTGTGTGGATGTCTTAAGATGTCCTTTTGATGTTAACATTATTTTGAATGTGAAAACTTGAGTTTTGTGAGTGATGATTAGCGAGACTGGCCGCACAAAACGCCGCTGGGTGACCCATCTAGCCTGTGGCATGCTGCCACCTGGTTTAACTGCAGCATGGGGAATAGCGCTACAGAAAATTTATGTATTATTATTATGTTCGTGCTTGCATTTCCAGGGGTTTAGGACCAAAGAGGGTGCAGGTAGTCGTTGGGCCAGCTGTGACACTCAACAGAGTTTTGTGCCGTTCGCTCCTGCTGATTGCTACTCACAAATCTCCACTTCTGTATTCACAATAATAGTTATAGTCAGCTTTGCACTTTAGGTTTGAAACAAAGTCCCTGATGGAAAGTTTTTGCTTTGAACTCTGCTGCCTTTGGACAAAGTATGTGGTGAGCCATTCCCTGCAGTTACGTTTTCATGTGTTGTCATTGGCATCTTCCAGTAGCTTTAGTTTGACTTTTAATGCATTAGAGGGATCCCAATGATTTGCGGTTAGCTTAACCCTTCTTCAAAACTATAGTATTACTAGTATCAACCATTTGTAATGAACTAGGTCATGGCAGGTTACCAGATCGAAAAGGAGGCTGGGGTGGACAAAAGCCTCTCTCTCGATCTCGGTTACCTTGGTAACCTCACCTCATAAATTAATGGATATATATTATATAGCCGTCTTCCTTCTTTTGTTTTTATTTTGTTGTTGTTTTAACATAGAAGGGGTTAAAAACCAAATGTTGAAAATGTAATTAAAAACAACAACTGGCTTTGAGATTTGTACTTTTTTTTCGTGTGCTAATGGTAGAGCCAGCAACATTACTCAGCTGACAAGATAAGATTGGCCCTGACTGTAGCTGACTTCGTTTTAGATTCTAGCATGTTCTGTCCATTTAAAGCTATTGAGGATGTATATGTGATTTAGTTTCGTCATAGGGGATGTTACAGTTTGTCCCTAATATGTCAACCTGACATCCGAGGACATGAAGCCCCACATCATCATCATCATCATTGGGGATGTGTGATTTGTTCTGTTGCTTTTCTTTTTCTACAGGATGTGGAAGATGATGAGTTTGTTTCTTGGTTATCTCAGAGATGCATATGGAGGGCCAGAATCTGGAATTTCTGAAACTTTCATCTCATTCCGGACGGCAAAATCCGGAGGAATAGTCTGTGCATCTGATAGATTGTGTTTAACCTGCTGTAGTTTGAAAGGTAGCAATAAGGACTAATGGCGTTGCCTCTTGTTGGGTATATTTATTCATGTAAAAAAGTCTTTTAGACCTGGTGCAACACCTGACAGGCACCCATGCTATCTTTTAAGTGTAAGACATTCACTTTTATTCCGCTACCAAGATTATTAATATTATAAACACTGTTCAGAAGTGGTCAGTGCACAAGATATCATGCAAGTACAACAGGTTAAGTGTAAGGAGTGCACAGACTAGACTCAGACACCCCCCCCCCCCTCCCCACACACACACACCTTTCCTTTTGTTCTTTCTTTTGGGGACGAAAAGTAGCTCAGAATCCATCATAATTTTAACCATGATCTAAGAAAGTTTGAAGTGATTGGTTGTTGATTGCAGTGTGAAATTTCACAGTTCCGTTGTTGTGGGGATTCATTGCTTTAAGACTTGTTTTGTCCATAGGGTACAAGAGATCAAAATGAAGCTTCACGTGGCTAAGGGATGCCTCGCAGCTTGGGTAGAATATGGGGTGAGAAAAGTCAGCATTCAACCGTTCAAAAATGTTGCGTTTGAAAAACAAAATCTTGGGTTGGGGGGTGGGGGCATTTACATCTGTATGTGTGTAGTGTGGTGGTAGGTCAGTGACCTTGGGCAATTTGCAGAATAAATAATCTGTGCAAATATTCCTGTTTAAAACAAAATTGTAGATTTTTTTTTTCCCCTCTCATTTTTTAGGGATTTAACCAAATGAACAAGTACTGTCTCACGGTTTAGTGACGCAGTCACGTGTTTTTAAATATGCAGCCCTGTCAGTCAGGGTCTGTGGCCAAACTGTGACATGGGGAAACTGGGTTTACATTGCAGTGTTTCAGTTAATGATCTTGTTATTTAAAACCAGTCTTGACATTCATTTGCATTCTTTTGTATATATATATATATATATATACATACATACAATCTTGCATTTGTCTCCGCTGTGTTTGTTGTCAGTCACCCATGAAACTTTGACCCATGCTATGACCCACAGTTAATGCGAAGCAATTGGCTATAGACAGAACATTGATGAGGTAGTTTGATACCATTTAGTTTACTTACTCGAAAAACCTGTTCCTTCTGATTTATCACATTATGAATGTGTGCAACTTTCCGTTAAAATGCACCCACATTGTTGGCTAATGCTAGGAAAGACTACATTTGTGAAGGTGTTGGCCGCTTGTTTGAATAGTGGGTCAATTTTGTGATCTGTTGTGTTGTAGGGTGTACGGTCATGATAAAAAAAGATGGTTGATCTATTTAAGTATTGTAAATGAGCTGTTCTCAGCTTTGTTACTGAATTGTATGACCCCATTTTTTCTTTTTTTTCTTTTTTTCTTTTTTTACAGCTGAAAGTAGAGTAACACTAATGGCATTTTTTCACACCAGAATTCCACTGTGTATCTGTGTTTCTTGCAAGTTTACACAAACGAGTTAGCTGATCATTCATCCATTCTCATTGGGGAAGTTACACCTGAAACAGAAAGTTCTGTGTCATTTCGAGTTTCTGTTTTATATTTAATGTTGCTACAGTAGTGGTTTTTAAATTAAATCTGTTGTAAGTATTAAAATATTTGTTGTCACTATGAAAGCATTCAAAGCTATAATTTTCTATTTTCAATTAATATTGATTTATTGAATATTTTGTGATGCATCTTTTGTTGTAACCTTGATTGTTTTTGAAATGTGAAATGCTTACATGTTGTACAAGTGTCAAGAATCTGACAAGTCTGCCGAGTGGTGCCGTACGACTTGAGTGTGAAATGTGCTTGGCGAGTGTCAAACTCACAAAGATGTGTGCAGTGTTCAGAGTGTACAGCAGTGGTAATTCTACTTGCGTGTCCACCGTTTTAACACTGCGGCGAGGTCTGTGCATCGTGATTGTGGGATGCCCTGCCTCATCCAAGAAGCCCTCTCAGCTAGTCAGAGTGCCAGCCTACGCTCCTCCGTCACTAGCATTGTGTTGCCAGGCTGCAGGGCAGCTTGTGTGCTGTGGGAATTTCATGTCTGTGTTTTTTGCTGTTAAGGCAGTTTTGAGTGTTTTTGAAGGGAACTTCCTGTGGCATCACTGAAACGTGGTATCAGTGCGAGTGTTCAGAGTTGGTGAATATTCCTACTGACTGCCATGTCAGGAAGATGAAAATGATTTCTCTTGTCATCACGGATGTGCAGTGCTACGTCACAGCATCAGTACGATGTCTCCCCCCCCCCTTCCTTCCCCCCCCCCCCTCTCTGTGTGTAGCTTTTATGTTTGATGAGTTGACACATGGTGTGTTTGTGTATATTGTGCGCACTCGTGGAGTGCTGTTGTTGGGTGATCACGAGGACCCTGCCTCCAGCACCGCCGCACGCGGTGTGCTGCAATAAAGAGTGTGCTGCGTAGCGTCGCAAGCCCCCCCCTTGCTATCGGCTTCAACCACGAGCAAGTGCCTGCAGTCTATGCTCGTCTTCCTTTCCTGGTGACTGGGGCGAAAACGAGGCTGGAAGATGGTGCTGGCAGAAACGCAGCCACGTCCGCCCTCTTGGAGCGACCACAGTAGCAGATCAGTTATATGGTGAGTAAAGTGTGTGTGTGTGTGTGTGTGTGTGAGCGTCTGTGTGCGTGGTTATGCATCTTGTTAGTCTCAGGGTGGTAGACCCAGTGCCTGGAGATCTTCAGATGGTGAAACACCAAGTATTAATGAACTACCTGTATACACGCGTGTGCATGTTAAAAACAAAAACTAAAAAACAACAGCTTCGAAGGTCATATATATATCCAAAAATTCACCATTGATTGTTAATTTGTTAAAATGTATATTTTATGTAAACTGCCTAATATCTGCCAAACTGAGCTTTGCAATAGAGATCAATGCATTTTTTTAAAAATCCATTGACCTTGTGGCATATTTTACAGGCATGAGACAGTGGAACTGATTACCATATGATGTTTTACCAATCCATCATCCGTAACATGTATTTGTAGTGTGGGTGTGTCTGGGTATGTGCACGCATGCATCTGTGTGTGTGTGTGATGAAATGAGTGTATCCTTATGTCTTTGTAAGTGCTCTGGGCTCTTATGAGATGGGGCGCCATAAATTGTTATTATTATTATTATGTTACTCAGCATCAGCATCTTCTTTCAAGCAAGCCTTAAATAAGTTAAAAACTAATCTCTCCAAATCTGCATACGATTAATATTAATAATATTAATAAGCCTCCCCCCCCCCCCCCCCCCCCCCCCCCCCCCCCCCCCCCCCCCTCCGCGCGCAATATGTTTACATATTGGCACATTTCATTTATTTAATGGAATTGCTGTATGTCTGGTTTGGTTTGATGGTCATATGACTGAAACCTTTCTATTTTGTCCTTTGTGTGTGTTTACACTTGATTTTTCTGCATCTTTTTGTCCAGTGCATTGTGCCTTAGATTTGGTTAGGGATCATGCACCATTAGTCATAGAAATGTCCTTTATTAGTAGTATATTTTGCACCATTAGTCATAGAAATGTCCTTTATTAGTAGTATATTATTATTCCAAAGCTCAGCTCTCTGTGTATCCCCCACTCCCCTCACCTTTCTCTCTGTCACTCTTCTGTGCCATTTAAGCTTACATCGTATAATATTTATTATATCACACCTATTACACGTCGTCATCATGCCAACAGTCTTCCAAGCACTGGACTTGAAAACAACATAGCCTGACAAATAGCAGATGTGTCCTGGTTCTACATATCATTTTTGACCATTTAGCTGTTGCTTAAGTGTCGTTTTGTAGCTTTATAAAGGGGATTACCATGAACATTTGCATGTTGTGTTTTGTCCTAAAAGAAAAAGCGTTCTTTGGAACCTTTCATGTTTTTGGCCCTTGTTGTTTAAGGACAATGCTGATTGCGTTTCAGTCTGCAGTTTTTGGTGACAAACTGGGCTTCAGTTCCAACTTCAGATGGTGTGCTCAGCTTGATGCCATGGAATCGGCCAACATTGTCAGATTCATTCAGCAGCTCCTGAAAGGATCTGTTGCACTGTTGGCGCCGAGTCTGAACGTTCTATGTAAGTGAACCTAGCAGGAATTTGTTATTCTCCCTAAAGCCCATTCTTAATCGGGTGAACTGTTAGTTTGCTGAACGTACTTACGGACAGTTCAAAGGATCTGTTGTACTGTTGGCGCCGAGTCTGAACGTTCTGTGTAAGTGAACCAAGCAGGAATTTGTTATTCTCCTTAGGCTAAAGCTTGTTCTTAATTGGGCAAACTGCTAGTTTGCTGAGCATACTTCGGACAGTTTGACGAGCTGTACTTCGTTCTTAACTGGCTTATAGTTATAATGAGATGCATGCTTTGGCCAGAACTTGCAGCAGAAGTGCCACAGCATGATCTGAAATGTTGGCTAAAGTCAAGTCAGTATATCTGAATTATTCCATACAGGGTAATTCAACTAACTGCTATATCGTTCTGGGTCCCAGAGACAAAGTTGTACCTCCCACAAGTCAACAGATAGGTTATTTCCCTCTGAAGTGAGTGAAGTATCGACACCGTCATCCATTTTCCTTTTTCTTTCTTCCTCATCCACGGACAAGCTCTCTTTGCTCTCAACCAGTCAGAGACAAGGTTTGCTGATCTGGGCGAACATTCCCAGAACATGTTGAGCGAAGCTTCTCAACCCCAAACGTAGCTTCATTGCAGTTCGTCGAATACCCTGAACTAGGTTCACAAAGCAAAAGTTTGCCCAGTTAAGAACCAACAATGTTTGCCAAACTTTTTCATTCTACCTCTCTCAGCTCTTTTAAATCTTCCTTGGAAATGTTTCTCTTTTTAAAAACCTTTTAAACCATTGCCCTGATATGCGGCTGGTATGTGTGTGTGTCTGGGTCTATGTGTGTGTGTGTACTGTTCTTCAGTCACACATATGCTGTTTATATTTTTGATGGTGTAAAAGTGTGTAAATTATATGTGTAACTGAACAGTAACTTGGTGTGGGAAACTGGCGTTTATGTTGGGGAGAAGTAGGGAATTTTAAAGTAAAAATCCTGTCCAAACCCAGTTTGACTATGTAACTTTGTAAGGGAGATAATTGATGCCTCTCTGGATTATATAAACTTTGAACTATCAAACATGAGCACCATCATTAATGATCTGCATGGATTCATACCTGGTGTGAAGTTTGCATGAAAGATGAAACTCTTGAAAGAGTTCATAGTTCATCTGTTCATGTTACTATTATTATAATGTGATTTTACAATTTCTGGTTAACGGGCATTTTTTTCTCTCTTTTTTCTCTTGAATCCCAGTAGAGTGAATGGTTTGAGTTTGTTGTGTAAAATATTACGATTAAAAGTATTATTATTAATACAGTTTAATGTGTGTAAATGTATGTGAAACATACCTTTTCTGTTCCTCTCAGAAGTCGTTGATGTAGAGTGGATGTGCCACAACAGATGTGAACCAGTGTGTGCACTACTGTTTGTTTGTTCTGTGTGCAGTGCTTCAAAACACGAAGTGTGCTTGGTGACGGCTTAGGAAAATGGGTGGTCACTCTGGAAGAGTACATGTTGGTCATCGTCCTTGGTGGGAAGCTTCTCACTTTGTGGTCAGCCTGGTCACAGTGTCGGTCATAAGTGACCGTGTGGACCCTTGTGTTGTGAGAAAGTCCAACTGCTTCTGGGACTTGAGTGGACATTCAGTGGATGGTGGTGTTTCTCTTCACAGTTTTGTGTGATGATGATGCACAGTGTTTTCAAACAGTGGCTTAAACTTAAGCAAAACGTGTTACAGCATGACGATTGTGTTTGTGTTAGAAACCAGTTAGACGTATCTGTTGACCAAAAGTTCAAAAACCGATGATTTGCTTAACGCACACGTGTTCCTACTTAAGGGACGTTGTGTGTATTCTGAAAGTGAGTGTGTGGTGGCGTTTTAAAATTGAGACAGCACGGACTGTGAAAATAAGTGATATCGGGAAAGTTTCATAAAAGGTCAGATGTTTTGCTAGGTTTGTGTGTGAAATACATTCAGACAGCCTAGACTGACAACTTTTAGGGACGTGGCTTTTATTCAATGCAAAGTTTCAGCCAAAAAAATGTATAGGCTGTGACTTAAGTGTAACTGTGTGTGGAAATTGATAAAGTGTAAAAATGCATTTCGCTTTGCTACAATGCATTGATACAGCCTTGACTAGGAAAAAGATGAGACTTAAAATCCAGATGCTTTGCATGACTGTGTGAAGCCCTTGAATGGATTGGAAAACATCAGCCTTTTGTGCTGTTTACTTGATAGTGGAGGGATTTGGTGTTGTAACCAGTAGGTAGGGAGGTACAAACCCCGTGGAAAAAGCGCAGGAAGCTAATAAGGTGTGTGGACTCTGAATCAGTTGCTGCCCCCAAGGATTGTGAATTGTACATATATTTACATAGTGCTGTTTTGTGTATTTTCTTCCTGGCTGTTAGTGCTGCCTCTGTGCGTATATCCTTCTTCGTGGCTATGCTATATGTGTTTGTAGCGGCTAGTGGTGTACTCCAAGGTTAATCTGCTTCCACCTAATTTCTCAGTGCAGAGGATGAAAAAGTGAGATCAAATTGTGCATTGATCAAGTTTTCACTCAGTTAGTTGTGATGTGGACAAAAATGTGAAGTGTTCAACTTTTAATGTGACAAAAACCAGTTCAGAACTAAAAATGGTGTTGAAGATCCTCAGCTGTGCTGTGACTTGGGTCAAATGATCTACATGATCCATGTGACTTGGGTCAAGTGATCCACATGATCAGTGTGACTTGTGTCAAGTGATCCACATGGTCAGTGTGACGTGTCAAATGATGCGGTCAGTGTGACGTGTCAAGTGATGCGGTCAGTGTGACGTGTCAAGTGATGCAGTCAGTGTGACGTGCCAAGTGATCCTGTTAGTGTGATGTGTCAAATAATGAGCTCAGTGTGACGTGTCAAATGATGAGGTCAGTGTGACGTGTCCAGTGATGAGGTCAGTGTGACTTGTCAAATGATGAGGTCAGTGTGACATGTCCGGTGATAAAAGTGATCAGTGTGACATGTCGGGTGACGCAAACAGTCAGTGTTACTTGTGTACTCTTGTGCTACTGCCTGATGGCTCCGTTTGAGTTTCTTCGACACATTGTGAATTCATTCATGCATGATTCTTCATTGTGGTTTAGGGAAGTTTAGAGAAAAGTGGGTGGGAGGTTGGAGTTTCCCCGCTGAAAAAAGAAGAAGAAAAGGCAAAAGAAAAGCATGTTTTTTCTTCTTCACCCGTCATAAGTAGCACATGTTGCATGATGAGACTGGATGGTTACGGTGTCTTTATAAACCGTGTGCTTTTATCTGTTTGCCCATTTGATTTTGTTGGCAAAAAACAGATGTCTCCAGTCTGCTGTTCTGCTCATCGGCCAGAGCGGGCCGTGAAACTCCCTCCCAAAGGGACCCCCCCTCACTTGTGTAGTTTCTTTGATTTTGCTTCTGTGGATCGGCAGCCCTTATGTTGTCACCCACCAACGACTGGGTGTGCTGTTGTGTTTTGTGTGTGTAAACCCTTAAACTCTGTATTCTGTTTTACTTTTAGAGTGCAGCCAATAAACCTTTGTGTACGCTTAACCCTTTTGAGTCGGTTTGACTTGTGTCTGTGGTCAGTGTCGGCTCCGGCGGGTAGTGAAGTGTTCTTGGCCAGATGATCAACGACTTCACATCAGTTTGCATGCCATCCAACTGTGAACTGCTATTCTGATACGCATCCAACACGTCCATACAAACGACCCAGCGTTCTCCGTCATGGGCGCTGGTCTTTGCTCCTGAGTTGAGCACTGCCTACAGGACCTCTTCAGCAGCAAAACAGGGGAAGAGTGTAGCAAACAACTGCCCTGGTTTGAACGCAATGTCGGCATTTCCCGTGTGTTCTCTTTTCCTGTGTGTGCAGTATTCAGTCGAGTCCGAGTAGAAGCGCCATTGGAAATTCACAGTGAAAGTGATGCCAGCCAGTAGTGTTGAGTTTGTAGACTTTTTGGACAGAAACCTGGTCAAACGGCAAGCTATTCAACAATGATAACGAGGCAAGAGTGAGTGAGAGTATGTGCATTTGTGTTGGTGAAAGGACAGGTGAATGTGTCAAATTATTCTGTGCTTGCTATCCTTTGATAAATGGCTGAAAGTGAAAAGAGTGAGGTGAACAGAGTTTTTAAAAACAGAGTTACTAACTTTTTCCCCACTTTTTCAACAGTGAAAAAGAATGCTCCCAAAGTCCATGCTTCTCAGAAGAAACTGAACTTGGTAATGCTTGTGTAATTCACATGCACAATCTAAGAATACCGTTATAAATTTTTCTTAATTCATCATACGCAAATATTAGCTCATTTGAAGGCAGCTTTCTTGAACCACTTGGATTCATTGAAAAGACCACTGACTCCTGAGAAATGATACACCATTGTCTATGAAAACGTGGTTGTGGCGAATTTTGTTGGGTGTTATTTTCAACCGGAAGGAATTTCCTAGCGGAGTCATGTTGGGACTGCGCAAAGTGAAAAGTGCAACAAAACTAAAACTCTGTCGTCATGATGGAGGGTGCGAATCTTAGGAAGTTTTCTTCGGTTTCGTTACAAGTTCTTAGCTGGTTTCAAAAATGTGAGTGATTCAAACATAAAAAAATTTAAAGATAGAAAAACATGCAGCAACAATGTGTCCTGAGAAAATGTGCAATCTGTGACAAGTTTGTACACCGTCTGTAAATTAATCAAGATATCGTCCAGTGTGAGTTTGTGACAAGTGTATTGGTGATATACCAGTGAGGATCCTGCTGTCCAGTCTATATATCAACGTTGCTGTTTTCAACGGGAAACAACTGTCTGTGATATGCTGCCACAAGTGACCCTTTGTGGTTAACACCCTCGGAATATATAATAATTGTGCTGCTGGTCATCAGCATTGCCTAATCTACTTCCACAAAGTTAAGAGATTTTTTGGAGCACTTTACAACTACATGGCATTATTTGCATCATGTAGGGCTTCATTTTTACAACGTTTTTTAGGGCTTCACTTTATTCCAGAAACATTTACATTCAATTCTGAACGACTTAACTGAAACAAACAAAAATTCTGTTAAAGCATTATTACCTAACAGTCTGTATTTTAATATATTGTTTTATTGAATTTTTGCAAAAAACAAATTGAGCAGCAGAAAGTGTTTTTGTTTTTGTTTCATTTTTATCCGCAGTATAACCTTATTGGGTTAATGATTCATCTGCAGACTCTTATTGATATTATGTGCTTAGGACATTGAAACAATAAATAAAATGTAGAATTACACCAAGTCTCAACAAATATTTACATATATATATAGATATTTATTTTCCTGTTCAGTTCTGTCTTTCTGTCTTCACCCTTTCTGTATGCAATGCTGAGATTTTATCAGCATTATTTTTCAAAATTAGTGATCACTTTTGTGTAGCACGATTTTCCGCTCTCAAGCAGACTGCACTTGACATGTTTTTGGTGCAAGCAGGATTATTATAGCATTTTCATAATCAAAACTTTGATAACCCCTCTGCTCTCTGTTTGGCATTGTGGGTCAAACATCAGATTTGGCTCCGGAGGGGACTGATGCACCCCCAATAGGCTCTTTATGAAGGGAGTACGACTTTCTGTCTCTCCGTATTTTTTTGTTGCTGTCAGATTTACTCCATTTAAGGTCTTCCATATCTAAAAATAATGCCTCAACAATTAACTACTTGCTTGTTTTTTCTACTCTTTGACCTAAAATCAAAACTCTGACATGAACAGATTGTTAATATGTGTTATAGATGCAAGAGGATACAGCAATACTGATGTAATAGGCATCAGTTTTTGCTTCTGCCATTCAAACCAGTATTCTGTTGTAGGGTTGAGTTAGCTAAAACTGTTAATTTGATACATGTAATTAAATCATCAGAATTTAGCTCTGCATATTGTCGGGCAAATTGTGACCAAATCTGCATTGTGACTATTTTCACATCACCACAGTATTGTCTGTTTACTATTAGTGAAATTTAGTATAATCTGCATTCCAACTATTTTCACATCTATACAGTATTGTCTGTTTACTATTAGTGAAATTTAGTATAATCTGCATTCCAACTATTTTCACATCCATACAGTATTGTCTGTTTACTATTAGTGAAATTTAGTATAATCTGCATTCCAACTATTTTCACATCTATACAGTATTGTCTGTTTCTAATTAGTTAAATTTAGTATAACCTGCATTCCAACTATTTTCACATCCACACAGTATTGTCTGTTTACTATTAGTGAAATTTAGTAAATCTGCATCCCAACTATTTTCACATCCATACAGTATTGTCTGTTTACTATTAGTGAAATTTAGTAAATCTGCATCCCAACTATTTTCACATCCACACAGTATTGTCTGTTTACTATTAGTGAAATTGAGTAAATCTGCATCCCAACTATTTTCACATCTATACAGTATTGTCTGTTTACTATTAATGACATTTAGTAAATCTGCATCCCAACTATTTTCACATCCACACAGTATTGTCTGTTTACTATTAGTAAAATTTAGTATAATCTGCATTCCAACTATTTTCACATCCATACAGTATTGTCTGTTTACTATTAGTGAAATTTAGTAAATCTGCATCCCAGCTATTTTCACATCCACACAGTATTGTCTGTTTACTATTAGTGAAATTTAGTAAATCTGCATTCCAACTATTTTCACATCTATACAGTATTGTCTGTTTACTATTAGTGAAATTTAGTATAATCTGCATTCCAACTATTTTCCCATCCAATAATCTACACATTATTGTCAGTTTACTATCACAGTATCAGTAAAATTTTGTATAATCTGCATTCCAACTATTTTCACATCCACCCAGTATTGTCAGTATCAATGAAATTTCTGTTTACTATTAGTGGAATTTAGTATAATCTGCATTCCAACTATTTTCACATCCACAGAGTATTGTCAGTTTACTATCACAGTATCAGTGAAATTTAGTATAATCTGCATTCCAACTATTTTCACATCCACACAGTATTGTCAGTTTACTATTAGTGAAATTTAGTATAATCTGCATTCCAACTATTTTCACATCCACACAGTATTGTCAGTTTACTATTAGTGAAATTAAGTATAATCTGCATTCCAACTTTTTTTCACATCCACACTGTATTGTCAGTTTACTATACAGATCAGCGAAATTTAGTATAATCTGCATTCCAATTATTTTCACATCCACACAGTATTGTCAGTTTACTATTAGTGAAATTTAGTATTATCTACATTCCATCTATTTTCACATCCACACAGTATTGTCAGTTTACTATCACAATATCAGTGAAATTTAGTATAATCTGCATTCCAATTATTTTCACATCCACACAGTGTTGTCTGATTACTGTTAGTGAAATTTAGTATAATCTGCATTCCAATTATTTTCACATCCACACAGTATTGTCGATTACTGTTAGTGAAATTTAGTATAATCTGCATTCCAATTATTTTCACATCCACACAGTGATTACTGTTAGTGAAATTTAGTATAATCTGCATTCCAATTATTTTCACATCCACACAGTATTGTCTGATTACTGTTAGTGAAATTTAGTATAATCTGCATTCCAATTATTTTCACATCCACACAGTGATTACTGTTAGTGAAATTTAGTATAATCTGCATTCCAATTATTTTCACATCCACACAGTATTGTCTGATTACTGTTAGTGAAATTTAGTATAATCTGCATTCCAATTATTTTCACATCCACACAGTGATTACTGTTAGTGAAATTTAGTATAATCTGCATTCCAATTATTTTCACATCCACACAGTATTGTCTGATTACTGTTAGTGAAATTTAGTATAATCTGCATTCTAATTATTTTCGCATCCACACAGTGATTACTGTTAGTGAAATTTAGTATAATCTGCATTCCAATTATTTTCACATCCACACAGTATTGTCTGATTACTGTTAGTGAAATTTAGTATAATCTGCATTCCAATTATTTTCACATCCACACAGTGATTACTGTTAGTGAAATTTAGTATAATCTGCATTCCAATTATTTTCACTTCCACACAGTTTTGTCTGATTACTGTTAGTGAAATTTAGTATAATCTGCATTCCAATTATTTTCACATCCACACAGTGATTACTGTTAGTGAAATTTAGTATAATCTGCATTCCAATTATTTTCACATCCACACAGTATTGTCTGATTACTGTTAGTGAAATTTAGTATAATCTGCATTCCAATTATTTTCACATCCACACAGTATTGTCTGATTACTGTTAGTGAAATTTAGCCCATGCTGTGGCACTGGTGAAATTGAAATGGGGAGCAGTGACAAGCACTTGTGGAACCAATCCAGAAATGAGACTAATGTGAGAAGACGTAGTTAAAAACAGAAGAAAACGGGCATTTATTTGTTCATGCTGTTGCAGAGGAGAGACTGTGAAGAAAAGCATGTATAATTATTAACCACACCTTTTCAATTAAGGCAGGTTGCTGATGCAAAGAAAATAAGTTCACTTTTGTTTATTTATTTCTTCTTCTCTCTCCCCCCCCCCCCCCCCCCCCCCCCACCCCCCAACCACCCTATGCATTGATTGTTCTGTGGTCTAACTTGAAAAAAAATGTAAGTCAAGTAATGATTAGTGCTAAGGTAGCTGTGGTTTTGTATTAAAAACAACAACAACAAATGTTAAAACGGAGATATTCTCAGACAAGAGTTCACTGTTTAACTTCCACCCCCTCCCCCCCCACCACCCCCAACCCCTCTGCCCCATATCTAGGGGTAATTGTCATCCCTTCTGAGCTGTGTTCATTTGTGAATACCTCATTTGATGATCCTAACTTCAGTGTTCTCAGCTGTGTGGCTGACAGGCTGTACAAATCCTGGAACCAATTGTCTGGAGGAAGATCACACAGAGGTGTTCAAAAGGTGAAATTATTGCAACAAATGCAATTTGCTTTTTTTTCCCTTTTTAATTTTTTTTTTTTTTTGGTAGTCAAACAAAAGTGTTTATGACTGTTGTGAACATAACAAGCCTCTCTCTCTCCATCACATGCACACATGCATGCACACACACTCACACACACATGCATGCACACAATGCTATTTCAGTATTTGCAACTTGGCTTTTATTGAAATGGGGAAACTTTCAGTTTCCAGCTTTGTATATAAAATCTTTCAAACTTTGTATGTTGACAGTGCTATGCGTAGTTGCTGTTGGCCTGACTCTTATAGATCACCGACATCAATTTGCATTTTCACCATGTTTTTATCAGATGGAGGTCAACCAATGTGATTGTTACACATATAATGTGAAGCAGAACAAGCCTAGAGTGCTTGTGTAGAATCGATGGGAGAAGGGGACCTATGTGATTGTTACACATATAATGTGAAGCAGAACAAGCCTAGAGTGCTTGTGCAGAATCGATGGGAGAAGTGGACCCATGTGATTGTTACACATATAATGTGAAGCAGTCATTTAGTGACATTAGTTTGCTTTGCTCTATCTCTGAATCATGTAGTAGCATCCTTCTCTCCACTGTAAGTCAGTTAACGTTGAGACTTAGAGCACCTAGAGTGCTTGTGTAGAACCAAAGGAAGAGGTCTGTGTGTGTGTATGTGTTGGCGGGGGGGGGGGGGATAATTAGTGCTCTAAAGATGTCACATGAATGCAAGAAATGACCATTGCCAGGTGATAGTTATCTGGATGATTCACATTTTTGTTGTGTTCATGTAATGCCTTTCGATTGCTAATTAATGCCCATGGTTGTTGATGTTGCATTTATGTCTTATTACATAATACTCAATAATAGTAATACAGAGCATTTTCAAGATCAGGACCTGGGCATAGTCAAGGGATAAAATGCATTTCCTTCATTGGCAGAACCTCGAGACTGTCTTTTCTTGAACAATAAGCAGAACCTAATTAAAACCGTGTGTGATAACAAGTTCTGTTGCTTTGCTCGCTTCTTCCCATTTGGCGACGTTGACCCCGTTTTATTCGGGTCACAGCAGCAACAAAAATTAATGGAGTTTAATTATTTATTTATTTTTCGCTCTTTTATACTTTGTGTGTGTGTGTGTGTGTGTGTGTGTGTGTGTGTGTGTGTGTGTGTGCAGGATTTTTGCGTGTGATCCAATTAATACTATGCCTGATTATCAGGAAATTACACCCAAGGACATGATAACACTTTGCATGATTATTAGAATATTACGAGGACAGGGTATGTGCACACTCTGCATGATTATAATATTAGTATGCTGCACACAGGGACAGGATAGGGCGTGACCGGCATTCTTTTTCTCTCAGCTAAAACCTTCCTGGTGACTGTTTTCGTGCAGTGGTTTTCAGCGAGATTTAACGAACTTTGAACAAGTATCCAGTTTTAGCCTCAACAGTTCATCACATTTCCATACCAGTTTGAGAGACTTTGATCAGAGTGACTAAGATTACAGCGATGAAACTTAAAGTTGTATTTTTTCGAAACGGGATAGTTTGGTCAAACTGAAAACCTTTGTGGTTGTCAATTACATGTACATAAGCTAAAGTAGGTGTGTTCAGTGACTGTGGTATGTGCTGAAAAGAGAAATTTCTGTCGTTCTTGACTGCCATGTTTGTACTTTTTTTTTTTTTTTTACAGACTTTAATGTCTTAATTGCATAACCTCAGTTAAGCTTAATTACAGTTTCACTTGCTGTTTGGACTTCCTGTGACCTTGACCCATTTTCAAAATCATGGGACAGTCAAAGGGAAGGAGCGAGTAGGAAGTTCCGTTTTATTGAATGTGAGTTACATAAGTGCATGCTGTTTTTGATACTTTTGAGAGGTTACATGAGATTATTTTTATTTTGGGGGGGAGGGGGGGTCCTAGATCACTTACTTAATACCGCCATCTTTGAAATAGTCTCCACTGCTTATGTTACGCATTACTGCAGTAGCACGTAAAAGATCCCAGTCATTCTGCCAAAAGTGCAGGTGGCAGGTAACTAGACACACATACACCTTACGCATGTGATGATGATGATGAAGTGATGCTTTATGTCCTCAGACGTCAGTTGACATATTAGGGACAAGTTGTGACCAATGCTGAAGCACGGTGCAATAAATCTTTACGTCCACGGAAACCAGAAGGCTCGTTAGGACGGACAGTCCAGGACGTCCACCTCGACTCTCACACAGCTCCTGAACCATGCGCTTACGCATGTGACTTTTCATGAAGTGATATAGTGCATGGTTGTATGGTACATGGTGTACACAGAACTTGCGCCGAGATGGCAGCAGTTTCATGTGGCACCAGCCATGCCAGCGCTGTAAGTACACCACTTCGGTGGATATTCAAAAACATGCTGTAAAAAGCTAGTCACTCATGTAGAATCACATGCGAGCGCAGTGAGTCTGCTCGAGAGCGGAGAACAGCGCTATATTAAAGCAATCATCATTATCATTATGTACAACTCATCATTTGCTGTGGAAAAGTTGCAGCTGGCATTTATCCATCTTTTTTGACGATGCACACTGATGTTACAGCAAACATGACTGTTTTAGAATTTAGTGACATTAGTTTGCTTTGCCCCATCTCTGAATCAGGTAGCAGCATCCTTCTCTCCACTGTAAGTCAGTTAATGTTGAGACTTTTACTAGTGCTTCCAGACTGGGTGTAAAACACCAATTTACCTACTTACTTACTAGTGCTTCCATTTGCCAGCTTTTGTGGGTCATTCAAAGAAGACAATAGTATTGATTCACCTCAGAGCACTGTTTGATCTAGCTGTCGTCAATACTTTACTTACAATGGGCGAGTGGTTTACATACAGCCCAATGACTTAATTCATCAACAGTTATTAGTTTAGGACATTTTACTACTGCAATCCCCTCCTCCCTCCTCCCTTTACGGATGATGATGGAAAGAAAATGAGGCAGAAAAAAAGAAATAATGAAGAACAGTGGTGTGTTGGTGACTGATTGAAGCTGGTAGACCATGCTGTTTGAAAAACAGTTTCTGAGGTTTGATAAAAAGAAAAGAAAAGAAAGTTACTCAAGCAGAAGTTGCATTTTAGCCATTTATCTGCCATAGAATCTGTACAGCCCAACCTTAGATAAGACCACCCTAAGGAGACTGCTCCTTTTATGACTCTTTTTTTCCCTCCAACCTTTGCCCTTTATGGCCATGTCATTTGTAAATGAAACCTTTGGTCTTTATGGTCATGTAAATGAAACCTTTGCCCTTTGATCTTCGGTCTTTATGGTCATGTAAATGAAACCTTTGCCCTTTACAGACACGTAGATGAAACCACTGCTCTTTATGGCCATGTATGATGTAAATGAAACTTGCCTTTTATGGCCATGTAGATGAAACCTTTGCCCTTTATAGCCATGTAGATGAAACCTTTGCCCTTTATGGCCATGTAGATGAAACCGTTGCTCTTTATGGCCATGTAAATGAAACCTTTGCCCTTTATGGCCATGTAGATGAAACCTTTGCCCTTATGGCAATGTAGATGAAACTTATGGCCATGTACATGGCACAGTGACCAAGGACCACCCCTATTTTAACCCTTAAATTTTCCAGGCACAGATGTGCCTGCAACTTTAACATTTCCCAGGCCTATAACTTAGTCTAGCAAATCTACTTTAAATACTGTGTATTTTGATGCAAATACTTTTGCATGGTAGTTGGGGGGGGGGGGGGGGGGGGGGGGGGGGGAGTAGTTATGGATTTCAAATGTCACATTTTTTGCATTTAAAATATATGACAGTAAAAGGGTTGAATCAGCTTGTGCTTTAAAAAAAAAATGATGGTCTTATAGAGGGGTCCCACTGTTTTCAGTGCACCAAAACTCTTCTTTGATTCTGTCCCTGTCCCATGTGATCCCTTGTACCTTAATACTTGCACTGAAACTGGCTGGAGGACATAAGCTGTGGGGATTAGTGGCATGTAAAGCCGACTTCACTGGTACATAAAAGTACAGCATGGATCTATTTACAGGAAATTGTTATTGATTTTCCAAGAATTATGACATAAAGCCAGAAAATTAGGTTCTTTCACACTGAGGCAGTGTGTTCTACTAACTTACTTTTTTTTTTATATCCTTGGGTGACTTTCCAGAAATCCCATCCCCCCCCCCCCCCCCTTTTTCTTTCCCATTTGCCTGTGGCTGTGACAAGTCTACATGTGAATAGCAACTTTTGACCTCTATTCCCAAGCAAAAATGATGAATTTACCTCTCCAGTCTTTGTGCAATAAGTGCTAAACCATGTGGTGCTGGTCAGCCACCTGTGGCAACTTCAGTAGGGTACAATGTGGCAACTACAGTAGGGTACAATGTGGCAACTACAGTGGGGTACAATGTGGCAACTACATTAGGGTACAATGTGGCAACTTCAGTAGGGTAAATGTGGCAACTACAATAGGGTACAATGTGGCAACTATAGAAGGATACAATATGGCAACTTCAGTAGGGTACAATGTGGCAACTACAGTAGGGTACAATGTGGCAACTACAGTAGGTACAATGTGGCAACTTCAGTAGGGTAAATGTGGCAACTATAGTAGGGTAAATGTGGCAACTACAGTAGGGTACAATGTGGCAACTATAGTAGGATACAATATGGCAACTTCAGTAGGATACAATGTGGCAACTACAGTAGGGTACAATGTGGCAACTACATTAGAGTACAATGTGGCAATTACAGTAGGGTACAATGTGGCAACTATCGTAGGTACAATGTGGCAACTACAGTAGGGTACAATGGGGCAACTACATTAGGGTACAATGTGGCAACTACAGTAGGGTATGGAGGTGGGGGGAGAGGTAGATTATATCCCTATCACTACACTGTCACCACCAGAATGACTCCTGCATTAAGATGGGCAGCGATGAGAGCCATTTTAATGTTTCATTAATTGTGAGGGACAAAGTCACAAGACAGTGTCCACAGACCACAACCTTTGAAGAGAAAGGAGAGCTGAAGCAGATTCAAACTGAGGTCCCTCTGCTTACCAGCCTACTGCTTTACCGCTAGGCCAAACCGCTGAGGCAGCTTATAAATATAGCTTTGCATGCTTCACTTGCTGCCAGGAGATCTGCCTTTGTAATTTCTGGCTCCCTGTTAATTCAACTTTATTTCTTTTTCAGCCTTCTTCAAACACGAAATGATGCGCGACATCAACAGTGATATATTAGTGATTTGATGACATGTGTATCACCACTATCACCTTTACATCAAGACTGGACAGGTGAAGACTCAGTGGCATTTAACCTTCATGTGAACTTTCTCACTTATCAAAGCTAGCCCGTTCAAATTTGCATGATGGTGAACTCTGTTCAGCTTTACCCGTTTGTGTTAGATGTAAGTTCAGTGTCATTTTTTAAATTTACTTATTAAGTTAAAAAAACACGTTTAATTAAATGGACATTTATGTAAGGTTTAAAATTTTCCACTCAAGGTACATTTAGTTCCAGTTGCGCACAAATAGTCTCACTCTCTAAGTTCTCATCTGAGTGAGTTTTAACGTGCTGTTAGCATGATACACACTTTGACAAAATATTAGTTATCTATTGCTTTTAAGACTGGCATGGATTCAAATGAGATTTGAACACATTTGCAGATATATAGATAGACAGATACACACACACACACACACACACAAATGCAGTCCCCTAGAGCTCTTTTAATTTTTAAGAATTGAAACTTGCGATATAATGGGGAGATATACATGTGTATATTTATTCATGTAACGGTATTTTGCATAACAATTTTTTTTTTTTTTTAAATACCAAGTATTGGTCCTGATGAGCTAACATGTCCTGATGTTAAAGTCACAGTGGTATTACATAATATTTAATAAATATGAAAAAAATATGTACAATAGAACCCCTATATAAGCCTACTACTTAAACTCTTGGTTGTTAATTTGGAGTCTGCACACAAAAAGAATGAAATAATTCAGAATCTACATATATATTCTTAAAGCGTTTTTCCTGCTGATTTCAAACCATAAGAGGATGTTTTTGTTGTTGTTGTTGTTTTTTGGGGGGTGGGGGAGAATACCTGCACACTTTACTTCAGAAAATTGGATCTGAAAAATAAATTCCCTAAATAACCTCAATTTAAATAAATGCACCTTTTTTTCCCCAAAAGGTTAATCTGAAGGAAAATTCTGTCCCCATACAGAGAAAATTCATTCTCTCTGTTAAACATGTTTTTCCAGAAGCAGCGAGACAATTTTTTTGGATTCTTTTGAGTTAGTATCAGCATGAAAAATGCTTCATAAAAATATAAAATAACACTGGTCAATACTGTGCTGAAAAAACGCTTCAGATTAATTGTACCTTTTTTGTTTGAAACAATGGGCAAGTAACCTTTAAAAAAAAACAGTTCATTTGTAGTGTGCAAGTATTTACCAAAGATTTCCTGGTCTGAAATCGGGATGAAAAATGCTTCCAGAATATGTAAGATTTTTCAATCTTTAGGGCTTGTATATATATATCTATATCTATATATATATATATATACATATATATATAATGTCTCAGATCTATATTTCCTACAGCAATTAAACATTCACTGGAAAACTCATGACCTGATATCAGCATGAAGAATGCTTTATAAAAATATCAAGTAACAGCATTTTCCACCCATACTACCGAGAAGCCACTTCACTTTTTGGTTGAATAGTTACAAGGTTTCGTTTGATCTGATTAAATTTTTCTGAAATAGCAAATCTGTTGCTTTAATGTCGCGCTACTCTCTGCTTTCAAGCAGACTCACTGTGCTCGTCAAATGCGATTCTCAATGAGTGACTGAAAGCTTTTATAAAGTATTCATTGGATAACTGTTGATTTAAAAATTGGCATGCAAATTTTGAGTTATTTTAATCTTTTATGAGGAAACTCAAAAATAAAGGCCCTTAGAGTCTACTTTCCCACTGCCTAAATGGAGTATTTTCTTGCAATAGTTTGAGTCAGTCTTCAAATCGACTTGAATGATTGTACATACATAGAACAGGCATAGCAATCTTTGTGAAAGCAATACATATTCCAGAGAAATAATTGATGCATTATGTGCAATAACTTTGCAGTTTTTTTTGTTTTTGTTTTTTCTGGCACAGTGTGCAAGAAATAACATCTTTGCCAGTTAATATCTTTATAGAGCTGATAACCTGTGCAAAACTGTAGCCAATTTCAATAGCAGTGAATGTGACCCATAGTGTCACAGGGTAAAAGGGAGTTTATGCTGCTCTTCGTGTTCGAGTGAGTACTTTTCAAACAGCCTGTGAGACCCATGTAGCTACAGTACTGCCCTGTGGCCTGTAAAGTCTTCTTTTTTTTTCTCCCTTTTTCTTTTCTTTCTTCGTAAATGGTCAGGATTTTTTTTCATTTTTTTTTTTCAATTTCACAAATAGTCATGACCAACACATGTCCTGTTAACCGAACGATTGGGACCAACTTACCCAGACGTTCACATGCAGATAAATGCACCTGTATCTACTGAAAAGAAAAACTGACAAGATATGATCAGTATATTTTATTTTCATCAAATCAGGTTCCTTAACAAATAAAAGGTAAACGGAACAATTGCAACGCAGAACACACATGTGAGAGTTCTTGGATTTTTGATTTACTGCAGTGAGTCGCCTCAGGAAACTAAGTGAGAGCAGCATTATCTCTCTCTCTCTCTCACACACACACACACACACCACTGCATACATATGATCAATAGATACAGGTTATATGTTGCTGACATTGGGGAGTCACCTTTAGGAAAACATGCGAGAGCAACACATTTTGCACACACACACACACCACTGCATACATATGATCAACAGACACAGGTTATACGTTGTTGACAGTGGGGAATAAAGACGCTACATCATATGCCACAAAACAGGCCATCTAGTGTCTACAGGAATTGTGAGATAGTTACATTGACTTTTGAAAAAATTCTCCAGTAAAAATAATATATATATGTAAGAATTTTCTGCAACCAAAAAACCCCAAAAACAAGAACAGACAGGTGTTTGCCCCCCTCCTCCCCCCATCCCAGGTTTTTTCTTCTTCCTTTCTTCAATTTTCTGAAAGTTTGCCTGTGTGATAATCAGACCTTCCACTAAATCTAAAATTGTGAAACTGGCTTACATCAGCATTTCTTTGTGCTTTATGAAGATTTCTACGCACAACACAGAGATGTTCGTATGCTTGAGAATTTCTTGTACATTTCAGCTTTGTAAATCTGCTTGAGAGGGTGGGTGTGGGTGACGTGTAAACGTGTGTGTGTGTGTGTGTGTTGGGGGTGGGGTGGGGTGGGGTAATAAGTTAATATGCAAATGCACACGTTTGTGTGTGTAGGTATGTGCACGTTTGCTCTTCATTTCATTCATAATACAGCATCATTATTTTTTGACTTAAAAAAATCTGACATACCCACTTCTGTCTCCAGTTAGCCGTCTTCCTTGCAGTCAGCTGTCTACCGTCTTCTTCACTTCTCCTTTTTTCACCCTCTTTTTTCCCTCTATTAGTTTTGTGTGCTAGTCTTAGTTGCAGATGAAGAAGATGTTCATGTCAACTGCTGTGCATCCTGTTCCCATCTCTTCTTTCACAGGTGAGTACATTTTCTCCATTCCTTTCCATTCTGGTCAAAACGCATAGAAGCTTAAAAGGATGCTTACAAAAACAAAAAACAACAAAAAAATGGCCGTACAAAACGGCCCGAATGTTTGGAACAGAGTTATTCTACTAGGCAACAAACAATCACAGCACAAAACCAACGGAGGAAATGAAACGGCAAAAAGACAGCTTGCTTTGAGAGGAAATTGGCAATGAGATGATGGGGTGCGGACAGATCACAGTCCTTTGCCAAATCAGGGCAATCCACTCCTATACAGGTACATAATCATCACATCAGTTACATATATTTGGTGCTGTCTTCCCCAGCGACATGAAACCGTATTATCTACATCAGTTTTATGACACTCTCAATAATATGTACATTACCACAGCATTGCTCACATCAATTCTGACATTTCCACTTATACATACATTATCACATCATCAGCTACATATGTTTTTGCACACACACACACACACATATATATATATTATCACCACATCAGTTACATACATGTTTTGCTGCACAATGCTTTCATCCATACGTGCAATATATAACTGCATGAAATGTTCTGAGCAAAAATGAGTTGTGGTCACACCAAAGGTGAGTGTTTACGTCTCTTGCCTTCTTTGAAACTCATATTGCAATTCTTACTATCATGATTTCACAAGCTGCTTGCCATCATAATTTGTTATGTTTTGTCATTGGTGCGTGACATTTTAAGATCTTAGGGTTGATTTGTTGATTTATTTTGTTTGTTTTGAACACACTGATTATTTTAAAACTTATTTTATGCTTACTACTGTAATTTTCATAAGCTGACTGCCATCATAATTACATTATAACTTTTGTCGTTGGTGTGCGACTTTATTTGATCCAAGTTTCTTTTGAACACGCTGATTCAAAACGTTTCAACCGACGGTCGAATCTATGCTGTCCTGCGTGAAATGTATACGCTGATGTAAGAGAAAGAAGGCTCATTTGTGCTTGGAGCTCATTTTTAGAACTGGGACAGGCGTTATAAATGAAATTTATTATAAGGCAGGAACGGCACTTCCTGGATTTCATTCAAACTTAAGCCTAGTTAGGCAGTGGGTGCTTTGAGCCCAGTCAATCAAACGTCTGGGCGCAGTCACGGGAGGGCATGTGTATCAGGCCTTTTTGATGGAACCAACGTAACAAGTGGTCAGTATTAACCCCTTCACTGCCCTAGCCTGTACAATTTGCGGGCTGAATGATGAATGGACACGCCTGCAAACAGCGTATTTTCCGGTCCTATAACATCTGTTTCCAGTGGTACGCGTTTCGATGGAGATCCTTTAACATGCCAGTGCGAAAAAGAAGACAAAAAGGCTTAAGGGTTTCACATTTCGCACTTTAATGGGTCGTTTTCAAATGACATCATGGCAGTGAAGGGGTTAATCATTTTACAGACAGACCTAGGTCAAGTCTGTGTGCTGAGTGAAGCATAATTATAATGATCCAAAATTCAAACTGCGTCACAATCAGTTATAAGTTTCAGACAGAAGCAAAAGATGCAGGCATTATGACACCAGATGCTGTTCTGGCACTAACTCTGTTTATGCTCTTCTCTTCACTGACAGTGGGAGGCCCGATGATCTGGAGGCCAGGTGACCCAACACTGAGCCTCAGCACACTGTAGAAATTGCTGGCTTGGTCACCCTGACAACCAGACAGATTGCTGGCATAGTTACCAAGACAACCAGTACAACATGGACACTGCTAGCACAGTCACCGAGATGTAGACATTCCTGGCACAGTCACTGAGATGTAGACATTGCTGGCATAATTTCAGAAAACCAGCACAACATAGAGACTACTGGCATACTCACCCAGAGAACCAGCACAATGTAGACATTGCTGGCATAATCACCAAGATGTGGATATTGATGGCTTAGTTGCACAGGCAATCAGCAAAATGTAGACATTGCTGGATTAGTCACCCAGACAACCAGCATGACAACCAGCATGAGGTAGAAACTGCTGGCTTATTAGTCACCCAGACAAGCAGCACAATGTAGACATTGCCAGCATAGTCACCCAGTCAGCACAATCTAGAGATTATGGCACAGTCACACAGACAAGCAGCACAATGTAGAGATGCTGGCACAGTCAGCACAATGTAGAGATTGCTGGCACAGTCACACAGACAAGCAGCACAATGTAGAGATTGCTGGCACAGTCACACAGACAAGCAGCACAATGTAGAGATTGTGGCACAGTCACAAAGACAAGCAGCACAATGTAGAGATTGTGGCACATTCACACAGACAAGCAGCACATTGTAGAGATTGTGGCACAGTCACACAGACAAGCAGCAACATTGTAGAGATTGCTGGCACAGTCACACAGACAAGCAGCACATTGTAGAGATTGCTGGCACAGTCACACAGACAAGCAGCACATTGTAGAGATTGTGGCACAGTCACACAGACAAGCAGCACAATGTAGAGATTGCTGGCACAATCACACAGACAAGCAGCACATTGTAGAGATTGCTGGCACAGTCACACAGACAAGCAGCACATTGTAGAGATTGCTGGCACAGTCACACAGACAAGCAGACAATGTAAGATATGCTGGCACAGTCACACAGACAACAGCACAATGTAGAGATTGTGGCACAGTCACACAGACAAGCAGCACAATGTAGAGATTGCTGGCACAGTCACACAGACAAGCAGCACATTGTAGAGATTGCTGGCACAGTCACACAGACAAGCAGCACAATGTAGAGATTGCTGGCACAGTCACACAGACAAGCAGCACAATGTAGAGAATGCTGGCACAGTCACACAGACAAGCAGTACAATGTACAGATTGCTGGCACAGTCACAGACAACCAGCACAATGTAGAGATTGCTGGCACAGCAACACAGACAAACAGCACAATGTACAGATTGCTGGCACAGTCACAGACAACAAGTACAATGTAGATTGCTGGCACAGTCACACAGACAACCTGCACATTGTAGAGAATGCTGGCACAGTCACAGACAACAAGCACAATGTAGACTGCTGGCACAGTCACAGACAACCAGCACACTAAGATTGCTGGCACAGCACACAGACAACAAGCACAATGTCAGATTGCTGGCACAGTCACAGACAACAGTACAATGTAGCATGCTGGCATTAGCACAACAATGATCATTGTAAGACCTACAGGTCCAGACTAAGATCAACAATGTATACGAAGATAAATAATCAACAATGACCCAGATGACCTGCACAGTCCAGGCTAAGTATAACAATGATCCATCACCTGGTCCAGACTTAAGTGTAACAATAATCCTACACGCTAGGCAGTTAAGTAACAATGATCCTATGACCTAGGTCAGCTTCAGTGTAACAATGATCATATCACCTAGGTCAGCTTAAGTATAACAATGGTCTAAACCTAGGTCAGCCTCAGTATAACAATGATCCTATCACCCAAGTCAGCTTCAGTGTAACAATGATCCTATCCACCTAGGTCAGCTTAATTATAACACCGATCCAATCACCTAGGTCAGCTTAAGTATAACAATGGTCTAACCACATAGGTCAGCTTCAGTGTAACAATGGTCTAAACCTAGGTCAGCATAAGTATAGCAATGACCCTATCACATAGGTCAGCTTTATAACAATGATCCTATCACCTTGATCAGCTTAATACAACAATCCAATCACCTAGGTTAACTCACAGATTCAATCATTAAGTATAACAACGATCCAATCACCTAGATCAGCTTAAGTATAACAATGATCTAATCACCTAGGTTAACTTAAGTATAACAATGATCCAATTACCTAGATCAGCTTAAGTATCACAACGATTCAAACACCTAGGTTAAGTATAACATTAACAATGATCCAATCACCTAGATCAGCTTAAGTATAACAATGATCCAATCACCTAGGTTAACTTAAGTACAACAATGATCCAATCATCTAGATCAGCTTAAGTATAACAATGATCCAATCACCTAGGTTAACTTAAGTGCAACAATGATCCAATCATCTAGGTCAGCTGGAGTATAACATTAGTCCAGGTCATATTGAGTATAACATTGGTCCAGGTTGCCTCACTTAGTCTGAACATGAAAACCGTGTAGCTCACAATGAAGACAGGGTAAATGCATCACTACAAACAGTTTCAATGAGATCCTTTAACATGTCCACTTCCGAGAAAGACCCCTTGAGACTCCAGTTACATGTTTGAACTCTTCTACCAGTACAGCTGTAATTCATCCATAGGCAGAGCTGTAACTCATCTGTAGGTACAGTTGTAACTCGTCTGTAGGTAGAGCTGTAACTCATCTGTAGGTACAGTTGTAACTCATCTGTAGGTACAGCTGTAACTCATCTGTAGGTACAGATGTAACTCATCTGTAGGTACAGTTGTAACTCATCTGTAGGTACAGTTGTAACTCATCTGTAGGAACAACTGACTAACTGTTCTACAAAAACAGTGGAATCTCTTCTCCAAGTACAGCTGTAACTGGGTTACAGGTACAGTTACTGTAACACCCTCACCGGTGTAACCTCTCAAGGGGATTGTTTAGCCAGGTCCACAATGGCGGCAGCGAACATCTTGAAATTCTCCCGTCCCAAAAGCTCTCTCAGTTGAAACTGGAACAAAACAGCCACATGTAAAGTCTGATTCAATTTCACGAAATGAATAGTTCAGTCTTTATTTGTCTTCTCTGTCTGTTGGTCTCTCTCTCTCTCACACACAATCACTCTCTTACACACACACACGCGCGCACACACACACATACACACAATCACCCTCTTACACACACACATGTATGCACACACACACACACACACACACAAAAACACTCTCTTACACACACACACACATACTCTCTTACATACACACACTCACTCTCTTACACATGCACAAACACACACACACACTCACTCTCTTACACATGCATGCACACACACACAAGCATACACAGACACAAGCACACACTGTACGAGTAGTTTACACACTGGACGACTAGTTTACAATGGGAATACTGAGGTGCAATAGGCCTAGCTGTGTTCAAATCCCAGTCCCTGTGTGTGTGTGTGTGTGTGTGTGTGTGTGTGTGTGTGTAAGAGTGTGATTTAGGATTGTGGGTGTATTACCCCCCCCCCCGCAAACTTTATGTAATGCATGGATTTGCTCTTGAGTGACCTAGAACACATAGGTACATACATACTTTACTTAGTACGTTATATTTACTGCCCCCTCCCCCCACCCCCACACCGTAATCCTCAATGTTTTCAGTTAAAGCCTTGAGCCACCATAGCGGTTGGCTGGGCGTAAAAAGCCAAAGTTACTGACTTACTTGAGCCACCAGACATATCTTCTATTATTATTATTTATAAATTTGATTACCATCTTCAGAAATTTGGCTACGGTAAGGTGTCTCCCCTGAACATGTGCATGACTCATCAAAATGGGCGCAGAGTTTGCGAACACAATCTTCTCTGATTCTGTTACACACCCAATCCGAAGAAAAAAACTCCTTAGTCATAAACTCCTCTTCAGAAATGCATCACACACAGAGACGAAAGCTACAAGCCGAAGCAATCCCACCACCACCTGCGGAACAGGCCAAGTGCAGCGTTTGTTTAGTTCAAGCGCCCATGCCCAGGATGAGACGCTGTGCCTATAAGCTGTACGCTGCACAGATTCAGCTTGAAGGTGGCACAGCAGTTCATGCGACACAAAGTGGCCTCTGTCAGTTACAAAGCAAAGGGAGAAAATAGTTGACTGTAATATTTGTCAGCTACAGAGAGAGAACACTGACGCATGCATACAACATGTGTGCATGTGTGTGTGTGTGTGTGTGTGTGCGTGTGTGTGTGTGTGCGCACGCCTGTGTGTGCACACGCGCGCGTGTGTGTGTGTGTCTGTGTGTGCATGTATGTGTGTGTGTGTGTGTGTGTGTGCGCATTTCACTGTTTCTGGTCAATCTGTCAAAGGACAGGTGTGTGCATGTGTGTGTGTGTGTGTGTGTGAATGCACATGCATATGCATGTGCATGTGTGTGTGTGTGCGTGCGTGTGTGTGCGTGTGCATTTCACTGTTTCTGGTAACTTTGTCAAAGGGCAGTTCCATCTTCCTGACATGGGTGAACAACTGGCAGAGTTACAACTGGGGCGGGGGGTGGGGGTTCTTCCCCTGCTCTTGCTGGGGTCTTAAACGTGCATGAGCCTTCATCCCACTGCAAGGGGTGCAATTGCACAGAGCGTTTTTGTTTTGCATACGCAGCGTGCAGTTTTGCACATGCAGAAGCGAGACATTTAGCCTCACTCCAACAGGCTGTGCGTGGGAGGATGCAGGCTTTTTAGTCCCTTGTTTCTGAGGTCCAAGTCTAATGTCGTATACCACACAGCCACACATCTCTGTATGCTATCAAGCGACCCCAGGATTGGTGTGTAGCCACTATCGTGTAGTTTTCAGGGCTGAGAACAACAATCAGTAGCTCCCTGCATAAATGCCCCCACACCCTCCCCCACCCCACCATTTTTTGCCCTGCCAGGGAGCGGCTGGGCGGCGTACCTGCAGAAGCGCGGGGCTGCTGCCCAGAAGGACAGCGGTGCTGACAGCTGCCTGCAGCTTGCTCTCTCCCAACGCCTCCGCCAGCAACAGCGCCGCCCTGCCACCGGAACCACAACGGTCGCTGAGAGTGTCTGACGGGTCAGTCCTGCTGCTGTGCCAATGCACACACAAGCGGCACAAAAAAATCTCACTGGTTGCCATGGTAATAGCACCGCCACCCTGCCATGGGAGTCACAGGTGGTGCTGAGAGTGCGGGAGTCTTACCTATCAGCACTGTGACCTACTATGGCGAAGCATACATGGGTGGCGCCGAGAGTGAGGGAGTCTTACCTACTAACACCTTGACCTACCGTGGCAATGCATACACAGGTGGTGCTGAGAGTGAGGGGGTCTTACCAGCCACCAGCACCTTGACCTACTGGGGCTATATGCATACACAGGTGGCGCTGAAAGTGAGGGGGTCTTACCAGCACTGTGGCGAAGCATACACAGGTGGCGCTGAGAGTGAGGGGGTCTTACCGGCCACCAGCACCTTGACCTACTGGGGCTATGCATACACAGGTGGTGCTGAAAGTGAGGGGGTCTTACCAGCACTGCGACCTACCGTGGCAATGCATACACAGGTGGCGCTGAGAGTGAGGGGGTCTTCCCAGCTACCAGCACCTTGACCTACTGGGGCTATGCATACACAGGTGGCACTGAAAGTGAGGGGGTCTTACCAGCACTGTGACCTACCGTGGCGAAGCATACACAGGTGGCGCTGAAAGTGAGGGAGTCTTACCTACCAACACTCTGAGTCTGACTGACCATGGCAATGCATACACAGGTGGCACTGAAGTTAAGGGGGCTCTAAACTGGCAATGCATACACAGGTGGCGCTGAAGTTAAGGGGGCTCTAAACTGGCAATGCATACACAGGTGGCGTTGAAGTTAAGGGGGCTCTAAACTGGGAATGCATACACAGGTGGCGCTGACAGAATCTCACTGCAAGGCTATCGCAGCTTAGAAAATCTCACTCATTTTTTATATATTTTTAATTCAAGATGGTATCTATGTGTTTAGGAAAGCCCACAGGTGCTGAGCCCTGTCTCAAAAGTTTCCCTGGTGCTGCCTTTGAAACAGTTCCCATGTTTGTCTGACGCACGATGGCCCTTTCTCTTTCATCCAAGGAAGATCATCAAAACACTCCCTCTTTCTACGCTTCTCTTCACTCGGACAAATCTTCTGCTTTTGCTTTGCTCTTCTTGTTTTTAAGCACTCCCCCCCCCCTTCCCAATAACTCCCCCCTCCCCACCCCCCAAAATAAAGCGTCAGAGTCTTCAAAATGTTGAAGTTGGACACTGCATGGCAGAAGAAAAAGACAAAACAGTGCGCCAACTAAACTGGTTCTCTGATCAAGTGCCAGTACCAAACACCAGACAGCATATTATGCAGCAAAGAAAGGCGAGAGAAAAAAAAACAATAATCAGGTCAGAACTGGAACAGCTGCACACTCACAAGTTTCCTGACCCATGAAGCGGAATGAAGAACTGCCGTAAACAACGGGTTAAAGGGGTCTTCCGGTTTTATGGCTGATGCATCCGGAAAAAACCAGTCAAGATAGAAAGTGTGCAACAACTGAACGCAACACCGTTAAGCTCAATCAACCAAGACCAAACAGAGCAACGCCCGTGCAGCAAAACTGGGCAAGTGAAAAAGCTGTCAGTAATGCCATGTGATGCTACCACCACCCACTTATATTAATTACCCTGTTATATACACGCACAGCTGTCAACCCCTTTTGGGAGTAAGAGTTTGTGAACCTGTATTTCCCTTACGCAGGCCCGGGGTCTTTTGTTTTTTCACTGGTAGCAGCAGCATTTTGAATTCCAACCGTCATGTATGGCCGTGGAAGGAAGAAGCAATGTTGTGCTAAATACGCATGCATGACTTCAAATCTCACTTCCGATGAGATTTCTTAGCCTGTTGCTCTAGGCCACTCAGTGTGCATTTGGCGATGGCGTGTGTTGGCTGCTCGTCTGACAGTTTTTCAGTCTTTTTGCTCAGTTTAAAACAACAACAAAATCTCACAACAACTATGTTTTCCTGTATCGATTTTCCAATATGGCCATATCACACCAAAATAATGATTTAAAAAAAAATTGATACTGGTAAACTGTATGGGTTGACAGGTATGTATATATATATATGATTAGTATTATACTACCATGTTACTTGTTAAATTTCCATGTTACATCACCATGCTATAGTATGATGTTATAGCTCAGTGCCCACAATACCCACAGCCACACAAGATGTACCTACAATGCTATAGTATGATGTTATAGCTCAGTGCCCACAATACCCACAGTAACACAAGATGTACCTACAATGCTATAGTATGATGTTATAGTTCACTGCCCACAATACCCACAGCCACACAAGATGTACCTACAATGCTATAGTATGATGTGATAGCTCAGTGCCCACAGCCACACAAGATGTACCTACAATGCTATAGTATGATGTTATAGTTCACTGCCCACAGCCACACAAGATGTACCTACAATGTTATAGTATATTATAGTTCACTGCCCACAATACCCACAGCCACACAAGATGTACCTACAATGCTACAGTATGATGTGATAGCTCAGTGCCCACAGCCACACAAGATGTACCTACAATGCTATAGTATGATGTTATAGTTCACTGCCCACAATACCCACAGCCACACAAGATGTACCTACAATGCTATAGTATGATGTTATAGTTCACTGCCCACAATACCCACAGCCACACAAGATGTACCTACAATGCTATAGCATGATGTTATAGACAATAGTTCACTGCCCATAACACCCACAGCCACACAAGATGTACCTACAATGCTATAGCATGATGTTATAGACAATAGTTCACTGCCCATAACACCCACAGCCACACAAGATGTACCTACAATGCTATAGCATGATGTCATAGTTCACTGACCATAATAGCCACAGCCACACAAGATGTACCGACCTGTCCCGCCCTACTGTCAGGTCCAAGTCCTCCTCCTTCTGATTGGTGAATCTGACACGTTGTCCCCTTGTAAACAGCGTCACACTCTTCTTTTTCTCCTCAGCCTGAACAATTACCATAGCTGGTTATCACACTTTTCTTTTTCTCCTCAGCCTGAACAATTATGAAAGCTGGTTATCACACTCTTCTTTTTCTCCTCAGCCTGAACAATTACCATAGCTGGTTATCACACTTTTCTTTTTCTCCTCAGCCTGAACAATTACCATAGCTGGTTATCACACTCTTCTTTTTCTCCTCAGCCTGAACAATTACTATAGCTGGTTATCACACTTTTCTTTTTCTCCTCAGCCTGAACAATTACCATAGCTGGTTATCACACTTTTCTTTTTCTCCTCAGCCTGAACAATTACCATAGCTGGTTATCACACTTTTCTTTTTCTCCTCAGCCTGAACAATTATGAAAGCTGGTTATCACACTCTTCTTTTTCTCCTCAGCCTGAACAATTACCATAGCTGGTTATCACACTTTTCTTTTTCTCCTCAGCCTGACAATTACCATAGCTGGTTATCACACTTTTCTTTTTCTCCTCAGCCTAAACAATTATGAAAGCTGGTTATCACACTTTTCTTTTTCTCCTCAGCCTGAACAATTACCATAGCTGGTTATCACACTTCTTTTTTTCTCCTCAGCCTGAACAATTACCATAGCTGGTTATCACACTTTTCTTTTTCTCCTCAGCCTGAACAATTACCATAGCTGGTTATCACACTTTTCTTTTTCTCCTCAGCCTGAACAATTACCATAGCTGGTTATCACACTCTTCTTTTTCTCCTCAGCCTGAACAATTACCATAGCTGGTTATCACACTTTTCTTTTTCTCCTCAGCCTAAACAATTACCATAGCTGGTACACAACTCCATCTCCTTGTGTTTGTTTACAACAGCAATATATTAAAATGATACTTCGTGGTTCTGTAAAAGGAATTCTTTGAAAGACATTTATCATTTGTAAAATACTCAAGCAATAAACTTTAAAAAATGGAATTAAGCACAATCAATAATAATGTCACAGAATATACAATTCGCCAGTTAATATCAGTATAGTCATGTTTACATCATTCTCACCTTCCACATCTCCTAACTTGCCCACTTGGTGCAGTTTTGGTTTCACCTTTTGTTTTACAAGAAATTATTATTAACACATACTTTGTACCGAAAAAACAGTTCAGCTTGCTGTTTAGTTATTTAACAAAGAAAAAAAAACGTCAAAAAAGCGAAGACGGTGAATTGTTTACCGATGCTTGTGCAGCAGAGGTCCCCTGTCCATCCCCTTTCGTGTCTCTGTTCTTTCTTTCTGCAATCAAAGTATCAGCATTTATCTTACTCTTCCTTTCCGGGATCAAAGCATCAGCATTTACCTTATTCTTTCTTTCTGCAATCAAAACGTCGGCATTTATCATACTCTTCCTTTCCGGGGTCAAAGCATCGGCATTTACCTTACTCTTCCTTTCCGGGATCAAAGCATCAGCATTTACCTTACTCTTTCTTTCTGCAATCAAAACATTGGCATTTATCTTACTCTTCCTTTCCATGATCAAAGCATCAGCATTTACCTTATTCTTTCTTTCTGCAATCAAAACGTCGGCATTTACCTTACTCTTCCTTTCCATGATCAAAGCATCAGCATTTACCTTATTCTTTCTTTCTGCAATCAAAACGTCGGCATTTACCTTACTCTTCCTTTCCGCAATCAAAACGTCGGCATTTACCTTACTCTTCCTTTCCACAATCAAAACGTCGGCATTTATCATACTCTTCCTTTCCGGGATCAAAGCATCAGCATTTACCTTATTCTTTCTTTTTGCAATCAAAACGTCGGCATTTATCTTACTCTTCCTTTCCATGATCAAAGCATCAGCATTTACCTTATTCTTTCTTTCCGCAATCAAAACATCGGCTTTTACCTTACTCTTCCTTTCCGCAATCAAAACGTCGGCATTTACCTTACTCTTCCTTTCCACAATCAAAACGTCGGCATTTATCATACTCTTCCTTTCCGGGATCAAAGCATCAGCATTTACCTTATTCTTTCTTTTTGCAATCAAAACGTCGGCATTTATCTTACTCTTCCTTTCCATGATCAAAGCATCAGCATTTACCTTATTCTTTCTTTCCGCAATCAAAACGTCGGCATTTACCTTACTCTTCCTTTCCGCAATCAAAACGTCGGCATTTACCTTACTCTTCCTTTCCGGGATCAAAACATTGGCATTTATCTTACTCTTCCTTTCTGCAATCAAAGCATCGGCATTTACCTTATTCTTCTTTTCTGCAATCAAAGCATCGGCATTTACCTTATTCTTCTTTTCTGCAATCAAAGCATCGGCATTTACCTTACTCTTCCTTTCCACAATCAAAGCATCAGTATTTATGCATGATAATTTGCAATGCACATAAAACAGCACCACACAAGAATATGCATGTATGCATGTTCACATTTGGGGTGGGGAGGGGGTGGGGGGTTGGGGGGGGGGGGGGAGAGAGAAGAAGATTTTTTTTTTTTTAAATTTTTTAACCCGTACTCTTCTTTTTCACAGTCACTGCCATCTGTCCTTAATCGTCTTCTTCTCTGTAATCAAAGTCTGGTCAGTTACCCTTACTTTCTGTAATCAGTCTTGAAAGCAACCAAGCTGAAACCAACACCAACAACAACAGTAACAAAAAACCAAGTCAACAGGGATAAATATCGGTACAGATTTACCTCTCAAGAAATTTCTCTTCTTCCTTTTCCCTCGGTCCTGGCTGCCGTTGACCTTTAAGAAAAAGAAAAAGAAATTAAAAAATATGCGGTCATCCACTGTGACAAAGGGGTGGCTGTGACGACCAAACATCAGTCTGGGCCTTTTGAGCTACCGACTGCCAAGCACTAAATTGTAATATACTAATAAAATATCGTAAAGGGCTCCATTGTAAAGCTAAAACAGCAATAAAAGCAACAAAAGCAACCTAAATTACAATCTCCTACAAGCATGCGATGCTAATCTACAAAGAAAAGTACACGTCTAATGTTCACGTAGCAAAATAAAGTGGAAATGGTTCCTACGAATCCACTGTGGTGAGAATGCAGCAGTAGACAAAAACTTGAGCCATGTGGTAAACAATCCTCATAACCTCTGACCTGTGACCCGCACACTAATCACTGATGTCAGAAGAGAAAATAGTTCCATAACCACTACCACCACCACTACCACCCATGTACTAACCCTCTCTGGTGACCTCCCACTCATTTGATTAACCCACTTGGCCCCAGACCGCCCGTCACCGTGAAACCCCAGACTGCCCGGTAGCAGCCGGCTAGCAGATGCTCCATACTAGCATCTCGGCTTATGCAAATAGGAACAGGATTCTCATGAGACTTGTAGCCTCGGTTCTGCTATTGTTTGCTACTTCCGGTGATGTCCTTTGTTCGAAGTTCGGCAAAGATTGAGAGATGCTGTTAATTTTGAAAGTTGCGAGGTGGACACGCGATAGATGCCCGAAAATAAACAAAAGCCCGACTGTTGGCAATGGTGTCGGAGATTCAGCCTTTGAGATTTGAACTGCAAATTTGGCTCAGTCGCTTACTATGGGCACCCTAACAAACTCACGGAGCTTCATCTTTGGAGTATCAAATGGGAAATTTAGCAAAATCGGTTACCCCCCACCCAAAACCCGACATTCAGATGCGGACATTTTTGACTTGGGATTTCTATTTTTTTTATGCTTTTATTTTTTAGTGAAAAAGAAAAGAAAACCTGTGTTCACAAACTGGGAAAAATACGAAGTGAGCTGAAACTTTTGTTCGGTGTTTATTATTGATTTTTAAAGCTGTATACCTGGCTCATTTGACAGTTACTTCCCTTCGTAAGGGATTTCATAGCGAAAAGGCAGCGGCTGGTCTGGGGCCAAGTGGGTTGACCTTCTGTCTTTTTCAGGCTTGTTTCTTCTTCTTTCGTCTGTCCATCTTTTGTGTTAGTGCCAGTTGTTTCGGTTGTTCCTGACTACGACGTTTTACGTTACTTTGTACCCATGTCCCCTCTTCTTCTTTTGGTGAACACGTTTTCCTAATTCTTTGCCACCCGTTCCTTCTCACCACCAGTCATCCATTTTACTGCGAGAAACGTACTGTGCCAAGCACCAACCTGAACCACGTCCTCAGACCTGGCGGCCACGTCTTGTTCGTCCTTCACCACCGAGTCTCCTGCATCGCCGACTGCCACAGCACTTCTGTCCACCTCTGCCTCCCCGCTGGCTCCACACGTTTTGTTACTGTGGCTGCCGTTGGCTGCCTCACTCAGGTGGCGCCGGCGACGACAGCTTGTCTCTGGCCCACTTCAAGACTTGATTAGCATACGCCCTTTGAGCATCCTTGTCACTGGGGAATGGCTGAGCGCCAGGTTTGGCAATGTTTTGGGAGGAACCAAGTTCCTCTTCTGACGAAGAACTCAGAGTGGTGAGAGTGGCGGGGCTGCTGGACGCTCCAAGACGCGCGACGGTTTGGTCAGCGCCAGACCTGTCAGCTCCGCCCACGCCTTCCCTGAGATGCGGAGGGTAGGGCAAGGGTCTGGACTTGACCACCAGGGAAGATTTCCCAATTTTAACACGCCTTTGTTCCGAGCCGCCCTGAGCAGAGCTCGTGCCGAACGTCGACGACTCTGCATGGGCCGTATCCCAGTCTGACGAGGCAGGGCTGTCCCCGCCGTCCCAGACTCCCTGGTGTTCAGAGTGAGGTCTGTGAGGTCCTGCTCTGGCTGGGCTTAGGCCGGCAGCAGAGGGATCCGACGCAGGTCTTCTCCTGCTGGCCTTCAACGCCTCTCTGCTCATCCCGCCCCCCTGTGGCGCCAACAGCGCGGTCTCTGCGGCGTGCTGGCTGTTCGTCAGTGAGCCCACCTTCTGATCATAGAAACTGATAAAACTAGGCGAGTAGTCCACGCATGAAGCACTCGAGGTGGCTGTACCATCATCACCGACATCACCATCATCATCACCTTCTTCCGTCCGGCGAGCATCGGAGCCAGCGATGGTGCTGGAGGCGCGGAGCCTTTCTCTTTGTGAAGTTCTTGCACTCCACGCTTCACCCTGTGACGACGCCGTGTCCCTGTCGGCCGAATCCCGGACATCCCGGATGCTGCCCAGCGCCAGCCTCTCTGCAAAGGCTGCCGCCAGCTGGGCGGACTGAGCCGCCTGCCTTCTGTTCTGAAAGCCCTGGAGAGCCCTGGCCACCTCCAGGCGCCAGACTTGCACTGACCCCGTGTCTTTCGGTCTCTCTGGTCGGCTGGTCTCAGTGGTCTCCCTTTGGTTTCCTTTCGATGCTGGCTGTGATGTCTGAGAAGCCAGTTCCTTGACAACGAAAAGAAAAAAGAAACCCAGCTAGTCACTAACACTCAGAAATGAGTAAAGCTGTGATAAATCCAACAGGTTACTAACACTAACAAATGAGTAAAGCTGTGCTGAACTCAACATGTCGCTAACACTAACAAACCAATAACGCTGTGTTAAACCCAACATGTCACTAACACTAACAAACAGGTAAAGCCGTGTTAAACCCAATGTGGCTAACACTAACACACAAGTAAAGCCGTGTTAAACCCAATGTTATTAACACTAACAATCAGGTAAAACAGTGTTAAACCCAACGTTGCTAACACTAACAAACAGGTAAAACAGTGTTAAACCCAATGTTGCTAACACTAACACACAAGTAAAGCAGTGTTAAACTCAATGTTATTAACACTAACAAACACGTAAAGCCGTGTTAAACCCAATGTTATTAACACTAACAAACAGGTAAAACAGTGTTAAACCCAATGTTATTAACATTAACAAACAGGTTAAACCCAATGCTGCTAACACTAACAAACAAGTAAAGCAGTGTTAAACTTAATGTGGCTAACACTAACACACAAGTAAAGCCGTGTTAAACCCAATGTTATTAACACTAACAAACAGGTAAAACAGTGTTAAACCCAACGTTGCTAACACTAACAAACAGGTAACAGTGTTAAACCCAATGTTGCTAACACTAACAAACAGGTAACAGTGTTAAACCCAACGTTGCTAACACTAACAAACAGGTAACAGTGTTAAACCCAATGTTGCTAACACTAACACACAAGTAAAGCAGTGTTTAACTCAATGTTATTAACACTAACAAACAGGTAAAGCAGTGTTAAACCCAATGTTATTAACATTAACAAACAGGTAAAACAGTGTTAAACCCAACGTTGCTAACACTAACACACAAGTAAAGCACAAGTGTTAAACTGAATGTGTAACACTAACACACAGTAAACGTGTTAAACCCAATGTTTAACACTAACAAACAGGTAAAACGTGTTAAACCCAATGTTGCTAACACTAACAAACAGGTAAAACAGTGTTAAACCCAATGTTTAACACTAACAAACAGGTAAAACAGTGTTAAACCCAATGTTGCTAACGCTAACACACAAGTAAAGCAGTGTTAAACTGAATGTGGCTAACACTAACACACAAGTAAAGCTGTGTTAAGCCCAATGTGGCTAACACTAACACAGTAAACGTGTTAAACCCAAGTTGCTAAGCAAAACAAAGTAAGCTGTTAAACAAGTCTAACCACTAACCCCAATAAGGCTGTGTTAACCCACCTGGGGGGCCCAACACCCAGGCACCTAAGGGAAAGCTGCGGCTTCCCAACAGCTGCTAAGCACCAGCGAGGTGGGGAAACTGCATGGCAGGGGGGCCAAAAACCCCAACGCCAAACGCTGCCAAGACCACCCAGACTGAAGGCCTGATGCCCCGAAACCCAAAACCTGGAGGGCCTGCCGGACCAAACTGGACTGGGGATCTGGGGTCCTTAACATGCCTCAGAAACCACAACATCCAGGCTGGGATGGGCCTGGGCAGGGGGCACCTCTGACATGTCCAACACGCTGTCAAGCCAAACTGACTGATCGGTCCTAACGTCCACAGAAACCACATACAGCTTGAGAGGGATGGGGTGGGCAGGATCGGGTCCAACACGCTGTCAAGCCAAACTGACTGATCAATGGCCCTAACATCCACAGAAACCACATACATCTTGTGAGGGATGGGGCGGGCAGGATTAGGTACCTATGAGTGTCCAACACGCTGTCAAACCAAACTGACTGACGGTCCTAACGTCCACAGAAACCACACACTGCTTGAGAGGAATGGGGTGGGCAGGATTGGGTCCAACACGCTGTCAAGCCAAACTGACTGATGGTCCTAACGTCCACAGAAACCACACACAGCTTGTGAGGGATGGGGTGGGCAGGATCTGGTACCTCTGAGTGTCCAACACGCTGTCAAACCAAACTGACTGACGGTCCTAACGTCCACAGAAACCACATACAGCTTGAGAGGGATGGGGTGGGCAGGATCGGGTACCTATGAGTGTCCAACACGCTGTCAAGCCAAACTGACTGATGGTCCTAACGTCCACAGAAACCACATACATCTTGTGAGGGATGGGGCGGGCAGGATCGGGTACCTATGAGTGTCCAACACGCTGTCAAGCCAAACTGACTGATGGTCCTAACGTCCACAGAAACCACATACAGCTTGAGAGGGATGGGGCGGGCAGGATCAGGTACTGTCAAGCCAAACTGACTGATGGCCCAACGTCCACAGAAACCACACATCTTGAGAGGGATGGGGCGGGCAGGATTGGGTACCTTGAGTGTCCAACACGCTGTCAAGCCAAACTGACTGACTGGCCCTAACGTCCACAGAAACCACATACTCTTGTGAGGGATGGGGTGGGCAGGGGGTTGGGTCCAACACGCTGTCAAGCCAACTGACTGATGGTCCTAACGTCCACAGAAACCACATACAGCTTGAGAGGGATGGGGCCAATCAGGCTGTCAAGCCAAACTGACTGATGGTCCTAACGTCCACAGAAACCACATACAGCTTGAGAGGGATGGGGTGGGCAGGATCAGGTACTGTCAAGCCAAACTGACTGACGGTCCAACGTCCACAGAAACCACATACAGCTTGAGAGGGATGGGGTGGGCAGGATCGGGTACCAAACTGACTGATGGTCCCAACGTCCACAGAAACCACATACAGCTTGAGAGGGATGGGGTGGGCAGGTCGGGTCCAACACGCTGTCAAGCCAAACTGACTGACGGCCCTAACCCCACAGAAACCACATACATCTTGTGAGGGATGGGGCGGGCAGGATCGGGTACCTATGAGTGTCCAACAGCTGTCAAACCAAACTGATTGATGGTCCTAACATCTACAGAAACCACATACAGCTTGTGACTCCAACATCTGTCAAGCCAAACTTATTGACAAGGTCTAACGTCCACAGAAACCAACATAGTCTTGATGAGGGAATGGGGGTGCAGGATCAGTTATGTCAACGGCGCAAACTGACTGAGGTCCTAACTCCACAGAAACCACATACAGCTTGAGAGGGATGGGGTGGATCAGGCATCAGGTACTGTCAAGCCAAACTGACTGACGGTCCAACGTCCACAGAAACCACATACAGCTTGAGAGGGATGGGGTGGGCAGGATCAGGTACTGTCAAGCCAAACTGACTGATGGTCCCAACGTCCACAGAAACCACATACAGCTTGAGAGGGATGGGGTGGGCAGGATCGGGTCCAACACGCTGTCAAGCCAAACTGACTGACGGCCCTAACACCCACAGAAACCACACACTGCTTGAGAGGGATGGGGTGGGCAGGATCGGGTACCTATGAGTGTCCAACATGCTGTCAAACCAAACTGATTGATGGTCCTAACGTCTACAGAAACCACATACAGCTTGTGAACTCAAATTCTAACTCGAAAACTTTATTTTACAAGGATCGTAGTTTAGGTTCAGTTAAAAACCTAACAATTAGTCCTTTACTGATGAGTAAATATAAAAGTACAGGCATCATTTACATACATATGGGCATGAACGAGTGAGTAAAATCTAGACATGAGAATCTCCACACAAAACAAAGCGTGGTAACAGCACCAGATGCACACTTGCATACATCACTCAGTTATACATTATGAGTATACAACCAGCAAATAAGGCAGTAAAACATCTGATCAGTTCCTGATTAGTTCAGGAAGAGAAAACAGCAGTCAATGCTTATCTTATAAAGAACAGTAAGGGAGAGGGAAGGGAGAAGAAAAAAAACGAAGAGAGATGTGAGGGAAGGGGGGTGAGGGGTGGGGGAGGGTCGGGTACTTATGAGTGTCCAGCATGCTGTCGCGCAAAACTGTCTGTTGGGGCTTAACATCCACACAAACCACGTACGGCTTATTAGGGAAATGGGAAGGGAGGACTGGTTACCTATGACTTAACATCCACACAAACCATGTACAGCTTATTAGGGAAATGGGAAGGGAGGACTGGTTACCTATGACTTAACATCCACACAAACCACGTACAGCTTATTAGGGAAATGGGAAGGGAGGACTGGTTACCTATGATTTAACACAGCTTATTAGGGAAATGGGAAGGGAGGACTGGTTACCTATGATTTAACACAGCTTATTAGGGAAATGGGAAGGGAGGACTGGTTACCTATGATTTAACACAGCTTATTAGGGAAATGGGAAGGGAGGACTGGTTACCTATGACTTAACATCCACACAAACCACGTACAGCTTATTAGCTTTCTTTGTTGTAAAACTTGGTGAATAAAGAATCTGAATCTGAATCTTAGGGAGACGGATGGGGAGGACTGGTTACCTATGACTTAACATCCACACAAACCACATACAGCTTATTAGAGAGGCGGATGGGGAGGACTGGTTACCTATGAGTGTCCAATGAACTGTCAAGCCAAACTGACTTGGGGGTTGGGGGGGGGAGGGGGGGGGAGGGAGGGGTATGGAGGTGGGGAAGAGGGAGACTACATACCTATCGCTACACTGTCACCACCAGAATGACTCCTGCGTTAAGATGGGCAGCGATGAGAGCCATTTTAATGTTTCATTCACTGTGAGGGGCAAAGTCACAAGACAGTGTCCACAAACCACAACTTTAAGGACTTGTCATCAGCTCTCCCACCTTAACCTTCAAAAGATGCAGGTCACCTGGCCAGGGAAATAATGACGCTGGCCAACAGCAACCTCACTTCACCTGCTTGCTGACGACTTGTCCCACCAGTTCGTATCTGGACGGAGCATGAAAGGCGTAGCGCAACGTCATCATCTCGTACACGCAGCAGCCAAGGCTCCAGACATCACTCTGAAACAGACAACTAACTCTGTCACAGCAGCCTGCACCTCAGGCAGTCCTCTACCGTACTCCCTTTACCGTACTCCACTCAAAGAAAAGCTTATGCTCAATAAGGCGGTGTTAGAATTCAAAGCATACAGAAATCTTGCACCTCCGTATCTTAAACAGCTTTTTATCTGTTCCAACACTCGCACCACATCTCAATTCATAACTCTGCCCAAACCTAAAATATACTTTAAAAAAAAACTAGCTTCTCATTTTCAGGCGCATCCCTGTGGAACACTATCCCAACTCAAATCAAGTCATGCAATTCACTTACCAGCTTCAAAACACAGCCCCACAAATGGTTCAGAAGCAGTTTGTTGTAAATAACCACCCTTGTAGCGATATGGAGTACAGTGAAACAGTATCACGCTGGATGACAATGTTGGTGAGCTGACCTTGTAGCTGTGTGGAGTACAGTGAAACAGTATCACGCTGCATGACAATGTTGGTGAGCTGACCTTGTAGCTGTATGGAGTACAGTGAAACAGTATCTCACTGGATGACATGTTGGTGAGCTGACCTTGTAGCTGTATGGAGTACAGTGAAACAGTATCTCACTGGATGACAGTGTTGGTGAGCTGACCTTGTAGCTGTATGGAGTACAGTGAAACAGTATCACGCTGGATGACAGTGTTGGTGAGCTGACCTTGTAGCTGTATGGAGTACAGTGAAACAGTATCACGCTGGATGACAGTGTTGGTGAGCTGACCTTGTAGCTGTATGGAGTACAGTGAAACAGTATCACGCTGGATGACAATGTTGGTGAGCTGACCTTGTAGCTGTATGGAGTACAGTGAAACAGTATCACGCTGGATGACAATGTTGGGAGCTGACCTTGTAGCTGTATGGAGTACAGTGAAACAGAAACCCTGATGACAATGTTGGTGAGCTGACCTTGTAGCTGTATGGAGTACAGTGAAACAGTATCTCACTGAATGACAATGTTGGTAGCTGACCTTGTAGCTTGGAGTACAGTGAAACAGTATCTCACTGAATGACAATGTTGGTGAGCTGACCTTGTAGCTGTGTGGAGTACAGTGAAACAGTATCCACTGCATGACAATGTTGGTGAGCTGACCTTGTAGCTGTGTGGAGTACAGTGAAACAGTATCCCTGATGACAATGTTGGTGAGCTGACCTTGTAGCGTTGGAGTACAGTGAAACAGTATCACGCTGATGACAATGTTGGTGAGCTGACCTTGTATGGGAGTACAGTGAAACAGTATCCCTGCATGACAATGTTGGTGAGCTGACCTTGTAGCTGTGTGGAGTACAGTGAAACAGTATCCCTGATGACAATGTTGGGAGCTGACCTTGTAGCTGTTGGAGTACAGTGAAACAGTATCACGCTGATGACAATGTTGGTGAGCTGACCTTGTAGCTGTATGGAGTACAGTGAAACAGTATCTCCTGCATGACAATGTTGGTGAGCTGACCTTGTAGCTGTGTGGAGTACAGTGAAACAGTATCTCCTGATGACAATGTTGGGAGCTGACCTTGTAGCTGTGGAGTACAGTGAAACAGTATCTCCTGAATGACAATGTTGGGAGCTGACCTTGTAGCTATGGATACAGTGAAACAGTATCTCACTGATGACAATGTTGGGAGCTGACCTTGTAGCTGTATGGAGTCATGAAACATATCTGCTGATGACAGTTGGTGAGCTGACCTTGAGCTGTGGATACAGTGAAACAGTATCTCACTGAAGACAATTTGGTAACTACCTTGTAGCCATATGGAATACATAAACATATCCCCACGAATACAGTTTGACTACCATACAACAAAACAACCACCAAACAAGTGACTCACTAGGATGGAATCAGAAACATTCTCCCTCAACAAGTTGGGAGCTACCTTAAGTTTGGTACACAAACAACACGATGACAATAGACACCAAACTGGAACAGGAAAAGTATCACACAAAACAATTTGTCTCACCTTGACTGATGGAGACAGAAACAGTATCTCACGAATACAAGTTGTGACACTTACGAACATAAACAGTACATCACAGACAATGTGACTGACCTTTAGCTTTGGAGTACATGAAACAGATCACCTGCATACAATGTTGGTGAGCTGACCTTGTAGCGGTGGAGTACAGTGAAACAGTATCACCTGCATGACAATGTTGGCGAGCTACCTTGTAGCGAGAGTACAGTGAAACAGTATCACACTGCAAGACAATGTTGGTCAGCTGACCTTGTACTGGAGTACAGTGAAACAGTATCACACTGATGACAATGTTGGTGAGCTGACCTTGTAGCTGTGTGGAGTACAGTGAAACAGTATCTCCTGAATGACAATGTTGGGAGCTGACCTTGTAGCTGTGTGGAGTACAGTGAAACAGTATCACCTGATGACAATGTTGGTGAGCTGACCTTGTAGCGTGTGGAGTACAGTGAAACAGTATCACCTGCATGACAATGTTGGTGAGCTGACCTTGTAGCTGTGGAGTACAGTGAAACAGTATCACGCTGCATGACAATGTTGGCTGAGCTGACCTTGTAGCGTATGGAGTACAGTGAAACAGTATCACTGCATGACAATGTTGGCGAGCTGACCTTGTACTTTGGAGTACAGTGAAACAGTACTCACCTGCATGACAATGTTGGGAGCTGACCTTGTAGCTGTATGGAGTACAGTGAAACAGTATCCACTGCATGACAATGTTGGTGAGCTGACCTTGTAGCTGTATGGAGTACAGTGAAACAGTATCTCACTGCATGACAATGTTGGTGAGCTGACCTTGTGCTTTTGGATACAGTGAAACAGTATCTCACTGCATGACAATGTTGGTGAGCTGACCTTGTAGCTGTATGGAGTACAGTGAAACAGTATCTCACTGAATGACAATGTTGGTGAGCTGACCTTGTACTGTGGAGTACAGTGAAACAGTATCTCACTGAATGACAATGTTGGTAAGCTGACCTTGTAGCCATATGGAATACAGTGAAACAATATCTCACTGAATGACAATGTTGGTGAGCTGACCTTGTATACAGTACAGTGAAACAGTATCTCACTGCATAACAATGTTGGTGAGCTGACCTTGTATGGAATACAGTGAAACAGTATCTCCCTGCATGACAATGTTGGTGAGCTGACACTTGTAGCTTATGGAGTACAGTGAAACAGTATCCCTGCATGACAATGTTGGTGAGCTGACCTATGTTGCAGTACA
>JABMCL010003078.1:127500-145000 GCA_018857735.1 Alviniconcha marisindica
TCTGTGTCTCTCCGTCTGTCTCTCTCTCACATGCAGTGATACACACACACACACACACACACACCACTCACTTGACATTGTCCAAAAATAGTCTCTGACAGACCCTAACTCACTTGACACTGTCCAAAAATAGTCTCTGACAGACCCCAATTCACTTGACATTGTCCAAAAATAGTCTCTGACAGACCCTAACTCACTTGACACTGTCCAAAAATAGTCTCTGACAGACCCCAATTCACTTGACATTGTCCAAGAAGAGTTTCTGACAGACCCTAACTCACTTGACGTCGTCCAAAAATAGTCTCAGACAGACCCTAACTCACTTGACGTCGTCCAAAAATAGTCTCTGACAGACCCTAACTCACTTGACACTGTCCAAAAATAGTCTCTGATAGACCCTAACTCACTTGACACTGTGACTGTCCAAAAATAGTCTCTGATAGACCCTAACTCACTTGACACTGTCCAAAAATAGTCTCTGAAAGACCCTAACTCACTTGACACTGTCCAAAAATAGTCTCTGACAGACCCTAACTCACTTGACACTGTCCAAAAATAGTCTCTGATAGACCCTAACTCACTTGACACTGTGACTGTCCAAAAATAGTCTCTGATAGACCCTAACTCACTTGACACTGTCCAAAAATAGTCTCTGAAAGACCCTAACTCACTTGACACTGTCCAAAAATAGTCTCTGACAGACCCTAACTCACTTGACACTGTCCAAGAATGGTCTCTGACAGACCCTAACTCACTTGACACTGTGACTGTCCAACAATAGTCTCTGACAGACCCTAACTCACTTGACACTGTCCAAAAATAGTCTCTGACAGACCCTAACTCACTTGACACTGTCCAAAAATAGTCTCTGACAGACCCTAACTCACTTGACACTGTCCAAGAATGGTCTCTGACAGACCCTAACTCACTTGACACTGTGACTGTCCAAAAATAGTCTCTGATAGACCCTAACTCACTTGACACTGTCCAAAAATAGTCTCTGATAGACCCTAACTCACTTGTTACTGTCCAAGAAGAGTCTCTGACAGACCCTAACTCACTTGACACTGTCCAAAAATAGTCTGACAGACCCTAACTCACTTGACACTGTCCAAGAAGAGTCTCTGACAGACCCTAACTCAATTGACACTGTCCAAGAACAGTCCCCAACAGACCCCAACTCACTAGACACTGTCCAAGAACAGACCCCAACTCACTTGACACTGTCCAATAACAGTCCCCAACAGACCCCAACTCACTTGACACTGTCCATGAACAGCCAAGAACAGTCCCCAACAGATCCCAACTCACTTGACACTGTCCAAGAACAGTCCCCAACAGACCCCAAGTAACTTGACACTGTCCCAAGAAGAGTCTCTGACAGACCCTAACTCACTTGACATTGTAGAGATCCTAACTCACTTGACACTGTCCAAGAACAGTCCCCAACAGACCCCAACTCACTAGACACTGTCCAAGAACAGTCCCCAACAGACCCCAACTCACTTGACATTGTCCAGGAAGCTGCGGAGGTCGCCATGTTCGCACAGCTCCAAGACCAGGAAGAGTTGCTGGCCGACCTCGAAGGAGTCAACCAGGGCGACGATGCTGGGGTGATACAGATTGCGCATGATGCGCAACTCCTTGCACGCCGTTTCGCGATCCTGCCTCCGAGCTCCACGCTCGTCAATCACTTTGAGAGCGTACTGAAATCAGAGAGAGTGAATCAGACAGACTAGTTTCCCTCTTTCTGAGATGAGTGGCTCTCTCCCCTTCATTCGCTGTATCCAGACACTTGGGCATCTTGTAAATGATCATTTGGTCTGCTCTCTCTCTCTCTCTCTTTCTTTCTACATAGAGAACTTGTAGCTGTAACTCATGTAAGATAAGACTAGTTGTAACTATATTATACGTAAGACAAGACTAGGCTTGTACGCTTTTGTCTGTTTTGTCTGTACACACAAGGTCTACTCCATTCCCCCCCCCCCCCCCCCCCCAACCAGACAGAAAGCACACGCTGTGAGTTAATCATCAACCACAGGCTACACACTGTACAGCCTTCTTCAGCATCATCAACCACAGGCTACACACTGTACAGCCTTCTTCAGCATCATCAACCACAGGCTACACACTGTACAGCCTTCTTCAGCATCATCAACCACAGGCTACACACTGTACAGCCTTCTTCAGCATCATCAACCACAGGCTACACAAGGTACAGCCATCTTCAGCATCATCAACCACAGGCTACACAAGGTACAGCTGTCTTCAGCATCATCAACCACAGGCTACACAAGGTACATCCATCTTCAGCATCGCCATATCTACCACCACCACCATCAGCATCAGGAATACCTTAGAAACAGGCGGTTGTGACGGTGATGCTGGGCAGATCAACAGGTAGACGCTGCCGTAACTCCCTCTGCCTAGCTCTCCATCTATAACGTACTGACCGCTCTCCTCCGCCATGCTGACCACCATCCATGTCACACAAGTCTGGCGTCCCTAGTGATGCTCTTTGTGCAGAATATGTTACAGCGGCCCAGAGCCACAGGTGTACTTGTTCAGGCAGTGTGTCATGGTTGTCACTGTGCTGTGCAAACCCTTTCCTGCAAGAAAAAAGACAAAGCAGTTGCCAGTAGTTTCAATCATATAAAAAATTTTTTAAAAAGACAAAAAAAAAAAGACAACACAGCTCTAGATGTTTTCATCTGATCCCTGCCCTCACTGTTTATGTTTCTTGCTGATAAATGGTTGCATAACTTGAAACTGATGTGCACCTTTGTCATACAATTGTTTTTTTAATTGAATAAATCAGGACAACGTCAATTTTTATGCTTTCAGCAAACTGGAAGGGACTTCGTTTCTCTATGTAACTTGTAAGTGCATGAACTCCAAACTTTGTAAAAAGGTCTGCCTCATTGTGTTTTCAATATCAAATTTAACAGGCTGGATTTGGTGTAGGCTTTACCCTGCCCCCAAGTGTTTGATAGAGAGCAAAGTTGGTCCACCTATCAAGACCTAGATACATACTGACCAAGACCAAAAGATTCAAAAGCCGTGGCTTGCTTGGTCAGAGGATTAGTTGCTGAAAGTCCAGCTGAAAACTCTGTATGTGTGTGTGTGTGCATGCATGTGTGTGTGTGTGTGTGTGTGTGTGTGTGTGTGTGTGTGTGTGAGAGAGAGAGAGAGAGAGAGAGAGAGACTATACGTTATTGTGTGTATGTGTGTGTGGATGTGCACCTGTAGGGTAAAAATTTGTGTGTGCGAGCGTGCGTGTGTGTGAGAGAGAGAGAGAGAGAGAGAGAGAGAGAGAGAGAGAGAGAGAGAGAGAGAGAGAGAGAGAGAGAGATACACATTATCGTGTGTGTGTGTGTGTTTGCGTGTGCGCCAGTAGGCATTTCTCTGACAGACCCAAGGCTGTGGAACTCATGTCCTTCACTCATCATCCCCATTTTGTTGTTTTTAAAGTTGAAAACTCATCTTTTTCAATATATTATATACATCCAAATTATCATAATAATTATGTACATTAGTTTTACTGAAATTACACAAGAAGTCTATAATCTTTGTAAGCAAATCAGGGCCTTACTCAACTGGAGATAATGCCCTATACTGCTATAGAAATATCAACTATACTGTATTAATATCATAATTACCACTTATAAAATAAATGTTACAGACAGGTTGTTTAACCTGGGTTCATGCATTACCATCCACCGAAGTGAGAAACAGCTGGTGGGACTATCTTTATCAGTCACACCAACCATTCGATTCCCCTCAGTTTCCCTCCAGATAATGTTCTCTTAATGCATCCCTAATTGCGGGTGGGGATAGCTCAGTTGCTACAGCATCCCACTGATGCCAGATTTTTTTATTATGTCCAGGCCTACTTAGGTGTTAGTTTTTCCGTCATTTTTATTATGTCCAGGCTTAAGGCCTATTTAGGTGTTAGTTTTTCCATCCTTTTTATTATGTCCAGGCTTAAGGCCTACTTAGGTGTTAGTTTTTCCATCGTTTTTATTATGTCCAGGCTTAAGGCCTACTTAGGTGTTAGTTTTTCCATCATTTTTATTATGTCCAGGCTTAAGGCCTACTTAGGTGTTAGTTTTTCCATCGTTTTTATCATGTCCAGGCTTAAGGCCTGCTTAGGTGTTAGTTTTTCCATCATTTTTATTATGTCCAGGCTTAAGGCCTACTTAGGTGTTAGTTTTTCCATCATTTTTATTATGTCCAGGCTCAGGTGTTAGAGCTGTCTGTCACTTTTAATATAAGTTTTACTATCTTCACATGGTTCCCAGGGACTTGGACTAGAGCCAAATAAGTACCTTATAAGGACCAGTAAGGATCAATATTAGATTTTTGTAAGGACCATCGAAACAGTAAGGAACACACCAAAAATGAGCTGAATTTCGCATTGAGTGTAGTGTTTGTCCAGCTTATCTTTTAGAACCCACTCCTGGTATACTCAGGGTCAAGGCCTACTTAATAAATGTTTATAAGAGTAGTTCTCTTCTTCTCCTGTTCCTCTGTTGTGGACCATGAGTCAGACATGACTCATGCTGTCATTCTGCTTACAAATGGCAAAATACATTTTTTTAAATGTAATAATGTAATGAGAAATTATTGTAGATTTGGCACCCTGGCGGTCATGAACAACTGTAAAATCACTAAACAAAGGAAGCTGAGTACCACTCGCAAGACGTCACTCAAACACAACAACAATTATGACAAACTGTTTTTGGTTTAGAACTGCTGCCCAGAAGTGCTCTATCTATGCCACAACCGCCTGAACCCTGACTAACCACCCAATGACCCATGGCCATGTCTGCCAACTGCGGGAGAGTTAAGGACGTTCACTGAAATTATGGAGCTATTTATAATTTAAGGCGAAGGAACAGCAGCATGCTGCAGTGTGTGAGATCAGCGGTCAACACTCCATGTACCATACAGGCCACGCAAGAACCGACGTGCAATGCTGATGCACTTCAACTCTTTCTGTCCAAACTGGAGTTGTATTCACTCGCACAGAAAACCAAGCCAAGCAGAGATTAAGCACGCAGATTACGTTAAACTCACAGAACACCACTTTACGCAAGGTACAGTGCTGCTGTTATTCATTCTCTTTCTTTCGTCCAACGACTCAAAACAACGCCATGTGTGCGAAATCTGGGCGCCATTTTGAAAAGGTTGTCAACTTCCGGGTAGTTGCCGTCACATGACCAGGTCTTAACCAATGAACATATAGACAGTTTTAAAGCGGCTTTCCGTCGCGAAATGCAGGGGGGACGATAACAGAGCAGGGACGATGACAGAGCAGGGGGATGATGACAGAGCAGGGACGATGACAGAGCAAGGGGGTGATGACAGAGCAGGGGGCCGATGACTGACAAAGCAGGGGGACGATGACAGACTGAGCAGGGGGCCGATGACAAAGCAAGGGGACGACGACAGAGCAGGGCCGGGATGATGACAGAGCAAGGGGGCGCGATGACAGAGCAGGGGGATGATGACAAAGCAAGGGGGACGATGACAGAGCAGGGGGATGATGACAGAGCATGGCGGGGATGATGACAGAGCAGGGCGGGGTGATGACAGGCTGGAGGGGACTCGGCGATGTCAACACTGACCCTGAGACGGCAAGGGCGGGACCGTGGACAACTCTGTGACACTGAGTAGAACAGGTGAACGCCGCCGACACTGACAGCAAGCTTGAGTAGGTGATGACAGAGCAGGCCGATCAGGACAGAGCGGCGAGACTGAAATGCCGCCATGTTAATAGTTTTAAGTTTTGATCGAACTACAGTGCAGCCACCCCTACGAGCCAAACCCACCTGGTCAAGAGTCAGTCCATGCACCGCTGAACGCCGGAACACCCCGTGAAACCAGTTCTGCGTGTATGCGGAAGAAGACGACTTTTAAACCCAAACTCAAAAGGTAGAGAGTGGGCCAGGCTCATCAGCGAATTTTACGCAGCCGCCGATAAAAAAAAACTGCCATTTCAGTTGTCAGTCACCGCGTAGTCATACGCAATCCAATTTTGTGCAACGGCAATGTTTCAAAGCGTCAAGTCAAGCTTTCAGTTTCATCATTATTATACCCTGGTCCCTTGTTATTCTCTCTGATTACCTACTAATAAGCAATGAATCCACTGCTAGGAATAGTACTAATAATAATCCGTTTGAAAATTGATGACTTCTTAAATAATGAAAACTAGTTGTTTTCTTTCTCGGATTTTAACCTCAGGTTAACCGCATAGGGTGGCCTCAGGATTGACGAACAGTGAAAATTAACAGGGAGGAAGAACATGTGGCAAGACACACATCATTGATAATAATAATAATAATAATGTACATTTATCATGCGCTCATCAACGCCCTGAGCGCTCACATGATACATATTAACCTAAATATGATATTCTATACATATGTAGAGCATAGTTCTACCAAAACAATTTACATAAAGTATTAAAAAAATAAAAAATAAAAATAAAACGCACTATAAACACACACACACACACACACACACACACACACACACACACACACACACACACACACACACACACACACACACACACACACACACACTGACTGTACAGTGAGCAGAAACTGGGTACTGATATTAGTTAGGATGGAAATACTGTGACACGATTTCTCGATTTCAAACCAAAGAAGGTTGATTTGCTGCTTGCTTTTTCCTCCTGATCGAAATCAGTCGCCACGGGTAACAGTCCAAACGGTAGAGTGCAGTGCGATTTCAAACATTCTAAGCGGAACGTCTTCCTGGATCCAGTCACTTTAGAGTGCGATTTCAAACACACTTACAACGTCTTCCTGGATCCAGTCACTTTTAGAGTGCGATTTCAAACACTCTTACAACGTCTTCCTGGATCCAGTCACTTTAGAGTGCGATTTCAAACACTCTAAGAACGTCTTCCTGGATCCAGTCACTTTAGAATGCGATTTCAAACACTCCAAGAATGTCTTCCTGGAGCCAGTCACTTTCAGTAGAGTGTGATTTCAAGCACTCTATGAACGTCTTCTTGGATCCAGTCACTTTAGAATGCGATTTCAAACACTCCAAGAACGTCTTCCTGGAAACCAGGTTTTTAACCTTTTCCCGTTTTGAGTGCGATTTCAAACACTCTTTTGAACGTTTTTTTCCTTTGAATTTTCCCCTTCCCCTTTAAATTTAGAGTGCGATTTCAAACACCTTCAACGTCTTCCTGGATCCAGTCATTTAGAGTGCGATTTCAAACACTACAACGTCTTCCTGGATCCAGTCACTTTAGAGTGCGATTTCAAACACTCTTACAACGTCTTCCTGGATCCAGTCACTTTAGAGTGGATTTCAAACACTCTAAGAACGTTTTTTTCCTTGAATCTTTAAACTTCCCCTTTAAATTTAGAGTGCGATTTCACTAAGCGCCGGGCCCCTTAAGAACGGTTTCCCTAAAACCCCCAGTCATTTTACAGTGGATTTCAAACACTCTAAGAACGTCTTCTTGAATCCAGTCGCTTTAATTTAGAGTGCGATTTCTGAAGCACCCTAAGAACGTCTTCCTAAACCCAGTCATTTTACAGTGGGATTTCAAACACTCTAAGAACGTCTTCTTGAATCTAGTCGCTTTAATTTAGAGTGCGATTTCAAACACTCCAAGAATGTCTTCCTGGAGCCAGTCACTTTCAGTAGAGTGTGATTTCAAGCACTCTATGAACGTCTTCTTGAATCCAGTCGCTTTAATTTAGAGTGCGATTTCAAGCACCCAAAGAACGTCTTCCTAAACCCAGTCATTTTACAGTGGGATTTCAAACACTCTATGAACGTCTTCTTGAATCCGGTCGCTTTAATTTAGAGTGCGATTTAAACCCCCTTAAGAACGTCTTCCTAAACCCAGTCATTTTACAGTGGGATTTCAAACACTCTAAGAACGTCTTCTTGAATCCGGTCGCTTTAATTTAGAGTGCGATTTAAACCCCCTTAAGAACGTCTTCCTAAACCCAGTCATTTTACAGTGGGATTTCAAACACTCTAAGAACGTCTTCTTGAATCCAGTCGCTTTTATTTAGAGTGCGATTTCACTGAAGCACCCTACGAACGTCTTCCTAAACCCAGTCATTTTACAGTAGGATTTCAAACACTCTAAGAACGTCTTCCTGAATCGATGGAGACACTACTACGAGGGTGGAACGTACCGTAACCGTAGTTCCATCGGCCGTACGGCGAATCCAGTTTAGCACTCACTGCGTTGTGTTCCGACTCGTTCACTGACCGATTAACAAACAAAACAAAAAACACATCGACCGGCCACGGCCACGTACCTTTGCTTCACTGTGTTATCACACTTCACGGTTGATTTGCCTAACAATGTTGACATCGAGGGAGAGTTCACTGAGCTGTTTGACGTTGGGCTAACCCCATAAACGGGTGTTTCGGCACCGTGCCTGACCAAATACAGGCACACGCTTATCTGTTAGTTTTTTTGTTTTTGTTTTACGAGCCCGCCATGACCACAACAAAATTGCCCCTTGTGGGATGATTAAAGTTTTTGAATTGAATTGAATTGAATTGTGGCCGGATCGATCAAAAAAAGTAGACTGATGTCAGGTGGCTGTGGCTATGACGAAGCTAATTATTTGTTGTGTCGTTCATAGGCACGCAACACGAATTATTGATATCAATATCATCTGATCATTAGTAAGGTTATTCTTATCTTTATCAATGATGCTATAGTCGCATATCGTTGGTGTAAGGCGGCTGTGGATTCGTGCAACAGCGTGATCACACAGTGAACTCTTAAATCACAGGCACACGACACTACGACACTTGATAAGTGTCAAGAGTAGGGCCTATACATGTCAGGCTAACCTAGAGAGAGAGAGAGAGAGAGAGAGAGAGAGGAGAGAGAGAGGAGAGAGAGAGAGAGAGAGAGAGAGACAGACAGACAGACAGACAGACAGACAGACAGACAGACAGACAGACAGACAGAGACAGAGACAGAGGCAGACAGACAGAGCCAGAGAGAGAGGGAGAGAGACAGAGTGAGAGAGAGAACTCGAACTCGAAAACTTTATTTTACAAGGATTGTAGTGAAAAACCTAACTAGTCCTTGCTAAGCTAGGAGAGAGAGAGAGAAGAGAGAAGAGAGAGAGAAGAGAGAAGAGAGAGAGAGAGAGAGAGAGACAAAAGAGAGAGAAGAGACGAGAAAAGCAGAAAAGAAGAGAGAGAGAAAAAGAAGACAGAAAAGGAAGACAGACAACAGAGCAGACAGAGAGAGAGAGAGAGAGACAGACAGACAAGAGAGAGAGAGAGGAGAGAGAGAGAAACTCGAAGTCGGAAAGCTTTATTTGACAAGGAGAGAGAAAGATAAAAAGTCCGAAGAGAGAGAGAGAGAGAGAGAGAGAGAGAGAGAGAGAGAGAGAGAGAGAGAGACAGACAGACAGACAGACACAGACACACACACACACACACACACACACACACACACACACACACACACACACACACACACACACACACACAGAAACAAAGAATTGGGAAGGAAAAAATGAAAAAAAAAAATCGTAATCGAAACGTACTGCCATTGAAAACAAAAAATCAGATTTGTTTTCCTTCTTCTCTCTTTTTCGAAAGTTATGTCCACGTATTAAAATGGAAAGTGTTACGCCTGGCGCAGACGCTATCAAAATCAAAGCTGCAAATAAATATGCAAGTATATAATAAAGTACGCGGGACTATCACCCGCAAAAAGGAATCGTTCTGATGCAGTGTTCGCAAGCAGGATCCCTGAACAGCAGTCATAACGCTGGTGCAGGATCTCACTGATGGTCACAGTTCAGGAGCTGTGTGAGAGTCGAGGTGGCCGTCCTGGGCTGTTCGTCCTAAATGACGAGCCTTCTGGTTTCCGTGGACGTAAAGAATTACTGAACCGTGCTTCGGCATTGGTCACAACTCGTCCCTAACATGTCAACTGACATCTGAGGACATTAAGCATCACTTCATCATCACCTCACTGATGGCTCAGTCACCAAAGACCAGTCAGGATGGGGCTTCACTGCCAAGCAAGGTGCGACTACCATCCGTGAACAGTGCTGACCATTCCCACGAGCGAGGCGGGAGTTTGGTACGAGTGGCGTCCCTTGCCGACTGGGACGTCTATGGCTGCCGTTCAACATCGGCGAGTCACGTGCACGGTCATTTCACTCAACGACCATTATTTTTTAGATTTAAAAGTATGGGCGAAGAAAAATGGACAGCTGGTCAAGGGCAACAAAGGCAGAACGTGTCCGTTGTCGTTTATCATACTTTATTTTCCCACAATGAGGAGCAATTCATCAGACGGGCTTCAAAAAAAAGAGAAGAAAAAGAAAGAAAAAAGAAGAAAAAAGAAGAAGAGAGAACTCAAACTTGAAAACTTTATTTTACAAGGATTGTAGTTTAGGTTCAGTCAAAAACCTGTCTAACAACTAGTCCTTACTAAGCTACTGATGAGTAAATATAAAATTACAGGCATCATTGAGAGAGAGAGAGAGAGAGAGAGAGAGAGAGAGAGAGAGAGAGAGAGAGAGAGAGAGAGAGAGAGAGAGAGAGAGAGAGAGAGAGAGAGAAGACGAAGAAGAAGAAGAAGAAATAAAATAATGTAATAAATATATAATATATAATAATATTATATATATATATATATAATTCACAAAGAAAGAAAACGTGAATAATGAAAACAAAGAGAGAGAGAGAGAGAGAGAGAGAGAGAGAGAGAGAGAGAGAGAGAGAGAGAGAGAGAGAGAGAGATCCTCTCTCTCTCTCTCTCTCTCTCTCTCTTGTTGTTCATTTTCATCACAGAGAGAGAGAGAGAGAGAGAGAGAGAGAGAGAGAGAGAGAGAGAGAGAGAGAGAGAGAGAGAGAGAGAGAATAAGAACAGACAAAAGTATAAAGACACAGGTCAACAGGCATATTCACACTAAACACACAGGTAAACAGCTGCTGTACTCACAATAAACACACAGAGAAATAGGCGCAACTCATAATAGTTGTAGCCAGAGCCAAGTATTACACATAAATGCAGCACTGAAGACTCTGCTGCCCCTCTGTGGCTAATAATACAATTTGATCAAATCAGTTCACATCCCAAGTATAATTTAATAACTAAGACTACATTTAAAATGATATGTTTATTTGTAAAATTAGCCACACACAGAGAGAGAGAGAGAGAGAGAGAGAGAGAGAGAGAGAGAGAGAGAGAGAGAGAGAGAGAGAGAGAGAGAGAGAGAGAGAGAGAGAGAGAGAGAGTGAGTTAAGTGATAAAGATAATGAAGAGATTGAGGCAAGAGGTTTAAAACTAGTTTTTGAGCAGGTGTTTTATGAGGACAGTTTAAAAAGAGGAAGCAGAATCAGTTCAAGTCAGTCTCTTTATTTGCTTATTTAACAAAACTGTTCATAGATGGTAATAAAAATCAAGTAGACATTAATGTATAGCGCGTTTTTTTCTCTCTTTTTTTTCGTTTTTTTGTTTGTTTTTTGTTTTTGTTTTGAATATCCACCGAAGTGGTGCCACGTGAAACTGCAGCCGTCCAAAAACTGAAACAAGAACGACTGCTAGCGTTCTAACGCAAGCCCCAAACACATAACAGGTTCAAAAGAATTAGGCTACAGCGGTAGCGTTCATTTGAATCTTTTATGTGCTGTCATCCCGTAGACACAAAGGCATGGACCTACATCTACAATATTATAAGTCTCTGCACGAAGCCAAGAACGTAACGCGGTCGATCGCCTGGAGGAGAGAGCAATGGATGATCTCCCTTAACAGGACGAGAAAGGCCACTGGCAGTCAGACGCACATTACAAATATTTTAAAGGCAAAGATGCCATCTTCAACTGATTTGAATCGGTGCGATACAATCTGCTGAATGCCCTACTTTCATTATTTCATTATGTGACGGTGTCTGATTTGTGTTTGAGCATTTATTTTTGTCTTATATATAAAGTGTGGTAGTTATTTATTAGTAGAACTCATGTACTTGTTCATAAGGAATGTCGTGTGCGAATGTAACTTCGCTTTCTGGCCCCCAGGGAGCCAAAAGCTCAATAAAACCCTGAAACCTTGTTTGTTGTCAGGCCACACCAGACACTGTGAATGTTTCGGAGTTTATTCAGCTGACATTTTCAGTGCAATCTCCCGTGGTTCCAAACCCCATCTAAAAGCTCCCTCACTTCCACACTGACCTTGACCCAGTCGCCAGGGTGCTTCCAACCGGGCGGCAGTCAATAAATTAATTATGGAACAAACAAACAAACAAACAAACAAAATAATAATAAACAAAAAACAAAAACAAACAAAATATAGTGCAACATTTACAGCAAGAAAAGGAGAAGAAAAAAAGCGTTGTAAGTAAGTAAGTAAGTAAGTAAGTAAGTAACTTGGTGTTTTACGCCCAGTCCACCATTACGGTTATATCAGGGCGAGACACATTCGCCGGAGGGAGGAGGGAGGAGAGGGGGACGGAGAGGGGGACGGAGAGGGGGACGGAGAGACAATAATAATTAAAGTATTTGTAAAGCGCAAAATCTTGTCCATAGGGACAAGATTACCTTTCACACCAATCAGGAGATACCAGGAGACAATAATATGCTGTGGTGACGGATTAAAAATGGCGCACAGTAAATGCTGTTAAAATCAAAGTGGAAAGCAAACACACACACACACACACACACACACACACACACACACACACACACACACACACACACACACACACACACACACATTCTGCCTATACAAAGCAAGAGAGAGAGAAAGAGAGAGACAGACACAGAGAGACAGAGAGAGAGACAGAGAGACAGACAGACAGACAAATAGACAGGGCAGATTTTTAATAATTATATGTTTGACGATACGATTAAGTTTTCTTCAACTTTATTTCGAGATAGAACAAAAACAAGTTGAAACGTTTGCTTACTGCAGCCATGTTATACCTCATAAGGTGCAAGCGATCATCGAACAACGGGACTGAGCCGAATTTCTTCAAGATAGTTTGACGCTTAGTCTTTGGTGCAAGAAGAACACCGATGCTAACGCCTTAATCCCACTCTGTACCAGACATTGACCACGTTGAAGATTCGGGGTTCTTCTTCCTGTATCCAAAGCCACGCAAACAACTGATATGGTAATAAAACAATTGATATGGGTATTCCACAGGGCTCAGTTATTGCACCTATCCTATTTAACATTATTATACACGATCTCCCAAAAGCATTATCAAATAACACACATGTGGCGCAATATGTAGATGATATTGCTATTTGGGTTAAGACAACTCTTAGAAAGCATACAAATAAGAGGGTGGTAAGTCATGTACAAAAACTATATCGATCGGAAATAAATAAACTAACTGCTTACATGAAGGATAACGGTTTTGAAATATCACAGGAGAAGACGTGTTTAATGCTTTTTAATAATGGAGAAAACCCGAAAAGCTTACCTCAAATAGAAGATGAAGTGATGCTTTATGTCCTCAGATGTCAGTTGACATATTAGGGACAAGCTGTGACCAATGCCGAAGCACGGTGCAATAAATCTTTACGTCCACGGAAACCAGAACGCTCGTTAGGACGGACAGTCCAGGACGTCCACCTCGACTCTCACACAGCTCCTGAACCATGTCAAATAGAACTAGATGGTCAGTTATTAAACTACAAACAGAATACAAAGTTTCTGGGTGTGTATATAACCACTAAGCTGAACTGGAGGCTACACATTGAAAATTTAATAAATAAAGCCAGAAAACGACTGAATTTTCTAAGAAATAATTAGTACACAGTCTTGGAGTCAGGACACAAAAACGTTATTGCATTTATCGATATCTTCAGTGAGATCGAAATTGATTTATGGTCAGAAGGTATATTTTTCTGCACCAAACACACTCCTAAAGAAACCGCAAAGCATCGATAATAAGGCAGTTAAAGTAGCCGTTGGTGTTCCGGTGCATACAAATACCAGCAAATCTTACGCAGAAGCAGGAATGATCTCTCTCTCCGAACAACGTAAATTGGCGATTTCGAAGTATGTTATTAGAAGTCTTGCAGTCATTAATTCGGTAACAGAAGATTTTATTTTTTATTTTTATTTTTTACTTTTTATAGATTCAGATAAAGACTATCCCAAACGTGCTCAAAGCATACCATCTATTCAGCCAATCAGCAATTATATAAACGATTTGATTAACGAATATAACATAGATATTAAATCAATTCCAGTTCTCCCAACATCACCTCAAATGCCACAGTGGGAACACATAAATGCCAAATTTGATACTGATTATACTGATTTGAAGAAAAGTTAATCTACAAACATTTTAGCTATACAAGTAAGAGAACATCTCAATAATAACTATCAAAATCATATTAAGATTTTTACTAATGGTTCCGTTCTGGACTCATTAGACAGTGGAGCTGGATTCGTTATTCCTGATTTAAAAGTGCAAAAATCTTTTTACTTAGGGAAGGGGTTTTTCCATATTTACATCTGAGTTATATGCAATATTAATGGCATTAAACTACATATGCAATATTCAGTTAGCAATATATAATTTTTTGATCTGTGTTAACTCAAAATCAGTTCTCTGTGCACAGAAAAACTGGAACTGTAAAATGAGAGGGGATATATTTTATGAAGTAAAGTATTTAATACATTGTATCAGGGGATTGAGTTTTGTTGGGTACCGTCTCATTGTGGTCTTTACTGGAATGAAATATCAGACAAATTAGCTAAACAAAGTGCAATGAAAAACAAGTCTGAGATATCGTCCAATAACCTACTACTCTCGTCTCATGAGATTAATTAACTACTTAAAGGACAAGTCCAAGGTTTGGGGTGATTTTTGACACGATTTCCGTTAAAGTTCGCTGAGAACAATCTTGTAGGTGAAATTGTGATCTGAGGGTTATAAATGCACGAAAACAGACATTTTCTGTTGTACCGAAAGCGTCGCCATGACGCTGAAAATCATGTGCACATATGCGCATTACGTCACTCTGGGGAGTCGCTGCAAAATGGCTAGTATAGCCACAGCGGGTAACCGACTTCGAAAAAAATTCCAGTTCGAATTTCCAAGGATGAAGCTCCGACGCCATTGGGCCTTTGTTTATTTCCTCCTTGTTATTTCATCTTTCTCGAGCCTTGTTAGGTGCGTGGCGTTTCAGTCTTTTTCGTTCTGTTTACTCTAGCTTTCACAACAGGCTGGACCTCATCAGGGAGCCTGCCTTTTATTGGGTGTTTTATTTTATTTTCCCAATTTATCCTTGTTTGTTTCATCATATGTAAAAATGAAAAGTTTTGTTCGTTCTAGTTCAATAGACTAGCGATTTCGTGGCCTCCCTGGGTTAGGGTTTGAGCAGTTACCGGTTCTTGCCATTTACTGTTCTTTCTCTTGGCTTGCCCTTTTGTTTCTCAAGTTATATCGTTCATTTACAATGTACGAGTGAGGGGGGTAGTCTCGATGTTTAACGAGACCGCTCATTCTTTGTGTCGGGTAGTTCGTAAGCGTCTGTTGCCCTGCCGTGTTGTTGTCACTGCTGTATCGTGTACACGGATTACGTGTATCCAGCCTTTGTCCCGTTGCTCGCTGTCATTACTGCCTCCACTTTCTTTTCAGAAAGTGTTGTTGTTGTTTTCTCTCTCTTTTCCCCTTCTTTTTCACCATGCGTTCTTTCATTTTTTATCTTTGGTTTATTGGCCATTTCGTACCCGCTTGTTAGCTTGCCTGACTAGGGCAGCCATTTTGCATTTCTCTTGTCGTCTGCATTTGTTTACTTTCCCCGATGCTTTGTCATTGGTAGTCCTGATTAGCGTTTTGCTTCATCAAATCTGACAGCCTTTGTTTTTCTAGATGGAAGCCGGGTTAGTGAGGTTAGTTAGGTTAGTTATGGTTAGTTTGGTTTCCATCTGTTTGTCGTTGGCACAGTTATTTTTGCTCTGTGCTCTTATGACTGTAGTCGTCCACTCCTTTGTTGCAGACAGTATAGTCTATTAGACTGTTGTGATTTGGTGGTGTTTTTTGTGTTTTTACCCCCACCTTATGCTTGCAGGTAGGCAACGTTTGGGTTTTTGAGGTGTTTCAGCTGGTTTGTTTCTTTCATTTGGTGTCAGCTGTTTGCTTGCCTGATTAGGGCAGCCATTTTTCGTTTGCCACCAGCATTTGTGGTCTGTTCTTTCTTTCTTTGCCACAGGCATTTGTGTACAGTCTCTTTCTTTCACGGCCTTTTGTCGTAGGCATTCGTGTTAGATTTTTTGTCTTTGCCTTGTTGCGTTTGTTTCAGGGTATCAGTGTATCTCTCATTTTTGGTATCATGCTGTGCGCTTGCTGCTCGTCGTCTTCATCCTTGGAGATTCGAACTTGATTTTTTCCAAGTCGGTTACCTGTGGACTTCCCTACAAATTCCGCTTTGAAGCAAACCCCATTTGGCATTCTGCCATAAAGTTTACAAAATCGCACTCAGCGAAGTGCTCGCTACACAAATGGGCGTGACTGAGGCGTAGCCGTCAGCTCATTTGAATTGCACAAATCTGACCCATTTTCGCCTCACAGCGGGTCGACTCCGCGAGAACTCGTGCATAGTTATGCTTTGGGCTGCTTGTGAGTTGTTACAGTTTGCTGCAACACAGTAGACCGGCATGGTTAGAGCTTTTTGTCGACCACACGCATACACATTCAATGAACAATCTAGATGACAACCGCACTGACTCCCCAGACTGACGTCACTTCCGAGAAAGTCACGTGACTGATGGAGAACCCGAGACAGCAGTCTCGGCCAGCCTACAGAAAATAAAATCGATTAAAAACCAACATAAGCATTTTTTCATTAAAAACAAAAAATCATTAAATCTCAAACTAGTGACTCATTTGTCAATCATTTCGATGGTCATTTTGCATACTTAAAAACCTTTGACTTTTCCTTCATGAAGACTGTATAAACAAATTGAAAAAAGTAAATCTGAGATACCTTCTTGTTCAAGATATTTAGCAAGAGTAATATACAAGTTACTTCTAAATTCATGGAACACTAAATATTCACAGAATGTGACATGCGTTTGTAAAGATATCTTATCTGTTAAACACATACTGTTTGAATGTCCTATTACCACAGAGTTCTTTCAGAAAAATATGATATGACTTAAATGCTTACAACAATGTAAGATATATTTTGTATAATACTGATGTTATCACTAATATTGTCAAATCGATTGTTCATAGTCCTGTGGGGAAATTAGTATAAATAATTTGTTTTTGTTGTTGTTTTTTGTTGTTGTTGTTCTTGTCTAATATCACCTAGATGTGAACGGACATAAAATAAAATATTGATCCAAAGCCACGAATCAAACCATCTTGGGTTCGCTAATATTCGTCAGAGTTCAAGAGCAAGGCCGCTGCCTCGCCCAGCTGCAAACACAGGCCTTCAAACTCTGACTAGATTTCAAACCCGAAATGTAAGTCTGTCACTTGGT
>JABMCL010003078.1:155000-160000 GCA_018857735.1 Alviniconcha marisindica
AATGACATTTCCTTGATAAAGCCGCTAATTGTTGATTTCAAGAAGCAGCGCGCTGTACCCGTATACAACCCGGATCATGCTGAACATGTTCCAGATGAACTGATCGAGTTCCAGACAAATGATCAACTCTTCTTTGAGGTGCTCCACGTGGAACTTCGTGGTAAAACCATATTATCATGTGTCACGTATAAAACGAAACAAAGAGCAAGGGTGGAAAAGCATAGGTCAGGAGCTGTGTGAAAGTCGAGGTGGACGTCCTGGGCTCCCTTCCCTAATAAGCCTACGGTTTCTGTGGACGTAAAGCAACACTCAACCAACTTCAGGGCGGAAAAACTGCTCATGGAAATACAGTTAACGGAAGCAGACATGAAACGCAATTAAGTTCCACTCGACTCTTAGAAAGAAAGGAAAATCACTTACAAGCAATACGGAATGGAAGACTGGAGGGTGTGATGGTGAGGCCAAGAGTGAAATGGCTACAAGAGGATGGAAAGTTAGATATTTTTTGTAATTTAGAGAAACGTAATATTATTATACATGTCGATCAATGAATTTCGTTGAAGAAGGAGATGGTAATATTGTGTTTAGCCAAAAAGCAAGATTAAAGGAAACTAGCTTTTTCTGTGAAAACCTTTATAGTAAAAAACACAACTTATGATGTTGATTTGAGAACAGTTATTTCAAAATCCAAACACAGGAAAGGTTCAAAAGAACGCTATTTATTAGAACAAAAACAGTCTGCAGATGTTCGGGGTAATCTCCTTTATCATGCTACAAAACGACACTTAAACAACAGTTAAACGGTGAAAAATGATGAAAAATGAGATGAAAAGCTAAATCACGCATCTATGTTGTTTCAAAAGCCCCATCACGTACCAAAGAGGACAGAGACCTAACTGAAGGAGAGATAACGTAGGCGGAGGTCTTTGCCGCTGTGCAAACTATGAGGACTAACAAAAGCCCTGGGACCTGATGGTTAAACACAATATTTTTACAAACATTTCTTTAGAGATACAGGCGCATTTTTACAAGCTATGGAGAATAACCAAAACCTGATGGTTAAAAAACTTATTTTTAAAAACATTTCTTTGGAGATATAGGCGTATTTCCTGCCCGCTCAATCAATTACAGGTAATTAATTAATTAATTAACTGTTCCAGGCGGCTGAGACCGGACTGTTGCCCGTTTGCCCATGGCGTCCGTGACATTGCTCCGTTTTCGTCTGCTGCGCGAGTTGTCCGGTTGGGTGTAGATTTGCAGTGTCCTAATATCCACTCTCAGTTGGGTCCCGTCCCGTTTTAGTGTCCTGAATTATTGGCAATATCCACTTTTATCCACTTTTAGCCCGGTCGGTTCGCTATCCTCAAATGGTTTGAGGATGCGTGTGTGTGTGTGTGTGCTTGTGTATAGCACTGGCATAGTACGGAATGAACTGATGTGTGGACATGCCAACGTAGTGCATACTTCAAGTTCATTCCATCCACACACACACACACACACACACACACACACACTCACTCTCTCTCTCTCTCTCTCTCTCTCTCTCTCATCACACACACACACACACACACACACACACACACACACACACACACACACACACACACACACACACACACATTCTCATACCATTTAAGGAACACGAACCGACGAGGCTAAATGTGGACAATGCCGAATTATTGCTCCATTTTCTGCTGTTTGGAAAGCACTTTCAGCCTCACGAAGTAGTGGTTTTCTAAGTGTACGATGAAACAGAACAGCTCTAGAGAAATGTACTCTCCTATACGACGACACACAAAGAACAATTAAAAACAGAACAGCTCTAGAGAAATGTACTCTCCTACACGACGACACACAAAGAACAATCAAAAACAGAACAGCTCTAGAGAAATGTACTCTCCTACACGACGACACACAAAGAACAATCAAAAACAGAACAGCTGTAGAGAAATGTACTCTCCTATACGACACACAACGAACAATCAAAAACAGAACAGCTCTAGAGAAATGTACTCTCCTAAACGACGACACACAAAGAACAATCAAAAACAGAACAGCTCTAGAGAAATGTACTCTCCTAACGACGACACACAAAGAACAATTAAAAACAGAACAGCTCTAGAGAAATGTACTCTCCTACACGACGACACACAAAGAACAATTAAAAACAGAACAGCTCTAGAGAAATGTACTCTCCTACACGACGACACACAAGAACAATTAAAAACAGAACAGCTCTAGAGAAATGTACTCTCCTACACGACGACACACAAGAACAATCAAAAACAGAACAGCTCTAGAGAAATGTACTCTCCTACACGACGACACACAAAGAACAATCAAAAACAGAACAGCTCTAGAGAAATGTACTCTTCTACACGACGACACACAAAGAACAATCAAAAACAGAACAGCTCTAGAGAAATGTACTCTCCTACACCACGACGATGGCTATCCCACGCATTTGCTTAGGCCCATGCCCCTAGTTCTCCTCCACCCCCTCCCACCGACAAGTTTATTTAACTCCCCCCCCCCCCCCCCCCCCTCTCCCTGAGGGGGGGGGGGGGGGTACACTGCGGGATTAAGAACAGCTTTCATCTCTTGAGTTTAAAAAAAAATAAAAAAAATCCGCTTGGCCCGGGAGCGTCTTCATTCTCTCTGCATCACTGCTAAAACTGATGATTAAAAGCAACCAGGAAGTATGGCTGTTTACAACCAAGTGTGCAGGTGGCCAGTGAGCATTTGTGGTATGTAATTCTATTTACGCTTTTTAAAAATACAAAAATAAAGAAAGCAAATAAATAGAAAGAAAAATTAAAGAAAGAAAAAGAAGAAGGTTTTGGTAGGCCTACCAACAAGGACTTACCACAAGGTTCTGGTCCTGCTTACCTCTCTGCACTGCTACATGTCTACACTCCGTCTCGTACACTACGATCTTCTTCTGACACCCGCATGCTGAAAATCCAACAATACAAACGCGACTCATGGCTTTCGCACCTTCTCTTGCTTTGGACCCCACATTTGGAATTCACTCCCACAAGACCTTAGACACTGCTCAACCCTTTCATCTTTTAAAGCCAAACTGAAAACCTACCTCTTCTCACAGTATTTTCATCCCAAATAATATCAGTACCCAGTTTCTGCTGCAGTCAGTCAGTCAGTTGTGTGTGTGTGTGTGTGTGCGTGTGTGCGTGCGTGCGTCGTGCGTGCGTGCGTGCGTGCGTGCGTGCGTGCGTGCGTGCGTGCGTGTGTGTGTGTAATATGTGCATACATGTGTGTATATGTATATATTCCTTCTATATCTTTTATTAATTAATTTTTGTTGTTGTAGTTTTTTTGTTTTTTTAAATTAATTTATTTAGTATCCGTTTCCTTTTCCTTGTTGTTATTGCCGTTTTCTAAAGCTTTATTTTATAACCCTCCCCTTCCCCTGCTCTCTCTGTAAATTATCCAGTGTGTGTGTGTGTGTGTGTGTGTGTGTGTGTGTGTGTGTGTGTGTGTGTGTGTGTGTGTGTGTGTGTGTGTGTGTGATTGTTTAATTGTTTTTTTACTTTTTCGCTCCTGTTGTTTTTCACTGCTTTTTTTATTTTTTTATTTTTATTTCATTTCCGTTGCAGTCGCTGTCTCGTTTTATATGTGTTGTTGTTTTTTGTTATTATTATTATTGATTGTTGTATTTGTCTATAGCCATCTGTCATAATATTTGACTGTGAATGTCTTGGTTATTAGTAGTACTGTAGCAACGGCAGATACGTGAGTCGGCCTTTGTGCTAATATCTTCACCGTTGAGAAATAAAGTTCATCCAATCTCTCTGTCTCTCTCAGATTTCTTGCCAGCGGGGGTTAGTTTTGTCACAAGGGGTTTTGTCACAAGGGGAAAAGTCTGCCTCTAACGTTCCGAACCTGATCTTCATGATTATCGCGTCATCTAACTCACTGTCCCCGAGTGAAATCCTAGCACCGTTGCGTTACGCTCCCTCCCTCCCTCACTCTGTCACTCCCTCCCTCACACACAAACGACAGCGAAATACCTGTGGGGCAAGACCCCCCCCCCCCCACCCACTACCGCCCCCTCCCCCACTTCAGGTGCCAATGTTTGCATTACAGTAACAGTTTAAGTTTAATATCGTGAGAGCCCGAAACGCTTACAAAGGCCTACCAACAAGTGTAACCAACAAACGGCCACGCACAAAATAAAATACTGTAATATTCATCTGCTAGCGCCCAACGAAACACACAATACACACATCACGCCTCCGCGACACACACACAACCACACACACCACCACCACACACACAACACACACACACACCACGACCACCACACACACACACGCACACACACAGCACGCCACACACAAACACCGCACACGCACGCACGCACATCAACACACATGCACCAGGCACACACACAGCACGCATAACACACACACACACGCGCACGTGCACCACACCACACACACACACACGCACAAAGCACTTCACCTGCACCCATACCACACAACACGTCTATCATCGCTCTCCCCCTCCCACCTCACCACCACACCACACCCTCACCCTGTCACCACTCAGACTCACTCACTCCCTCTTTCCTCCCCTCCCCTCCTCCTCTCCCTCCCTCCTCCTCTCTCCTCACCTCTACTCATCCCTCTTTCCTCCCTCCCTCCTCCCTCCTCTCTCTTCCCTCCGTCACTCACTCCTTGACTCACTCCTCCCTCTTTCCTCCCTCTCTCCCTCCTCCCTCCCTCCTCTCTTTCCCTCCGTCACTCACTCCTTGACTCACTCACTCCCTCTTTCCCTCCCTCTCTCCTCCTCCCTCCCTCCCTCCCTCTCTCTTTCCTCCGTCACTCACTCCTTGACTCACTCCTCCCTCTTTCCCTCCCTCCTCCTCCCCTCCCTCCCTCCCTCTCTCTTTCCCTCCGTCACTCACTCCTTGACTCACTCACTCCCTCTTTCCCTCCCTCTCTCCTCCCTCACTCCCTCCCTCCCTCCCTCTCTCT
>JABMCL010003078.1:165000-175000 GCA_018857735.1 Alviniconcha marisindica
GTAACTTGGTCAACCATTACGGTTATATCAAGGCGATCCCGACACAGTAAGTAAGTAACTTGGTCAACCATTACGGTTATATCAAGGCGACCCCGACACAGTAAGTAAGTAACTTGGTGTTTTACGCCCAGAGAGAGACTTTGTTGCTTAACGTCCACGGAGGTGACAAGGCCTATTAGGGACGGGGACGAGTGGGAACAGGGGGACAGAAGAGTGAAACATCGAAACAGGCGCCAACCCGGAAGACCAAGGCCGCCGTGGACCGCCGCCTGAACAACAAAACATTAAGGCAGTGTCCGTCCGGCACTGCGCGGCGACCACCGCATCATGCAATTGCTGTCCCAACTGCTATACAGAATAGAGTCACAAAGACAATGTCCGTAGCTCCGCCGTTGGGAAACAACTGAAGCGAAAGAAGTCCAACCCTCTAGCACAGCTCCACCTCCCTGCTCTTGATCTCTTCTGGGCTAACTTGTGGGTCCAGCACAACCTCCCTCCTCTTGATGATCTCGCCTGGACTGTCTATTTTACGCCCAGTCAACCATTACGGTTATATCTGGGCGATCCCGAAACAGTAAGTTAGTAACTTGGTCTTTTACGCCCAGTCAACCACTACGGTTATATCAGGGCGATCCCGACACAGGAAAGGTTAAAGAGAACGTTGGTTTAATATGACTCAGTGCAACATGCGAATTTTCGGGGTAAACCCTTTTGTCAGGCGACAAAACGACACTTAAGCAACAGTGAAACATGAAGTGTAGGTTTCTTGTTGGCTGGTGGCTATATATGGTGTTTCTGTGTCCAGTGTAGGAAAGATTTTTTTCAGAGCGATCCCGTCTTTCTTTCCATACGTGTTTTTCACTCAGTCAATAACACTTTTCTTTGGGCGTCGTGTGTGTGTGTGTGTGTGTGTGTGTGTGTGTGTGTTGTTGTGTGTGTGGGTGTGTGTTGTGTGTGTGTGTGGAGAGAGAGAGAGAGAGAGAGAGAGAGAGAGAGAGAGAGAGAGAGACAGACAGAGACAGACAGACAGACAGACAGACAGACAGACAGACAGACAGACAGACAGACAGACTGAGACAGAGAGCGTGTGTGTGTGTGTGTGTGTGTGTGTGTGTGTGTGTGTGTGTGTGTGTGTGTGAGAGAGAGAGAGAGAGAGACAGACAGACAGACAGAGACACAGAGAGACACAGAGACAGAGACAGAGAGCGTGTGTGTGCGTGTGTGTGTGTGTGTGTGTGTGTGTGTGTGTGTGTGTGTGTGTGTGTGTGTGTGTGTGTGTGTGTGTGATTAGTTTGCGGAGGCATTTGTGTGCACGTGGCGCTCTGAACACGTATTATTTTTCATGGCTGTTTTATGCGTCATATCAAGACGTTCATCCATTCACTGACTGAAGCAAGCCCTCAAGTAAGCACAGCACTGTCCAAGACACCGGCTCACCAAGTCTTTTTCTCGCTGCCAGTACAGCCGTTGTCCAACCAGCGAACCCAAGCCAACCACCTAACAGTCGTATGGCATATCCCGATGGCCGATATTTATGTCTGCCAACAGTCGTACGGCATGTTTTGATACCCGTCATTTCTTTCTGCCAACAGTCGCACGGCGTGTTCTGATAACCGTCATTTCTGTCTGATAACCGTCATTTCTCTCTTATAATCGTCCTTTCTGCCTTCCAATAGTCGTACGGCGTGTTTTGATAACCGTCCTAACCGTCATTTCTGCCTTCCAACAGTCGTACGGCGTGTTCTGATAACCGTCATTTCTGTCTGATAACCGTCGTCATTTCTGTCTGATAACCGTCATTTCTGTCTGCTAACGGTCGTACGGCGTGTTCTGGTAACCGTCATTTCTGCCTGATAACTGTCAGTTCTGTCTGCTAACGGTCGTACGGCGTGTTCTGATAACGGTAATTTCTGATTGCTAACAGTCGTACGGCGTGTTCTGATAACAGTCACTTTTGTCTGCTATCAGTCGTACGACGTGTTCTGATAATGGTCATTGCTGTCTGATAACAGTCATTTCTGTCCAATAACGGTCATTTCTGTCTGATAACAGTCGTACGGCGTGTTCTGATAACTGTCATTGCTGTCTGATAACAGTCATTTCTTTCCAATAACGGTCATTTCTGTCTTGTAACAGTCGTACGGCATGTTCTGATAACCGTAATTTCTGTCTGATAACGGACATTTGTGTTGGCAACAGTCGTACGGCGTGTTCTGGTAACCGTCATTTCTGTCCAATAACGGTCATTTCTGTCTGATAACAGTCGTACGGCGTATTCTGATAACGGTCATTTCTGTCTGATAACGGTCATTTCTGTCTGATAATGGTCGTACGGCGTGTTCTGATAACGGTCATTGCTGTCTGATAACCGTCATTTCTGTCTGATAACGGTCATTTCTGTCTGATAACAGTCGCACGGCGTGTTCTGATAACCGTCATTTCTGTCTGATAACAGTCGTACGGCGTGCAGCCCGGTGCAGCACCGGTATGCAGCAGACTGCGGCTGCTGTTCGTCAGACGGCGGGACTACCTGGCCCACCCCCGCAACCCCAAAGGTGTGCTGGCCAGGAAGATCGCCAACGAGGACGAAATCCGGGATAAGCTGATCGAGGCCTTCCCGGACTTGCAGGTGAGTGGACCTCAAGACCGGTAAACCCTCACAAGCTCCCCCACCCCCCCTCCCCCCCCCCCCCCCCCCCGCAGCCACCCACCCACCCAACCTCCACCACAATTTTCGCTGGACTGACAGTGAACATACAAACGGAGCTTTAGGGCGACCCCCCCCCCCCCCCCACAACACACAAACAACACAGACACACACACACACCAAGTGCTTAGGCGCCATAATGATCAGCAACTTGATCGTGGGCCCTCAGTGTGAAGAAGACGAAGGTAAAGCAGCTTTGAACAGGCGTAGGAGAATGAATGAATGAATGAATGAATAAACTTTATTTTACGAAGGTGGTGGAGAAGACTCGAGGTCTTTTTACATCCAGCCCTCGCCTATGAGGGAAACTACTGAGGAAAGGGGGGTGGGGGCTGAGGGGCAAGGGGGAGGGGGACCGGGGGGTGGGGTTGGGGGGGGGGGGGGGCTGGGCAAAGCGGGTCGCGGGGTCGGACTGGAGGAGATGAAGACGACAAACCTCGCCTGGCTGAAGCTGCATCTGAGGAGATACTATCTGAGGAGATACTAAGCCCCATCCACACCGCAGGCTGAGTGCCGAGTCACGGGATCATCCACGTCTTCTTCTCCCATCGGTCTTCACGTCCACAGAAACCACAAGGCTTATTTTATTATGGACGGGCGAATGGCGGTGGGGGAAAGAGGGAGATTATATACCTGTCGCTACACTATCACCACCAGAATGACTCCTGCATTAAGATGGGCAGCGACGAGAGCCACGTGGGGGGGGGGGGGGGGGACAAAGACACAAAACAGTGTCCACAAACCACAACCTTTTTGAAGAGAAGGGAGATCTGAAGCGGAATCGAGCCGAGGGAGAGTATATACCTATCGCTACACTGTCACCACCAGAATGACTCCTGCATTAAGATGGGAGACTATACCTATCGCTACACTGTCACCACCAGAATGACTCCTGCATTAAGATGGGAGACTATACCTATCGCTACACTGTCACCACCAGAATGACTCCTGCATTAAAGCTGGGCTGTTTTAACTGGGTTCAAGGGGAGGTAGTTTAAAAATAAATAAAAAAAAGTAAAGCCAAGCAGACCGGGAACCACTCTGTATGAGCGGCTCCCAACCTGCCTGGCTTTATCTGGTCAAGTGGGTGTCCCACTGGAACACGCTGCCCACCACCAAAACCCCACAAACTGGTCAAGCAACTTGCAGTCTGCAGCGTCCGCTCGACCTGTACTTCCGGGCGGCTCTTTCTTCTGTTTATGAGAGCCATTTTAACGTTTCACTAATTGTGAGGGACAAAGTCGCATGACAGTGTCCGCAAACCACTACCTGTTTGAACAGAAAGGACAGCCGAAGCGGAATCGAGCCGAAGCCCTTCTGCTTACCGGCCTAATGCCTTACCACTAAGCCAAACCAGCTCACAGTGGAATCCTGGAGTCTTCGTTCTATTCGAGTCCTGCACGGGGCAGTGACGTTTGGGCTGGGGACTTGCGGAGAGTCCGAGGGGAAATTTGGAAACCTGAGTGATGCTCACACTCACTGGGATCAAACACAGCCGGGGCAAAACACACACGTCAAATCACAAACTCAAGTGTGACTCATAGTTACTGTTCAAGACACCCCCCCCCCCTTTTTTCCCCTTCTTTGTGTGTGTGTGTGTGTGTGTGTGTGTGTGTGTGTGTGTGTGTGTGTGTTTTAAAGAAAATTGGGAATAAAACTAAATAAATCGAGAATAAACAATTGAAAAAGGTACAATTCCTACATAAAGCATGCAAAGCTTTGTTCTAAGCTTTACTTCTAATAACAGTAATCATAATAATGAAATATTTGTAGAGCGCGAACCTCTGACAAAAAAAAAAAAAAAAGCTCGGCGCGCAGTGCAGAACTCGGATATAAGCTACACCCACGTTGAGACACGTACCACAAGCGGAAAACCACAATAACAATGACTACAAGCAATTCAAATTACAAGAAGCTAAATAGCAAGACCTACATCACACACACACACACACACACACACACACACACACACACACACACACACCACGTCAACTAAAATAATTCAAGAAAATAGTTGGGGGTTAGCTAGCAGTAGCAGGTTTTACACCGATGGGTCTTTTGAGCTTAAAAGTGAGGACATATGACAGCACTGGGATCTTAACAGCCACCCTCGGGGGGAAAGGTGGTGGGTCTCAGACAATTAAACATCAGTAGATAAATAAATAAATAAATAAATAAAACACACACACACACACACACACACACACACACACACACACACACACACACACATAAAAATAATAATAAATAAAACCCTGAAACTAAACGAAGCCCAGAGTGCCTATGTAGTGTCAACACAATAGGGAGTTAATTAGTGGTGGAGTTTATGTACTTTTAGATTACTCGCATGCTAGGTGAGCATTACCGTAAGTAAGTAAAGATGTTGCTTAACGTCCACAGAAACCATAAGGCTTATTAGGGACAGGGCATTGCCGTAGGTGGCTCAGGTCTTTTTAAAAAATTGTGAGATGTCTTTCGAGCGCTAGTTAACTCCCTTGTTTGCTGATAATTTAAAAAGCAAATACAACAACAAAAAACAATGACGAGTGGAGGCGATACACTCACTCATACACACACACTCTCTCTCTCTCTCTCTCTCTCACACACACACACACACACCACACGCACGCACACACCCACCCTCACACACACACACACACACACCCTCACACACACACACACACACACACACACACACACTGTCATAGGCTACACCAAAAACAACAACACATTTTTGTACAAACAGTACCTCTTAACGTTGCCAAAGAACTGCCTACCTTGTCCTGATTTATTGTTGTCAATGAAAATAAACGAAGAGAAAATCTGTCACGCAGGGTGATATAGCAGCAGCAAATTGGACAGACGTCGTGAGAGCCAAGCACATAAATCGCAAGCGGAAATGTATTGCACGAGAATCACGCCTTTGTCACTGAGGGTGGGGGGGGGGGGGGGGGGGGACCAAAAAAACACCCAACTGTACCACAGGTGTCTGATACGTTTTTGATTTTAAAAACCTGATCCGCAGGTAGAAACGATAAAGGCCAGAGCATCGAAAATGTTGTTATTACAAGCACCTGTCGCTTTTTTTTTGCTTTTTTTTTTTTCTTTTTCTTTTTTGGGGGGGGGGGGGGGGAGCGTGGACGCGGGGAACACTTTGTTCAACAGGCCCAGACACAAACGGGTGGATTGTAGGGTTTGCTGTTTTTGTCGACATGCGTTTGTATAATTTTTTATTGCCTGTCTTCTCCCTAAGGGTTCCTCTCCTTTTCGTTGTTGAGACGTTTCTGGTTTGGTTTGGCTCACTGTATTTTCCACTGTTGGGCCCCACAGTCTTAGCCGGATATTGCTTTTCGTTGATCGTCAGAGCAGTGAACTTTGTCAACTAATATTAGTACCCAGTTTCTACTACAGTCAGTGTGTGTGTGTGTGTGTGTGTGTGTGTGAGTGTGTGTGTAGTGTGTGTGTTTGTTTGTTTGTTTTTCCGTATTATACTTTATGTAAATTGTTTTGGTAGGACTGTGCTCTACATGCGTATAGAATATCATATTTAGAATAATATGTATCGTGTGAGCGCCCAGGGCGTTGATGAACGCATGATAAATGTACATTATTATTATTATTATAAGAAGCAAGAAAATCAACCAGTAAACGAAAATGTTAACTGTGGATTTAGCATGGCAGCTTTCAAGAAAATATTTTTTATAGTGGTCAGTTTTTGCGTTAACCGTCTCAAAAACAATGACCAGATAAACTCTACCCACCTGCTACCAACACGCAGTATGTGGAATTAAAGCATTGTCTGACCATGCGCATTTTTTACCTTGAGGTCACTGCCGACCCCAATATAGTCAACACTGGTGAGAGTTTTGGACGATTCAGGGCTTTGTACGTTGCGTTCTTGTGATCGTTCAGTTACCAGAACGTTTCGTGAACGTTCAGGTGTAGTGTTATCGTCAAGATTCATGATCATTACAGTGATCAGAGAGTGTGGTGACTTTTCAGGTGTAGTGTTTACAGTGATTAGAGAGTGTGGTGACTGTTCAGGTGACAATTGAGGTGTTGGCAGGTGACGGTTGAGGTGTTGGCAGGTGACAGTTCAGGTGTTGGCAGGTGACAGTTCATGTGTTGGAGGTGACAGTTCATGTGTTGGAGGTGATAGTTCAGGTGTTGGCAGGTGACAGTTCATGTGTTGGAGGTGACAGTTCAGGTGTTGGCAGGTGACAGTTCAGGTGTTGGAATGTGACAGTTCATGTGTTGAAGGTGACAGTTCCGGTGTTGGCAGGTGACAGTTCAGATGTTGGAAGGTGACAGTTCATGTGTTGAAGGTGACAGCTCCGGTGTTGGCAGGTGACAGTTCAGATGTTGGAAGGTGACAGTTCATGTGTTGAAAGTGACAGTTCCGGTGTTGGCAGGTGAAAGTTCAGATGTTGGAAGGTGGCAGTTCATGAGTTGGCAGGTGACATTCCGGTGTTGGCAGGTGACAGTTCAGGTGTTGGCAGGTGACATTCAGGCGTTGGCAGGTGACAGTTCAGATGTTGACAGGTGAAAATTCGGCTGTTGACAGGTGCGAGCAGAGCAGCTGGACCTGCTGACGATGCGGCGTCAGCTGGAGCTGGTGGCGCAAACGGACATCTTGGTGGGCATGCACGGCGCCGGCCTGACCTACACCACCCTCCTGCCCGGGGGCGCAGGTCTCGTGGAGATGTACCCACTGTACGCGGGGAAAACCAGCATGCTTTTTAAGGTGGGGCCATGTGTGTGTGCGTGCGTGCGTGCGTGCGTGTGTGTGTGTGTGTGTGTGTGTGTGTGTGTGTGTGTGTTTCGTGAGTGTGTGCGGTGATGTGTGTGTGGTGAGTGTGTGTGTGTGTGTGTGTGTGTGTGTGTGTGTGTGTGTGTGTGTGTGTGTGTGTTGCCAAGTACGTCGTTGTGGTGCGTTTATTTGAGTAGCATACAATGCACTTCCACTCATTCATTCATATTTGTTTGAATAATTGCTGCTTTGGGCCGATGTTTCACACAATACAGCTTTAACGAATTATAATGACCCACGCCTTTTTCTTCCTCTTCCTTTAGTGAGTTATAATGACCCACGCCGTTTTTTCCCTCTTTCTTTAGTGAATTATAATGACCCACGCCGTTTTTTCCTCTCTTATGATTTAATCCCCAGCCGTTTTTCCTCTTTCTTAGTGAATTATAATGACCCACGCCGTTTTCTTCCTCTTCCTTTAGTGATTATAATGACCCACGCCGTTTTTTCCCCTCTTTCTTTAGTGAATTATAATGACCCACGCCGTTTTCTTCCTCTTCCTTTAGTGAGTTATAATGACCCACGCCGTTTTTTCCCTCTTTCTTTAGTGAATTATAATGTCCCACGCCGTTTTCTTCCTCTTCCTTTCATGAATTATAATGTCCCACGCCGTTTTCTTCCTCTTCCTTTAATGAATTATAATGTTCCACGCCGTCTTCTTCCTCTTCCTTTAATGAATTATAATGTCCCACGCTATTTTCTTCCGTTTAGTGAATCCTAATGTCCTACGCTGTTTTCTTCCTCTTTCGTTAGTGAACTATGTCCCACGGCGTTTTCTTCTTCTTCCTTTAGTGAATGGTAATGTCCCACATCGTTTTCTTCCTCTTCCTTTAGTGAACTATAATGTCCCATGGCGTTTTCTTCCTCTTCCTTTATGAATATTACTTCAAAATCTAAGAATGTTAAGCTTGCTAGATTTATTAGTTGTATTTTTGAGTTATTTTTTGATCAGCGAAACACAACGAAAAAATACATTTATTTTTTGCGCCTTAGCCTTATAAAATTATCTCTCACAACTTTGATTTGAGTTTGAGCGTTTGTTTTTTGTCTTATGTAATAAAGTGCGGTAGTTATTTATTAGTAGCACTCATGTACTTGTTCATAAGGAATGTCTTGCGCGACTAATGTAACTTCGCTTTCTGGCCCCCAGGGGTAAAAAGCTGAATAAAACCTTGAAAGCTTCAGTGAGTTACAGCAACGCCCCACGCTGTCTTCTTCCTCTTTCCTCCGCAGCAAATCGCCCGCTGGCGGGGCGTGCAGCACGTGCAGTGGATGAACAAGGACCCGAAGAACGAACGGCCCAACAAGTTCACCTACATCCCGCCAGACGTCGTCGTCGGATTGGTGAGGGAGGTCCGGAGTAAGATGTGCACCGACGGCAAACTGCCGCAGTGACTTACCTGTGGGCTTGCCCTGATATAACCGTAATGGTTGACAGGGCGTTAAACACCAAGTTAGCCTATAACTTGCTGCCTGTGGGCAGTGCTTGTTCCGTGCCATAGGTGACTGACACACAAGGCGTAGGTGGGGCTTGGAGGTAGGGAGGAGAACTCCGACTCCAACTGGAAAACCTTATTTTACAAGGATTGTAGTTTAGGTTCAGACAAAAAACCCGTCTAACAACTAGTCCTTGCTAAGCTACTGATGAGTAGATATCAAATTACAGGCATTATTTATATACATATAGGCATGAGAGAGAGAGAGAGAGAGAGAGAGAGAGAGAGAGAGAGAGAGAGAGAGAGGGGGGGGATAGGGAGACGGATGATTTATTCATTTAGGCCATTGCCCTTCATGAGAGAGAGAGAGAGAGAGAGAGAGAGAGAGAGAGAGAGAGAGAGCTCGAACTTGAAAACTTTGCCTGACATTGATTGCACAGCAGTTTCGGTATTCAGTCACATTTGTCTTCAACTACTCGATCCTTGCGAAGCTTCTGATGAGAGAGAGAGAGAGAGAGAGAGAGGAGAGAGAGAGAGAGAGAGAGAGAGAGAGAGAGAGAGATGGGTTGAGGATGTAGAGTAAGAGTGGGAGAGGGCAGGACGAGAGAGTATGAGTGTGAGAGAGAGGGTGAGAGAGAGAGAGAGAATGCTAGTGACACAGGGAGAGTAGAGGGCGAGAAAGAGGGTGAGAGAGAACGCTGTGAGAGAGAGAAGGAGAAGAGGGAGACAAAGAGAGGGAGAGATAGGGTGAGAGAGAACGCTGTGAGAGAGAGAGAGAAGGAGAAGAGGGAGACAAAGAGAGGGAGAGATAGGGTGAGAGAGAACGCTGTGAGAGAGAGAGAGAGAGAGAGAGAGAGAGAGAGAGAGAGAGAGAGAGGGAGAAGGGGAGACAAAGAGAGGGAGAGATAGGGTGAGAGAGAACGCTGTGGAGAGAGAGAAGGAGAAGAGGGAGACAAAGAGAGGGAGAGATAGGGTGAGAGAGAACGCTGTGAGAGAGAGAGAGAGAGAGAGAGAGAGAGAGAGAGAGAGAGAGAGAGAAGGAGAAGAGGG
>JABMCL010003078.1:182500-190000 GCA_018857735.1 Alviniconcha marisindica
GGTACGTTACGTCTCGCCTCTACTGCCATGACACTATAGACATTGGTGGTACGTTACGTCTCGCCTCTACTGTCGTGACACCACAGACATCGGTGGTACGTTACGTCTCGCCTCTACTGCCGTGACACCACAGACATTGGTGGTACGTTACGTCTCGCCTCTACTGTCGTGACACCACAGACATCGGTGGTACGTTACGTCTCGCCTCTACTGTCGTGACACCACAGACATCGGTGGTACGTTACGTCTCGCCTCTACTGCCGTGACACCACAGACATCGGTGGTACGTTACGTCTCGCCTCTACTGTCGTGACACCACAGACATCGGTGGTACGTTACGTCTCGCCTCTACTGCCGTGACACCACAGACATCGGTGGTACGTTACGTCTCGCCTCTACTGTCGTGACACCACAGACATCGGTGGTACGTTACGTCTCGCCTCTACTGTCGTGACACCACAGACATCGGTGGTACGTTACGTCTCGCCTCTACTGTCGTGACACCACAGACATTGGTGGTACGTTACGTCTCGCCTCTACTGTCGTGACACCACAGACATTGGTGGTACGTTACGTCTCGCCTCTACTGCCGTGACAGCACAGACATCGGTGGTACGTTACGTCTCGCCTCTACTGCCATGTCACCACAGACACTGATGGTACGTTACGTCTCGCCTTTACTGCCATGACACCACAGACATCGGTGGTACGTTACGTCTCGCCTCTACTGCCATGTCACCACAGACATTGGTGGTACGTTACGTCTCGCCTCTACTGCCATGACACTATAGACATTGGTGGTACGTTACGTCTCGCCTCTACTGCCATGTCACCACAGACACTGATGGTACGTTACGTCTCGCCTCTACTGCCATGACACTATAGACATTGGTGGTACGTTACGTCTCGCCTCTACTGTCGTGACACCACAGACATCGGTGGTACGTTACGTCTCGCCTCTACTGTCGTGACACCACAGACATCGGTGGTACGTTACGTCTCGCCTCTACTGTCGTGACACCACAGACATCGGTGGTACGTTACGTCTCGCCTCTACTGCCATGTCACCACAGACACTGATGGTACGTTACGTCTCGCCTCTACTGCCGTGACACCACAGACATCGGTGGTACGTTACGTCTCGCCTCTACTGCCATGTCACCACAGACACTGATGGTACGTTACGTCTCGCCTTTACTGCCATGACACTATAGACATTGGTGGTACGTTACGTCTCGCCTTTACTGCCATGACACTATAGACATTGGTGGTACGTTACGTCTCGCCTCTACTGCCATGTCACCACAGACACTGATGGTACGTTACGTCTCGCCTTTACTGCCATGACACTATAGACATTGGTGGTACGTTACGTCTCGCCTTTACTGCCATGACACTACAGACATTGGTGGTACGTTACATTACTGGGAGAGATGGAATTAAGGGTAGGTAGTAATATAATGATTAATTTTCTTTATATATTGCTGCTTCTCATATGGCACCTGTACTTGTATATTATACATTGTTAGTTGTCATAATTATATGTATTCTGTTTGTGAAACTTATAAAATGTTGAAGAATGTTGTAAAGCGCAGTGAGTTTGGGTACACCAGAGAATAGCGCTATACAAAAGTTATCTATTATTATTATTATTATTATTATCTCACCTCTACTGGCATAACACCACAGACACTGCTGGTACGTTACATCTCTCCTCTACTGCTATTACACTACAGACACTGCTGGTACGTTACATCTCGCCTCTACTGCTATTACACTACAGACACTGCTGGTACGTTACATCTCTCCTCTACTGCTACTACACTACAGACACTGCTGGTACGTTACATCTCGCCTCTACTGCTATTACACTACAGACGCTGCTGGTACGTTACATCTCGCCTCTACTGCTATTACACCACAGACACTGCTGGTACGTTACATCTCGCCTCTACTGCCATGACACCACAGACACTTGTGGAGCATCACCTCTCTCCTCTATTGCAATGACATCAGAGACGTCACCTCTCTCCTCCAGTGCCGTGACACTGGTGGTAGGTTACATCTCGCCTCTACTGTTGTAACATCAGAGACGTCACCTCTCTCCTCCAGTGCCGTGACACTGGTGGTAGACTACATCTCGCCTCTACTGCTGTAACATCAGAGACGTTGCGTAACACCATCAGTACGTTACCTCATACGTCCAGAGTCATGACACCAGATAAACTGGCGGTACCGTATTGGCGGGAGCTGCTACAAGTATCATTTTTGTCGCGAGAAAACTTCTGTCGACAAATATTTGCCGCGATAAACATTATTTTTGTCGCGACAAGCATACTTTTGTCGCGATAAACACGTGTTAGTCGCGACAAAACACGTCTTCTGTCGCGACAAAAGTATGCTTGTCGAGAGAAAACTTTTGTGGCGACAAACACGTGTTTGTCGCGACAAACGTTTTGCCGCGATAAACATAATTTTGTCGCGACAACGCGACAAGCATACTTTTGTCGCGACAAAAGACGCGATTTGTCGTGACAAACACAGCTGTTTGTCGCGACAAACTTTTTGGCATACTTGTGGAAGCTCCCGCCAATGATAGTACCTTACTTCTCGCCTCTATTGCCTTGACACTACAGACACTGATTGTAGGCGGCGTAACACTAACACTATCACCACGGTACCTCTTACGTCCGGAGCCATGACACCAGATACACTGGCGGTGGTGGTGGTGCCCATCTTCGTAGTAACGCTCCCGGCCCGTGCCGTTACAACTGCTGCACCACAGCTGTAACAGTCAGTCATCACAGCTGTAACAGTCAGTCATCACAGCTGTAACAGTCAGTCACCACAGCTGTAACAGTCAATCACCACAGCGGTAAGGGTCAGACATCACAGCTGTAACAGTCAGTCACCACAGCGGTAACAGTCAGTCACCACAGCTGTAACAGTCAGTCACCACAGCTGTAACAGTCAGTCACAACAGCTTTAAGGGTCAGTCACCACAGCTGTAACAGTCAGTCATTACAGCTGTGATAGTCACCACAGCTGTAACAGTCGGTCATCACAGTTGTAAGGGTCAGTCACCACAGCTGTACACAGTTTAAGGGTCATCACCACAGCTGTAACAGTCAGTCACCACAGCTGCAACAGTCAGTCATCACAGTCAGTCACCACAGCTGTAACAGTCAGCCACCACAACTTGTAACAGTCTGTCACACACACACACACACACACACACACACACACACACACACACACACACACGCGCGCGCGCGCGCGCCGACACACACACACACACACACACACACACGCGCGCGCGCGCGCGCGCGCGCAGGCCACACACACACTAAAAATACGTAAGTACTAAGGGAGAACACTCTCACTTACCCGTCCCCGCCCGTGGCACCGGAAACAGCGGTCGTAGCCCCGCCCAAAGCAGTTATGGCACGACTGTGAACAAAAGGTACCGTTTTCTGTTTACCTGTGTACCTGCAAAGTGCAGGGCAGTTATAGCATGCCTGTTAACAAAAGGTACGTACCGTTCTCTCTTTACCTGTGTACCTTTAAAGTGCAGGGGAGTTATGGCACGACTGTGAACAAAAGGTACCGTTCTCTCTTTACCGGTGTACCTGCAAAACTGGGTCAGCACGGTGCTGGCTGGGTCTGTAAGGCACTGACTGGGTATGTGAGCTACGGCTGGGTCTGTAAGGTACTGGCTGGGTCTGTAAGGTACTGGCTGGGTCTGCACGGTACTGGCTGGGTCTGTAAGGCACTGACTGCGTATGTGAGCTACGGCTGGGTCTGTAAGATACTGGCTGGGTCTGTAAGGTACTGGCTGGGTCTGTAAGGTACTGACTGGCTGTGTGAGCAATGGCAGAGTCTGCAAGGTACTGGCTGGGTCTGTAAGGTACTGGCTGAGTCTGTAAAGTACTGGCTGAGTCTGCAAGGTACTGGCTGGATCTATAAGGTACCAACCTTGACGGAGGCTGTGTGGGGCACCTCCACGTCGAGTTTGCTGGCTGTGAACATGGCTTTGGGCGTGGCCTGGATGTCCCAGGGACCAGGGGCCGGGCCGCCTTCCGGCCCATCGATTGGCTGGCCTAGTCACGTGGCAAAATGTCAATCATTTGACGCAGTAAGAACAGGGAAGCAGTTACTATCATGCACAAGGGCAAGCACTCTAGCGGAACTACACTGCAGATTTTAATCTGTCGACTTCGGAGACGGGATTTCTATCTTCTTTTTTAAAGAAATCTTCCTTCAAACCTTTCTCTTTCCACAAACCCTCTATTCAATGCCTTTTCCCTGTGATACCCACGTGCGTGCGTGCGTATGTGTGTGTGTGTGTGAGTGTGTGTGTGTGTGTGTGTGTGTGTGTGTGTGTGTGTGTGTGTGTGTGTGTGTGTGTGTGTGTGTGTGTGTGTGTGTGTAACGGCGACTGTCTAACGGCGACCCCTATCTAATGCAGACCCCTGTCTAATGGCGACCCTGTGTAATGGTGACCCCCGTCTAGTGGCGACCCTGTCTAATGGCGACCCTGTCTAGTGGCGACCCTTGTCTCGTGGCGACTCCTGTCTAATGGCGACCCTTGTCTCGTGGCGACCCCCTGTCTAATGGCGACCCTCTAATTGCCACCACTGTCTAATGGGGATCCCTGTCTAGTGGCGACCCCTGTCTAGTGGCGACCCCGTGTAGTGGCGACCTCTTTGTTTACATTTCACCCTTCCACACGTTGCTGCAGTTCGTACAACGCAAACATCAACAGTAACGACCAGTTTCCGTCAGAAAAATACGCCTAACGCCCATGGCTATCATTGAAATCAATTTGGCTCAGCGTGAAGTTGTTCTGGCACCCTGCAGACTATAGCGTGTTAGCACAAAGACCTGTCAACGTCCGTGATTGGCGAATTACCTCTGTAGCGTGTTAGCACAAAGACCTGTCAACGTCCGTGATTGGGGAATTACCTCTGTAGCGTGTTAGCACAAAGACCTGTCAACGTCCGTGATTGGCGAATTACCTCTGTAGCGTGTTAGCACAAAGACCTGTCAACGTCCGTGATTGGCGAATTACCTCTGTAGCGTGTTAGCACAAAGACCTGTCAACGTCCGTGATTGGCGAATTACCTCTGTAGCGTGTTAGCACAAAGACCTGTCAACGTCCGTGATTGGCGAATTACCTTTGTAGCGTGTTAGCACAAAGACCTGTCAACGTCCGTGATTGGCGAATTATCTCTGTAGCGTGTTAGCACAAAGACCTGTCAACGTCTGTGATTGGCGGATTACCTCTGTAGCGTGTTAGCACAAAGACCTGTCAACGTCCGTGATTGGCGGATTACCTCTGTAGCGTGTTAGCACAAAGACCTGTCAACGTCTGTGATTGGCGAATTACCTCTGTAGCGTGTTAGCACAAAGACCTGTCAACGTCCGTGATTGGCGAATTACCTCTGTAGCGTGTTAGCACAAAGACCTGTCAACGTCCGTGATTGGCGAAATTTACCTCTGTAGCGTGTTAGCACAAAGACCTGTCAACGTCTGTGATTGGCGAATTACCTCTGTAGCGTGTTAGCACAAAGACCTGTCAACGTCCGTGATTGGCGAATTACCTTTGTAGCGTGTTAGCACAAAGACCTGTCAACGTCCGTGATTGGCGAATTACCTCTGTAGCGTGTTAGCACAAAGACCTGTCAACGTCTGTGATTGGCGAATTACCTCTGTAGCGTGTTAGCACAAAGACCTGTCAACGTCTGTGATTGGCGAAATTTACCTCTGTAGCGTGTTAGCACAAAGACCTGTCAACGTCTGTGATTGGCGAAATTTACCTCTGTAGCGTGTTAGCACAAAGACCTGTCAACGTCCGTGATTGGCGAAATTTACCTCTGTAGCGTGTTAGCACAAAGACCTGTCAACGTCCGTGATTGGCGAAATTTACCTCTGTAGCGTGTTAGCACAAAGACCTGTCAACGTCTGTGATTGGCGAAATTTACCTCTGTAGCGTGTTAGCACAAAGACCTGTCAACGTCTGTGATTGGTGAAATTTACCTCTGTATGGTTCGTAGGCCCAGCACGTTGACCTGGCTTCGGTGAACGTTTCCAGGGTGTACTGAAAATGAAGACAGTACCTTTAATCCAGCCAGCGTTTAGGTGCTTGTTCTGCCTTCAGTGCAAATTAGGTACGGAAGGATGGGAAGGTTATTTTGTTTTGTTTTTGTGTTGTTGTTGTTGTTTTTGTGTGTGTGTGTGTGTGTGTGTGTGTGTGTGTGTGTGTGTGTGTGTGTGTGTGTGTGTGTGTGGGTGTGTGTGTGTGTGTGTGTGTGTGTGTGTGTGTGTGTGTGTGTGTGTGTGTGTGTGTGTGTGTGTGTGTGTGTTTTGGGGGGGGGTAATTTTTTTATTTTTTTTTTTGTATAGCGTGTGTCTGTATCTGTGTGTAGAGTGTGTGTCTGTATGTTTGTGTATTAATAAAAGGTCATGATACACGTCCCAATCACGATAACTGCGAGAAACACACACAAAAGCAACAACAGTTAAAACAACAGTAACAATATCCATTGGCACAATAACCATCACCAAAAACAACGGCAACAAACAAACATCCACAGGCAGTCGCACGTTATTTTGTCACAGCAAACAGCGTTCTTTTTAACCTTTCGAGTTCCAGACACACAAAAGGTTCAAGAGAACGCTGTTCATTGGGCGGACGAGACAAAACCAGCAAATTTTCGGGGTAATCCCCTTGACAAGCACTGGACAGGCAAGCAACATGGCTCAACCAAAAACAGACAAGAGGTTCACTTTGCATCATTTTTTATCCTTTAACTGTTGCTTTGTAGCTTGACAAAAGGGGATTACCCCCGAAGAATTGCTTTGCTTTGTTTTGTCTTGTTGTAATAAATAGCGTTCTTTCGAACCTTTTTTTGTGTTTGGATCTCGTTTTAGAACGCTAGCGGTCATTCTTGCTTCAGATTTTTGTTTTGAACCTTTCATGTGTTTGACTGCAACAGCTTAGAGCCAAGGCAGAGGAAAGCCTGCTTCGTCGTGGGGACGTGAGAGAGGAGGTTGTCGGCGGGGGTGTAGGGGGGTGTAAGGGGTGTAAAGGGGTGTAGGGGGTGTTTGAGGGGGTGTAGAGGTGTGTGGGAGGGAGGTAGGGGCTGTAGGGGTGTATGGTCTGTGTGGGGGAGTGTAGGGGTGTAGGGTGTGTATGGGATGTAGGGGGGATGTAGGGGGTGTAGGGGGTGTGGGGGTAGGGGTGTGTGTAGGGGGTGTAGGATGGGGTGTTGGGGGGGGGGGTGTATGTGGTGTAGGAGAGTGTATGGTGTGTGGAGGGGTGTAGGGTGTTTGGGGGGTAGGGGGCTGTAGGGGGTGTGGGGTGGTGTGGGGGTGGGGGGTGTGGGGGTGTGGGGTAGGGGGTAGGGTGGGGGGATGGGGTGTGTCGGAGGGTGTAGGGTGTGTGGAGGGTAGGAGGTGTAGGGTGTGGGGGGTAGAGGGGTGTAGGGTGTGTGGGGG
>JABMCL010003078.1:195000-200000 GCA_018857735.1 Alviniconcha marisindica
GCGTGAAGGAGGGATGTCGTAAACCAGTGCTTGCAGTTTGGGACCGACGCTGTATCTGACGCCAGTCACCCACACCCTGTCGGCTCGGTGAAGATGGCACACTAACTAAACCCTGGAGACGCCATTAAAACCGGCCACTGGCAGGCGGCTAGCCTGTCTAACCGGCCCCTTAGACTGGGCTAGAGTCAGGCTTCAGACACGATCTAACATGTTCCAACTAGCGGTCGCATTGGACAGTTTTGGTTTGCGTAACCCCTACAATTGTCAGACCCCGGCTCTCAGACGTGGGTCTGTAATAACACAAGGAAGTACAAGAGAAAAAAATCTGTGTTATAAAACCGGCGCCCAATACGGTAAAAAATAAATAAATATATATATATATAAAGCATGCCTGGCCTGTTTCCAATTTTGCATTAATCATGAGCGGAATACACAAACAAAATCTATTCACACAAAGCAGACTACGTCACAGCTACAAAGGAGGCACACAATTGAATAAATGGGTCTACTAGCCCCAACAGTACATGTAGGCTCATTCTGCTAGCCCCAACAGTACGTGTAGGCTCATTCTGCTAGCCCCAACAGTACGTGTAGGCTCATTCTGCTAGCCCCAACAGTACGTGTAGGCTCATTCTGCTAGCCCCAACAGTACGTGTAGGCTCATTCTGCTAGCCCCAACAGTACGTGTAGGCTCATTCTATTAGACCCAACAGTACGTGTAGGCCCAAACTATTTCCAGCAGTACGTATTCATTTGCCCACACTAGCATCAGCAGTACGTACAGGCTCATTTCACTAGCTCCAATAGTACGTATAGGCTCAATTTACTAGCTCCAACGGTAGTACGTATAGGCTCATTTCATTAGCACCAACAGTACGTATAGGCTCATTTCACTAGCACCAACAGTACGTATAGGCTCATTTCATTAGCACCAACAGTACGTATAGCCTCATTTCACTAGCACCAACAGTACGTATAGGCTCATTTCTCTAGCACCAACAGAACGAAAAAACTCATTTCATTAGCACCAACAGTATGTATAGGCTCATTTCATTAGCACCAACAGTATGTATAGGCTCATTTCACTAGCACCAACAGTACGTATAGGCTCATTTCTCTAGCACCAACAGTACGTATAGGCTCATTTCACTAGCACCAACAGTACGTATAGGCTCATTTCACTAGCACCAACAGTACGTATAGGCCCAAAGTGGCGCCAACAGTACGAACAGGCCCACAGTTAGTTGGTTAGTTAGTTGGTGCTTTGAGCCCAGTCAACCGCAAAGGGTTATATCAGGGCTAATTATGGGCCCACACTAACTCCAACAAGTTGGTCATCGTCCTGTATAACCACTGTCCGTCCCCTTGTCGTTTAGAAAACACGAATTTGCCCAATGTATCAACTGAATAAAAATTTTAAAAAAAGAAATGGGGGGGGGGGGGGGGGGGGAACCCGCCCTTTTAAAGATGTCACATACACCACCACCACAACAAACTCGGTCGACCGCGAAATACAAGGTACATAAACCCCACCCAAAGTCACCTCCACACAGTGGTTTTGGGCTTTTTTCACCATGTTTCCAAACCCACAAGGGGGTCCAGGGAATCAAGGGCAGGGGGGTGAGCTGGAAATCTCACGAAGAAGCCCAGAACTGAGATCCAGAGCAGGGGGGGTGGAGCTGGGCGGGGAAATTGGGGCCCCTTTTTTTCAGTTGTTTCCCAAAGGGAGCTACGGACCTTGTCTTTGTGACTCTGTTTTGCTAGCCGTTGGGACAGCAACTTTCGTGGTGCGGTGGTCGTTGCGCAATGCCGGACGGGGGGGGGGGGGCCTTGGGGTTTTTTGGGCGGCGGGCCACGGCGGGCCCTTGGGTTTCCGGTTGGCGCCTGTCTCGAGTCTTCCTTTCTGTTCCCCCCTTTTTCCCTTGTCCCCCTCCCTAATAGGCCTACTCGCCTCCGTTGACGTTAAGCAACAAAATTTCTCTCACCTCCCCACCTTTGCCAAATACCTGCACCATGTAATGCGTTGGTATTTTAACGACCTTACGTGTGTGTTTCTTTTTTCTAAGAATGCTGGCAGTCGCTTTCGTTTCAGATTTTCCGGATAACAAAGAATGACTCGCCAAAAAGAAAAAGAAAAAAAAAGCTGTCTATGCAGGTATGTAGGTAGGTGGTGTTGCTTAATGTCCTCAGATGTCAGTTGACATATTAGGGACAAGTTTAGACCAATGCCGAAGCATGGTTCAATATAGCTTTACGTCCACGGAAGCCAGAAGGCTCGTTAGGACGGACAGCCCAGGACGGCCACCTGGCGTATCATTGGCGGGAGCTGCCACAAGTATATTTTTTGTCACGACAAATGTTTTGTCGCGACAAACACGTGTCATCATCGCCGGGAGCCTGTCGCAACAAACATAATTTTGTCGCGACAAACGTTTTGTCGCGACAAGCATACTTTTGTTGTGATAAACACGTATTTGCCGCGACAAAACACGTCTTTTGTAGCGACAAAATTATGTTTGTCGCTGTCCCGGAGTGTTGCGTGGTGGAGAGAAACGAAGAGCAGACGATGCGGTGTACCAGCAGGTTATCAGTGTTATCAGTCGGCTGGGATCAAGGACTGGTCGAGTGCTTGTGCACTTGGATCATATAGACGAGAGGTAAATGAGTATTGCAGAACATTGAGAAACTGACTGATGGGTGTGTGTCAATCAATGTTTTACTCAGGTCTGTTCACAGCAAGGTGATATTATACCATCCCCCCCCCCCAAAAAATATCCATATAATAGTAAGTTATAATTATTAACTTACCCACAGGACTATGCCGAACAATTAACTTATCAATAGAAGTATTATACAAAATATCTCATATCGTTACGAGCATTAACGTCATACCCATTTTCGCGTGTGTGTGTGTGTGTGTGTGTGTGTGTGTGTGTGTGTGTGTGTGTGTGTGTGGGGTGTGTGTGTGTGTGTGTGTGTGTGTTTGTTTTGTGTGAGGGGTGTGCGTGCGTGCGTGCGTGCGCGTGTGGTGCGGTGTGCGTGCTCGCTTGCGTGCGTGCGTGGGTGTGTGTGTGTGTGTGTGTGTGTGTGTGTGGGGTGTGTGTGTGTGTGTAATCATTCCTATCATGTTTGTTCTGTAGACTGTAGACTGAGTGAGGTCCTGAGGCGACCCTGTACTGTTAGGCCTACCGACCAAATTAACGGCGCGACATCATTCATTTTCACAGTGCGACTATATTACGGTACGCGAAATCAACAATCAAAGTGCGAGGAGTTACGTCCCTTATACCAACTACCAAACGTTGACGAAACGAGGAGCGACTGACTAAACCACGTACGCCTGAAACACAATATTGTAATTACTGAAAGATCTGCGAAATTACACTACTCACCCACTCAACAGCGGCGCTTTTTCGTCCGCCATCAGGTCCCCTGTCTGCGAGACTCACACCCTTAACTGTCGCAGTCGAGCAGACCTGTGTACTGGTAATCTTTTCCTAGCGCTGCTACGGTTTTCCTCGTGCATCGAAGAAAGACACCGGACTTCCTTGACCTACAATTCTAGTCACAGACGGACAGTCATTCTCCGCCCCGGCAAAACGACAGTATCTGGCTGGATTTTCCAGCTCAGGAAGACGGTGTTTCAGACTGATATACTTCCGGGTCAGTATTATTCCATATATCAACTTGCAGGCGAACAACTTGATACTGCCAGGCTCAGTCGAAAGACTGAAGTGATTGACAGGTCAAATATCCCGAAAGTGGGTCTTTGTAAGTTGATTGACAGTGTGTGGGTCGAAAGTGGGTCAGTTGTAAGTGCAGCTGTTGAACCAGTGCGAGCTAAGAGTACGGGCACCAACTGAGATCGCAAGGTAAGGGCCATCCGCCCCACTCAGCCTTTCCGCGAAGCTGAGCAGAATCGTGCGGATATGAACAACTCAGTGCCGCAGGTTAGATTTCTCAGTCAGTCGTGCGCTGCCCGCGGCTAACTTTTAGTTGGGAACGGTTCATGTTTCGTGATAGGCCGCCCGCGTGGTCAGGGTGTGGGGTCAGTGAGAGCTAATCCTACTGACCATCTTGTGATGTGATGGGGCAAGGTATCCAGCTGATTGCTGTTGTTCAAGCTCACTAGCGACAGAACGTAAGTGACTGATCAAACTATGCGTGGCTCGTACCGGCTCAGTGACGCACGACTGATGCGGCACAGACACGTGTACTTCACTGACAGAGCTGACACACACCACACGCACACAAACACACATCAGTAGACACACACTAGTGATAGAACGTAACTGATCAAACATGACACGCACGGCGCACACAACCATACTTCACGACACAGCTGGCACACACACACACACACACCACCACACACACACACACACACACACAGACACACACACACACACACACACACACACACACACACACACACACACACACACACACACACCATACACACACATATACACACGCACGCGCACATACAACCCCCCCCCCCACCCCACCCCCCACACACACACACTCACTCTCTCTCACACACACACACACACGGCACGCATGCACACGGCACTGACGCATGCACACGAACGTTTTCCTTTCCGACTGACTTTTCAAAAGTAGGATTTATAGACATTGCCCTTCTTATAAATCACTAAAATGGCTCTTATCGCTGCAAATCTTACTGTAATCATGTAAAAATCATTCCAGTGGTGGTGATAGTGTAGCGTTATGTAGCCCCCCCCCCCCACCCCGTCGGTTCCCAAGGAGACAACTCTGCTTTAAACAATAACAGCATTGCAGGAACGAGTTCTCTCCCTTCTACCTTTACAGAACTCTTACCTCACGCTGGTTTACATCTTTTCTACTTTGGAGGAAGGTGCCGGAAATAGAGGCTTTCGCTGTGGGTAACTTGATTCGGGCTTTGTATAGCACCAGTAGAAATTAGTTCCTCTGTCAGTTGACTGCAAGCGTTGCACCAACTCACAAAACAGATTAAA
>JABMCL010003078.1:202500-210000 GCA_018857735.1 Alviniconcha marisindica
TCAACCGGACGCACGCACCCATCACTAGACCTACACACATCACTAGACCTACACCCATCACTAGACCTACACACATCACTCAAACCTAATAAGACGCAGCCATCCACCACTAAAACCATGCAGAATGTTTTATTTTGTTGTTGTTGTTGTTGTTGTGTGTTTTTCAATCATGAGTCTGGTGTTCTAACCACTGAGCTATCCCCACTCCCCCAGATGGGGGGAAAAAGACTGAAACAGGGGGATGAAGAGGGAGAAAGGCAGAGAGGGAGATAGTATAGGCCAGGAATGCTTCCCATCATATACACATGTGCGGAGAGATGGAACAGGGTGAGAGACCCACGTACACACATACAGACTGATACTGGTGACAGAGGGAGAGAGTATTTACAACAATGCCGGAAGTAAAATTAGTTGTTTTATTATTGTTTAAATAACACCCAAGGCACTGACTGTGACCCCCTTTAGATACACATCACCGAAGGACTTGCAACGCTCTGACAGAGCCCAGCCTCTGACAGGAAGAAGAAGAAGAAAGGAAGGAAGGAAGAAAAGAAAAGGCAGTGTTGTCGTTCCTCCCAGGATATTTCCCTACACCATTATCAAATGAATGCGTTCTCAGTGAATCTGGAAAGTGCTGTTTTATAGGTCTCCATCCATGCTTCACGGTAGATTTTACTGAAACAAGAGAAAGCCGTTTTACAGCTCAGTCTTTGCGTTTTATTTGAAGAAATTTCAATGAAAATGATTTTTAACTATTTGAAAGCAATACATATTTTTGGAAGAATTTACATTTTCTGATTTTTTCTTCTTTTTTTTTTGGGGGGGGGGGTTACATCTGTGTTTTGACCACTTTTTAAGTCTCTTTTTAAAATCTGTATTATATATATATATATATACCAGTTTTAGTGTGTACACATTTTTAACATTTACCATGTGATGACAGAATATGTCTCGCCCTGACATAACCGTAATGGTTGGCTGGGCGTAAAACAGCAAGTTACTTACTTACTTAGCACCATGCTTCCCATGAGTCATACACTGTTCAACCTACCGCTTAATTCGTAATGATCACCTAACAGTTAATCAGTCATATACATGAAAGGGAAGCTTGTCAACCTTTTCCCGGACGTGAATGGAGCATCCCTGATTTGTCTTCAGTTTTCAACTGCGTGGAGTATTTTGCATGTCTTGCCAAAGGCACAGGGGCCCAGTGTGCTGGTCACCTCACCAGGTGAGCTAGGCCCTCAGTCCAGTGTTCCTCCCAGTGGAAACTGGTAGACAGAAGACAGGTGCAGTGCTGTACCTGACCTCTGAACCCAAAGCACGCAGCTGACCGACACCTGTGGAAGCTGCTTGGGCTTTCTGTTGAGGGGATGCATGGTGTTCCTTTGGATGAAAGGCTGCCATGGTGTGAGCTGCGATCCAGGGCTGTTTTCCATTAGTCTGCAGCTGCGATCCACGGCTGTTTTCCATTAGTCTGCAGCTGCAATCCACGGCTGTTTTCCATTAGTCTGCAGCTGCAATCCACGGCTGTTTTCCATTAGTCTGCAGCTGCAATCCACAGCTGTTTTCCATTAGTCTGCAGCTGCAATCCACGGCTGTTTTCCATTAGTCTGCAGCCACCAGGCTGTTTTCCATTAGTCTGCAGCTGAAAGTCCATGGCTGTTTTCCATTAGTCTGCAGCTGCAGTCCACGGCTGTTTTCCATTAGTCTGCAGCTGCAATCCATGGCTGTTTTCCATTAGTCTGCAGCTGCAATCCATGGTTGTTTTCCATCAGTTTGCAGCCACAGTCCATTAGTCAGCAGCTGCAATTTATGTTTTCCATTAGTCTGCAGCCACGATCAGTGGTTGTTTTCCATTAGTCTGCAGCCACGGTCCATGGTTGTTTTCCATTAGTCTGCAGCCATGGTCAGTGGTTGTTTTCCATTAGTCTGCAGCCACGATCAGTGGTTGTTTTCCATTAGTCTGCAGCCACGATCAGTGGTTGTTTTCCATCAGTCTGCAGCCATGATCAGTGGTTGTTTTCCATTAGTCTGCAGCCACGATCAGTGGTTGTTTTCCATTAGTCTGCAGCCACAATCCATGGTTGTTTTCCATTAGTCTGCAGGCTGCCACTAAACAATGATGACAATAACAATAATAACAATATACTTTATTAATCCCAGTGGGAAATTAAAGCTGTCGTTTGATCGTACAACAAAGATAATGGTAGTCTGACACACATATACACACTGAGCATTCAAGTTAATGAATCATGCGCTGTATAAGTGGACATCATCATCATCATCATCAATAATCATCATCATCATCACCTTCATCAACATGTCCATAAAACAGAGGAACAAGCAAACACAGACAAACGTTTGTGATGATGTGCTGTACCTGTAATCCCATGATGTGTGTTTTCCTTTGTTTGTTTGTTCTCACATGTTTGCTGGCATTTTTCCTCTCCCAAGTACCTGCAGTTTCGTACCAACATGTAAAGAAGCAGGCCCAAGGGAAGCAACCCCTCCTCAATCTGACCGCCGCCAGCGCTTAAGGTCTTACTGAAGACTTGTTATGGAGCCGTTATTGATCCCGTCCTTTCAGCCGAGTAACTGGCAGCTAGTTAGAGTATTGACCATTATTGATCCGTCATGGAATAACTGAGCGTCTGGCAGTGGCAGTTTCCGCCGAGAGCAGGAACAGCTAGGCGTCAACAAAAGCAAATTTCTAAAGAGACAAAAGTGCCAGAAATGTTGAGCAGATCCGGTTCTGGCTTTTGCTACTTGAAAACAGATGTCGTTGAGTTGGCCACTTTGTCGTTTACGTCAAAGTGTAGAAAAAGACAAAAAAAGACATCAAAACAAGAACAACCAGCAAGTGTCTGATTGTTGAGGCTTGATGTTTACATCTGGAAGACTTCAAGCAAAGTAAGATCAGGAAAATAATAATAACAATAGATTAGATTATTTATGGCGCCCCATCTCGTAAGAGCCCAGAGCGCTTACAAATATATAAGGATACACTTATTTCATCACACACACACACACACACACACACACCCACACACACACACACACACACACACACAGCACACAGCCACACACAACACACACACACACACACACACACACACACACACACACACACACACACACACACACACCCACACACACACCACACACACACACACACACACACCACACCACCCACCCACCTACCCACACACACAACAAATACATGCATTACTGGTGATAGATTGGTAAAACGACAGATCAGTACGCAAAAGAAAAGAGATGGGTTTTCAGTTTTGACTTAAAAGAAGAGAGCGAAGGCGAATGCCTGACAGAGAGAGGAAGAGAGTTCCAGGGCACAGGTCCAATGAACTGAATGGATCTCTTAAGAAATGAAGAAATAAAGGGAAGAAAGGCTGACCGTCTCTTCACGGAGAACCTATACAAAAAGACCACATCGCTAAAGCAGCCACACAATCTTTGCTGTACATCAGTCTCTCCCAGAACCAAGTCAGTTTTTTTCTTCCCCAAAGCTGAACAGAGAGCAGAGGGGTTATGAAATCTGATCCTGGTGAGGACCATTATTTATTGGGTGCCTACCTGCGTAGCTCTGCAGTGACCACTAGCATATAAGGGTGAGATCAAGAGGATATCGACTGGCTGAGCCGGTTTGGCCTTGCGGTAAGGCGTTAGGCTGGTAAGCGGTAGGACCTCGGTTCGATACCGCTTCGGCTCTCCTTTCGCTTCAAAAGCTGTGGTCTGTGGACACTGTCTTGTGACTTTGTCCCTCACAATTATGAAACATTAAAATGGCTCTCGTCGCTGCCCGCCTTAATGCAGGAGTCATTCTGGTGGTGACAGTGTACCGTTAGGTATATAATCTCCCTCTTCCCCCCACCTCCATACCCCCTTCCCCCCTTCTCCCCGTCCCTAATAAGCCTCATGGTTTTTGTGGACGTTAAGCACCATGTTTACTTATATCAGCTGAATGAAAATGAAAGAAAACTGCTGAGTCAGCGTGGGACAGTTCTCTCTGCCTTTTTGTTTGTAATGCTGCTGCTGTTGATGTGTCGCTCTTTTTTTTCTTCTTCATCCTCATCTTCTTCTGTTTTTACTTCTTTTTCCTCCTCCTCCTTCTCCTCCTCCTTTGCGTTGCTAGTATTGGTGGTTGTGATGGTGATGGTGATGGTAGCTAGTGTTGTTGTTATTGGGAAGGCTGATCGTTGTATGTGTTATTGATTAATTCCTCGTGAACTGATTGTTGTGCTGTTTATGCTGTAAAAGCGGTTATGTGAAGATACAATTGTCTCCAATGTATAGTCTTGTTGACTAGATCTTAATGTTAACTGCCACCTTGAATTAAATGATGAAGAAAAGGAGAACAAACAAACAACAACAACAACAACAACAACAAAAGGGGGAACACAGACACAAAAAGAAAGAAGAAGAAAAAGGAAAACAAACAAACAAACAAACAATAACAACAACAAACAAAAAAGGTGGAGGGGTGGAAACACAGACACCCAAAACATAGTTTATGCACCACGAAACTTAGAGAAAACATAGTTTATGCACCACGAAACTTAGAGAAAACATAGTTTATGCACCTCGAAACTTAGAGAAAACATAGTTTATGCACCTCGAAACTTAGAGAAAACATAGTTTATGCACCACGAAACTTAGAGAAAACACAGTTTATGCACCACGAAACTTAGAGCAAACACAGTTTATGCACCACGAAACTTAGAGAACCTTATAGTGTAACTTAGAATGGACTGGCCTCTTTGACGATACCCTGACTCGCTGTGTGAAAAAGAAGAAGAAAAACAAAACAAAAAACAAAACAATAAACAAAAACAAACAAACAAACAAAAAACAGGGGGAGGGGTGGAAACACAGACCCCGAAAACATAGTTTATGCACCCACTGACGAAACTTCGAGAACCGTTGTAGTGTAACTTGGAATGGACTGGCCTCTTTGACGATGCCCTGACTCTCTAGCTGTGTGCCTTGATGTGTGTGGGCAGTTTCCATCAGGGTACTATGGGCACTTCCGAAGCAAGTCCCGGAACGACTTTGTGTGTGAGTACAGACAGCTGGCCAGGCCTCAGCCGCCGGACAAGTTCCTCAACAGGGCCAAGGTGAGTGCTGGTGCTGCTGTCACTCGTCTTGGTGTGGGTCGGTCCGTCTGATCGTCCGTCCGTCCATCTGTCTGTCTGTCTGTCTCAGTGTCTGCATGCCTCTGGCTCTGTCTGTCTGTGTCTCTGTCTGTCTGTCTGTCTGTCTGCCTGCCTGTCTGTCTGTCTGTGTGTCTGTCTGTCTGTCTGCCTGTCTGCCTGCCTGCCTGCCTGCCTGCCTACCGCTTGTCTGTCTGTCTGTGTCTGTCCGTCTGTCTGCCTGCCTGCCTGCTTGTCTGTCTGTCTGTCTGTGTCTCTGTCTGTCTGTCTGCCTGCCTGTCTGTCTGCCTGCCTGCCTGCCTGCCTGCCTGTCTGTCTGTCTGTGTGTCCGTCTGTCTGTCTGTCTGTCTGTCTGTCTGTGTCTCCGTCTGTCTGTCTGTCTGTCTCTGTGAAATTATCCACCTTCGTTTTTAAAGCTTTAAACACTAGAAAACCGAGTTTGAGTCCGTCATTGGATCCATGAGAAGTCGAATTGCCTGAATGTTCACTCCTGTTGTAATGGGCCGGAGGCCTGACAGTCAAATAATCTTGCCTCTAGTCTTCCCTCTCTCTCTCCCCCCCCCCCCCACCTCTCTCTCTCTGAGAACACGCCATGTTTTGTGTGGAAATTCTCATGTATAATGTTTCACTCACTCATCCATGCCTGTATGTATATAAATAATGCCTGTAATTTGATATCTATTCATCAGTAGCTTAGCCAGGACTAGTTGTTAGACAGGTTTTTTGACTGAACCTAAACTACAATCCTTGTAAAACAAAGTTTTAACTCGAGTTCGAGTTCTCTCTCTTGCTGTCCTGATATCTTCCTTTCTCTTTCCTTCATCCCTCTCTGTCTCACTCTGTCTGTCTGCCTCTGTCTTTCTGCAAGAGACACACGGGGACGGGGGTGCAAAAAAGTTGAGCCCGGGGGAGAGATAGAGAGGGATGGAGAGGGGGAGGGAGAGAGAGGGGGAGGGAGAGAGAGGGAGAGAGCATCACAATGCCAAACAAGCCGTCGCGAAACAGGACTGGCAACGCTCTTACAGAGCCCACTCCTTGACAGGAAGAAGAAACAAGACCTGGTCTGAGACAAAAACAGCAAATCAAATAATAGGCCGTGATTTATGAAAATCAGCCAACAACACCTTGCACAACACTTAACGGGTTTGAATGAAGACAGGCTGTGAGGAGATTAGACAGACTGTCCGAAGAATGAACACGGACGTCAGAAGAAAAAAAGAAAAAAAGACTGACAGAAGAGTGAGAATGAAGGCAGATGGTGAGAAGAAGACGGACAGAGGATCAGAAGAAGAAGAAAGAGACTGGCAGGAGAATGATGACACTTGACAGACTGCCAGAAGAATGTGAATAAAGACGGATGGTTAGTAGAAAATAGACGGATGATCAGAAGAAGAAAGACGGACGATCAGAAGAAGAGACAGACGGCTAGAATAAAGACAGACGGCCAGAAGAAAATAGACAGATGATCAGAAGAAGAAAGACGGACGATCAGAAGAAGAGACAGCCAGCCAGAATAAAAAGACTGCCAGAAGAAGAAGACAGACGGCTGAAGAAGAAAGACAGACGGTCAGAAAAAGAAGACAGACGGTCAGAAAAAGAAGACAGACGACTGAAGAAGAAAGACAGACTGTCAGAAAAAAGAAGACAGACGGTCAGAAAAAGATGACAGACGACTGAAGAAGAAAGACAGACTGTCAGAAAAAAGAAGACAGACGGTCAGAAAAAGAAGACAGACGACTGAAGAAGAAAGACAGACTGTCAGAAAAAAGAAGACAGACGGTCAGAAAAAGATGACAGACGGCCAGAAGAAAAAAGACAGACGGTCAGAAGAAGAAAGACAGACGGTCAGAAAAAGAAGACAGACGGCTGAAGAAGAAAGACAGACGGTCAGAAGAAGAAAGACAGACGGTCAGAAAAAGAAGACAGACGGCTGAAGAAGAAAGACAGACGGTCAGAAAGAGAAGACAGACGGTCAGAAGAAGGAAGACAGACGGCCAGAAAAAGAAGACAGACGGCTAGAAGAAGAAAGACAGACGGTCAGAAAGAGAAGACGGACGGTCAGAAGAAGAAGACAGACGATAAGAAAGAAGTAAAGACTGTCTTCCGAAAGAAGCCACACTGTCGGGCGTCTCGTTACGCGGTGAAACCACGGACCTATATGTATGTATATATATATATATATATGTACATATAGGTCCATGATGAAACGGAACCACCTGAGCGCGACGGAACCGCCTGGAAGCGAAAACAGCGATAGCACAGCGCCGGGCGAGAGGAAACGCGCAGAGCAAACACTCTCTAACCTTACGTACACACCGCCCAATTG
>JABMCL010003078.1:215000-345000 GCA_018857735.1 Alviniconcha marisindica
ACGTTACAGTATAGTTCCAGGAGAGGTACCACCTGCATGGGTCAGCTCCAGGGAGATACCACGTGGATTGGTTAGTTCAGGAGTTGTACCACGTGGATTGGTTAGTTCAGGAGTTGTACCACGTGGATTGGTTAGTTCAGGAGTTGTACCACGTGGATTGGTTAGTTCAGGAGTTGTACCACGTGGATTGGTTAGTTCAGGAGTTGTACCACGTGGATTGGTTAGTTCGGGAGTTGTACCACGTGGATTGGTTAGTTCAGGAGTTGTACCACGTGGATGGGTTAGTTCAGGAGTTGTACCACGTGGATTGGTTAGTTCGGGAGTTGTACCACGTGGTTTAGTTAGTTCAGGAGTTGTATCACGTGGATTGGTTAGTTCAGGAGTTGTACCACGTGGATGGGTTAGTTCAGGAGTTGTACCACGTGGATGGGTTAGTTCAGGAGTTGTACCACGTGGATTGGTTAGTTCGGGGGTTGTACCACGTGGATTGGTTAGTTCAGGAGTTGTACCACGTGGATGGGTTAGTTCAGGAGTTGTACCACGTGGATTGGTTAGTTCAGGAGTTGTACCACGTGGATTGGTTAGTTCAGGAGTTGTACCACGTGGATTGGTTAGTTCAGGAGTTGTACCACGTGGATTGGTTAGTTCAGGAGTTGTACCACGTGGATTGGTTAGTTCAGGAGTTGTACCACGTGGATTGGTTAGTTCAGGAGTTGTACCACGTGGATTGGTTAGTTCGGGAGTTGTACCACGTGGATTGGTTAGTTCAGGAGTTGTACCACGTGGATGGGTTAGTCAAGTTTAGGAGTGGTACCACGTGGATGGGTTAGTTTAGGATGGGTCATCTGTGGGGAGATCGGACGGAGGGGTCAGCTGTGGGGAGATCAGACGGAGGGGTCAGCTGTGGGGAGATCAGACGGAGGGGTCAGCTGTGGGGAGATCAGACGGAGGGGTCAGCTATAGGGAGATCAGACGGAGGGGTCAGCTGTGGGGAGATCGGACGGAGGGGTCAGCTGTGGGGAGATCGGACGGAGGGGTCAGCTGCGGGGAGATCGGACGGAGGGGTCAGCTGTGGGGAGATCGGACGGAGGGGTCAGCTGCGGGGAGATCGGACGGGCCAGAAGCCCATAACGACATACCCGACCCCGGAACCTCAAAAGAGAGGAAAGGCTGAAAGCCTGACCGCTGACCCCTGGGCCGGGAGAGTGCCATCAACGGCGGACAAGAACCAGCCGAGTGTGGCTCGGCAATAACAGGCCCTGAAGACGGAGAGCAGTCGCAGAGTTCAGGAACTGTGTGAAAGGCGAGGTGGCCGTCCTGGGCTTTCCGTCCCAATGAGCCGTCTCTTGGGGCCGCTTTGGCCCAGCGGTAAGGCGGGTAGGCTGGTAAGCCGAAGGGCCGGCCTCGGCTCGATTCCGCCTCGGCTCTCGGCCTTTCTCTTCAGTGAGGTTGTGTTGGTGGTCACTGTCTTGCGACTTTTGTCCCTCACAGTTCATGAAACATTCAGATGGCTCTCATCGCTGCCCGTCTTAATGCAGGTGTCGTGCTGGTGGTGACAGTGTAGCAATATGTATATAATCTCTCCTCCCCCCCCCCTTCACCCCCCCCCCCCCCCCACCTCCTCCTTTTCCCCGTCCCTAACAAGCCTTATGGTTTCTGTAGACGTTAAGCACCATGCTGACTTACTTACTGTGGACGTGAAGCACCACGATTACTTACTTACTTTGGACGTTAAGCACCACGATTACTTACTTACTTTGGACGTTAAGCACCATGTTTACTCGCTTACTGTGGACGTGAAGCACCATGTTTACTCGCTTACTGTGGACGTGAAGCACCATGTTTACTTACATACTGTGGACGTGAAGCACCATGCTCACTAGAGTGGCCTCTAGAACACGAAGCGGGCAGCTTACGGACAAAGCTACACAGGCCGCACGCACGTCACAGCAGTGCGTCGTGCGGAGGCATGCAGCGCAACGTGTACGTTAGGGTCGCCGCGCCCCACGGCAGGGTTCGAGCTGAACCCAGGACTTGTGTGTATATATGAATGTATGTATGTATATACATATATATATATATATACATAGGTAAGTCCATGGCTGAACACTGCAGGGCTGTGGGAGTGTGCAACGGGGTGTGTTGGTAAGCCGGGCTTATAGTCAGCCAAGTCGCCGGGCTGGTGGGCTTACGAAGGCGATTCTGAAAACAGTTTTTTGGACTCCATCCTGCCCAAGCTAATCCGGTCCTGTTCGGTCCGACCGTAACGTATCGGCACTCGCAGGCACGTACGCACGCGCGCGCACACACACATACACGCACGCGCGCACACACAGACACATACACAGACACATACACATGCGCGCGCGCGCGGTAATGTTTGTTTGTACCTGACAGAGCCGTGCAACGACTAGATGTGATGTTTGTTGTTTGTTGCAAAAACTAGATGTGATGTGTGTTGTTTGTTGCAAACACTAGATGTGATGTTTGTTGTTTGTTGCAAAAACTAGATGTGATGTGTGTTGTTTGTTGCAAACACTAGATGTGATGTTTGTTGTTTGTTGCAAAAACTAGATGTGATGTGTGTTGCTTGTTGCAAACACTAGATGTGATGTTTGTTGTTTGTTGCAAAAACTAGATGTGATGTGTGTTGTTTGTTGCAAACACTAGATGTGATGTTTGTTGTTTGTTGCAAAAACTAGATGTGATGTGTGTTGTTTGTTGCAAAAACTAGATGTGATGTTTGTTGTTTGTTGCAAACACTAGATGTGATGTTTGTTGTTTGTTGCAAAAACTAGATGTGATGTTTGTTGTTTGTCTCTGACAGGAGCCATGCACTAAATAGATTTGACGTCTGTTGTTTGATGCAATAAATAGAGGTGTTGTTTGTTTTGTTGTTGCAATAAATAGCTGTGATGCTTGTTGTTTGTTGCAATAAATAGATGTGATGTTTGCTGTTTGTTGCAGTAAATAGCTGTGATGTTTGTTGTTTGTTGCAGTAAATAGATGTGACGTTTGTTGTTTGTCTCAGGAGCCATGCAGTAAATAGATGTGATGTTTGTTCCAAAAACTAGATGTGATTTTTGTTGTTGTTGTTGTTGACAGGAGCCATGCAATAAATGGATGTGATGTTTGTTGCTTGGTGCAACAACTAGACGTGATGTTACTTGCTTGTCTCTGACAGGAGCCGTGCAATAAATGGATGTGATGTTTGTTGCTTGGTGCAACAACTAGACGTGATGTTACTTGCTTGTCTCTGACAGGAGCCATGCAATAAATGGATGTGATGTTTGTTGCTTGGTTGTTGCTTGGTGCAATAACTAGACGTGATGTTACTTGTTTGTCTCTGACAGGAGCCATGCAATAAATGGATGTGATGTTTGTTGCTTGTTTGTTGCTTGGTGCAACAACTAGACGTGATGTTACTTGTTTGTCTCTGACAGGAGCCATGCAATAAATGGATGTGATGTTTGTTGCTTGTTTGTTGCTTGGTGCAACAACTAGACGTGATGTTACTTGTTTGTCTCTGACAGGAGCCATGCAATAAATGGATGTGATGTTTGTTGCTTGGTTGTTGCTTGGTGCAACAACTAGACGTGATGTTACTTGCTTGTCTCTGACAGGAGCCATGCAATAAATGGATGTGATGTTTGTTGCTTGGTGCAACAACTAGACGTGATGTTACTTGTTTGTCTCTGACAGGAGCCATGCAATAAACAGAAGCGTTGTTTGTTGTTTGTCCCTGACGAAGGCGTGCAATAATATGATGTTTGTGGTTTGTCTGTGACAGGAGCCATCCAACAGACATGTGTTCTCCATACACGACAACCGGAATTCTTTCATGACAGACGCGCTCTACTTCGAACAGGTCGGTGTGCTAAAGTAGATCATTGTAGCGGCTGATAAGACCACGCCATTACACTCACACTCATCGCTTTCCGGCACCTTCCTCCAAGGGAAGGAAAGGAAGGAAGGATGTCGTAATCCAGTGCTTGGAGTTTGCATTACACCTTCACCCCTAACCTTCCACTTCGTTACACTCTGACTCGGAGACTGAGGACAGTACAGGGGTGGTCACTCCGCCGCCCCCCCCCCTCCCTCCTGTGTGTGTGTGTGGTGTGTGTGTGTGGTGTGTGAGAGAGAGAGAGAGAGAGAGAGAGAGAGAGAGAGAGAGAGAGAGAGAGAGAGAGAGAGAGAGAGAGAGAGTGCGTGCCGCGTGCGTGCGTGTCTGTGAGTGAATGTGTGTGTGTGTGTGCGCGCGCACGCGCGCGGGTATGTATGTGTGTGTTTTAAGCCTACGCACTTTTTATTTTTATTTTTAAGATCAATGACCTGCCATCCTCCCCACCCCTTCCGCCCTCCCACACCTCTTCGCTCCGAAAAAGAAATGGGTAGGACCCTGGCCCGCAGAGCGTAGAGTTTGGACGAATCCAAAGTAGGCTGGGAGAGAGGGGGAGAAAGATGGACTGACTGTCGGCAGTCCGCGAGGCCAGTAACTGACAGACACGCAAGTCTTCTTTTTTTTAACGATCAATGACCTGACATCCTCCCTACCCCTTCCCCCTTCCCACACATCTTCGCAACACTCCTAGTCATAGATCTATATACACAGGTCCATGTTGCTAGTCGAATTCTCTTTCAGGTCAGTTAAAAACTAAACAAAACAAAAACAAAAACCTTGAAGCCATAATTGCCTGTCGACGCAGCAGGAACCGAGTCTGTGGTAATCTCAGACGCGGCCACCCCGGGTGGGTGTTCATTGACTGAGTTCACAGCACCGCCCTTCGTCCGGACTGTGGATAGCGCCCTGGTTGTACACACGTCAGTCAGTGTTGACCTCGCAGCTATGTTCTTTGTGGTCTTATTGACGTATTGGCAAAAACCTGTTAGGATTTCGTTGCATATTTGGATCGGTCGGCAGCCGCCGTCCAAGACCAGCTAGATGTGTGTGTATGTTGAAATGCCGGTTGCTATGGACACCACTGACCATCCTCCTGGGGAGTCCAGTTTGTTCGACGCGGCGTCAGCGGCTGGTCGCAATACGTAGTGCAGGCTGTGCAGGCTGTGCCGGACTGACCGGTGTGTCCACCAGCCCGGCACTGACTCTGCAAACATCCAAGACTGCCAAGACATCCAGATGTTTGCAGAGTGGGTCAGTGGCTGGTTCAGTCACAACTTGCGTATTGCTGTGCCACTGTGTTTGGCTGTGCATGGTCATATCCAAACCCATAAAAGGTTCAAAATAACGCTATTTATTAGACAAAACACAGCATGCGAATTCACGGGGTAATCCCCTTTATCAAGCTACAAAACGACACTTAAACAACAAATAAACGACATAGTTCAGGAGCTGCGTGAGAGTCGAGGTGGCCGTCCTGGGCTGTCCGTCCTAACGAGCCTTCTGGTTTCCGTGGACGTAAAGCTGTATTGAACCGTGCTCACGCGTTGCTAAGTAAGTAAACATGGTGCTTAACGTCCACAGAAACCACAAGGCTTACTAGGGACGGGGACACGCATTGGTCTCAGCTTGTCACTAATATGTCCACTGACATCTGAGGACATTAAGCAACCCTACCTACCTACCTACCAATTAAACGATGAAAAACGAGATGGAGAGCTAATCCACTTATCTTGTTCCGGTGTTGCTTTAGAACGCTAGCACTATAGTAGCAGTCGTTCTTGTTTCAGATTTGTGTGCATGGTCAAGGAAAGAAAAGCCGGGAATCCACAAAAAGCCGGCTACAGCTGTAGTTCTGACCGACGGATGTTTTTGGTTTAAACTAAATTGTATTCATTCCGCATCGGGTAGGTAGTGTTGCTTAATGTCCTCAGATGTCAGTTGACATATTAGGGACAAGCTGAGACCAGTGCCGAAGCATGGTTCAATATAGCTTTACGTCCACGGAAACCAGAAGGCTCGTTAGGACGGACAGCCCAGGACGGCCACCTCGACTCTCACACAGCTCCAGAACTATGCTCATTCACCGTAATCAGTACAGGATAAGTACAAATAAGTACAGGAAACACAAAAGCAGTATGCTTATCCGGGTGTTTTGGGCCGGATTTGTGCAGGGTCTAGGAAAGAAAGGGAATCGACAAAAAGCCTACACTGAGCTGTCTCGCTGACTGCCTGACGTGTCTGTTTGGCTGTGTGCAGGGTCTAGGAAAGAAAAGGAGTCCACAAAAAGCCTACAGTTTCAAATCCGACTTCTACACGTGGATGCCGCTCAAACAGGAAATCGAGCGCAGCCGCCCTCACGTCTCCACCTACCAGCTGGACTTTAGCAAAAACGGTGTCAAACAGATGCTGGTCAAACGTCCCAAGACGTCGTTCGAGGGCACGCCGACCACGACGTATCGCTACGCCCACTGCGACGCGGCGCCGTACCGAGAAGAGATCAACAACTTGTCCCGGAAGGCCGTCCAGCTGACGACCATCAGCCGCATCGAGCGCGCCAAGACTGCCAAGCCGGCTTGCCGAGACACTGTTGCGTCGTGTCTCAGCTGGTACCGACCCAGAGTCCCCGCCGCCACCGCCGTCACCGATTTCAGTCAGATGCAGCACGTGCCAGCGCCCCCCGCCTCCGCCCCCGCCCCCGCCCCTGCCCCGCCTGCTGCGCAGCAGGCGGAAGCCCTGCCCTCACTACCAACTCAGGTGGCAGCCGCAGCAGACTGAGGAGAACCCGCCTTTTCCACTGGCGTCCGGACGGGCTGTGTTGCCCTTGACATTGTGTAAACCCCTGTTGGAACTGATAACTTTCCAGCATTTTGGGTCTCATTTTTATTTTATTTTATTTTTAAATCTAATTTTACTGCCTTTTTTTTTTGGCGTTGTTTTTTAAATTGTATTTTTATAGCTCTTATGAAAAATATAATGTGAAATAATGCAAGAGTCCCAGAGTCCTTGTGCAGAGTCGACAAACGAAGGGAGATAATTAGCGTTTGAGAAACGTCGTCACACAAACGCAACAACAACTGACAACAACACACACACAAGTAAGCAAACAAACAACAACCTTGAATCGCCTGTGGTAACTCTCACTTGGCATGTGAGTAAATACAAGGTTCATTCCTTGTATTTACTCCAGGTGAGAGTTATTGTTGGGGAATTTGGCCATTGTTGTTGTGTCCACCTGACGTCTTTTGAGCGCTGATTAACTCCCTTCGCTATTTTTTCACATGACCAACGTTCGTTTTTGTAATAATCAGTGTTACACAGTTGTTCAGGCCAGCCAACCACTCAGGTGCGGCAAAATGTTTTAACAGAGCAGTTTTCTTGGAAAGTGTCATTTATGAGATGTGTCAGCTTTGCATGATGGTACACGCTCATCAAGTTTGACCTGTTAACATTTCAAGTGACCTTGACCGTAGCTTTTGGTTTGGGCAGCGTCAAACAGTTTTAAGTGAACATTTTATGGTCTATTTCAGTTCAGTTAATACTTTATGTGACTGTTTATTACATCAATGAAATCATGAACATATACCACTATTTTTCAATGAGTTTTGCCTATAATATATTCAAGTGAGATAAATGTGTTCTATGATCAGTGACTATGACAGTGGAGGTCTTTCAAGCTTTGCATGATTATAACCTCACTTGGGGTCTACCAGTTCATACCAGCTTCGATGACCGTGGACTTGTTTCAAAGCCACAGATGTGTTAACATAAACTGTAAATAGTGCACTTTTAAAATGTTGAAACTTTTATTCTATTTTTGTTTGATCTAGTTTAAATGTTATGCAGTTGTTACACATATTAAAAAGGGTCATGCACAATATGCTTTGTGCGACAGGGCATATATGTTTAAGGGAGGTAGTTGAAAAGTTCCCCAGTTTTGCACTTGAATGTGAGTCTTCTGAGCATTTGCCCTCTTTGCTTTTGCTTTTTAACTTGAAAAAAAGTTTATGTAATCTACTTATCTAGTAGTTCATTCTCCTTACGGGCCAATGGTGTTTCTCTCTTATTTTGGGAAAGAACTCAAGTGTTGTATGCACTGTCATGGTCTAAACATGGGTACAAATGTAGACTGTAGTCAAGTGAAATGGTACATTTATAATCTAGCGCAATTTATACTCTAACAAGATTTTGTTGTATAGCATTGTTTACGTTTATTATATATATATATACAGATCAGTAAATTTGAGCACAAATGCATCCCATCACCATATGCATGTTATCCCGTCGTCGTCAAGAACTTCATACCGAAATTAGTGGGGTTTTTTCTCTCTACTTCTTTGACCTGACTGGTCATTTCCACTGAGAAATGTTAGGTTTGCGTGTCTGGTAGACCTGAAGTTGGAAAAGCAGGAAACCCTCTCAGAACAGTGTTGAGAAAGCTGTCTAAAGAATCTCTTGCCTTAAACAAGACAACACAGCCAGTGATGCATGGGGCTGTGTTTCTTGTGTGTGGCAACCTGTCTTGTTTTGAAGCTAAAAGGCCTACCCTGTGCAGTAATGCTTTGTAGCTGTTGCCGTCAGCACGAAGGCAAAGAAATTGATGGAATAAAACTGCAGCAGCAGGGATGGTGGGATTCAGAGCTGTCAGGCTTCTTAGCTGGACTCGTGAAACAGACTTAGTACTGGTGATGGGATTCTCTGCGTTAACACGACGGGGAGGCGTCTCTCCTAAACTGATGAACCATTGGGTAAACTGTTTTTATGCTTGTGAATAGTACCTGTACCCACTGTTGCAGCGAGTCCTTCTATTGCTCATCTCGAGAGCTTGTTTAGCTCACCATACAAAAATATTTTTTTGAATGTCTTTTTAATCAATGGTAAATGACTGACAGGTGGTCAGGTACACTTGGACTCAATTTCAAAATGATCACAAATGATGAAGAATTGAACCAGTCAAAGGGTCAAGTGACGTGTGTGCTGTTTGAAACGTTCCTTCAACATCATATTGTAGAATGTGTACAACTTAGTTTGACTGCTCCATGCTGTTGTTGTAGTGCGTCTTGAGCGAGTTGTTGTCCTCACAGATAATTCTATGATGGGGAGGGGTAGGAGGGGGGGGGGGGGGGGGCGGGTGGTGGTGGTGGTGGTGGTGGTTGGGACTCCATTTTTCCAGAGCTCTGTGTTCCAGCAAACTGTTGGCCTATGGCTAAGGCTAGTGGGAAGATAGATCTGTGGGAACACACACAAGTTTCCAGTTCCAATAAACTTGGGCCATAGTTATTGTTGTAATTACATTGAGGGAAGTCTGGATATTTGGGGTACAAATTCCCCGAAATATGTTGCAGTAACATGCTTTCTTTCTTCTACCCCACCTCCAAAGTATCCAATTTCTCGAGGGAGGGGTGGCTTTCATAATAGTTGGAAAGAATGACACGAGCGACTTGAAACCCACAAAAATGACCGTTTCAGGGTCCACGATTAGGTTTTCTCTCTCCAATTTGGGTCATCAACAAAAACTTTTGCTGGGGCAATGTTGTGATTGGGTGTCTTGTGGAGTCAGTCTGGCAGTGAGAGTAGCACAAAGTATGGATATCCCCCCCCCCCCCCACCCTTAGTACTCCATAGCCATCTTCATCAAATGATCATTGGTGGGAGCTGCCGCAAGTATGATTTTTGTCACGACAAAGATGTGTCTGTCATGACAAAACACCTCTCTTGTCACAACAGAAGTATGCTCATCATGACAAAACTTTTGTCGCAACAAAATTATGTTTGTTGTGACAAAACGTTTGTCATGACAAAAGTTTTGTCTTGACAAGCACACTTTTGTCACAACAAAAGACAAGCACAAAACTTTTGTCGCGACAAAATTATGTCACTACAAATATTTGTCATGACAAATGTTTTCTCACGAAAAAAAATTCTGCAACCAAACTTTTGTCATGACAAGCATACTTTTGTTGCGACAAAAGATGTGTTTTGTTGTGACAAACACGTGTTCCTGCCAGTGATGGTACTGTGGAGCCAGTCTAGCAGTGAGAGTAGCACAAGGTGTAGGTATCCCCCGTATCTTCTAGTAGTCGTCTTCATCAAAACCGTGGCGTGGGGTGTAAAACCAATTTCCTCCTGAAGCAGAAGAAAGTGTACCGGTGTAAGTGAGCCATATTTTTGTGCCAAGATCGACTGCATTGGGTAATTTTCAGAACATCATAGATTTCAATTTTCATTCTTCCTGCTTTTAACTCAGAACAGGCACCATTTACTGGCATTGTGTAAGAACAAAAACTTACCATCACAAATGTTCAATGTATCTTTGCAGATTTTTACTGTTTTTCTTACTTCCATTTTTTCCCCTCCATTATTGAAATCATTCTATGTGTAGATTTTCTCTAGCACATTCTTTCACGAGTACACTGCCAAGAACAGATGTCTGCCTGGAAAGAAATTCTCTTTGCACAACTTGAAAGTTAACTCAGGTTGTTTTGTTTTCTTTAAAAAAAAAAAAAAAAATTTAAAAAGAAAGAAAAGAAAAAAAGAAAGAAAAAAAATTATTTAAAAAAAGAAAGTAAAAAAAACAGAAAGAAAAATAAATTTTTAAAAAACAGAAAGAAAAGAAAGAAAAAAATGAGAGAAAAAAAAGGCAACAATTTGTTTATAGTTTGAACACACAAAAAAGTAACAAAATGGTATGACATTATTAGAAATATATTTGGTAAATCTTCAACTGCATCAAATTATTTTACCCCGCCCATGATGCTGTATGCCATGTTGGCAAGATCGATTATGAATGTAAACGTATAAATGCCAAGTTCAGCGAAGTTGTCCAAACACATTACAACCTGTCAATTAGCAGGCATTGCCAGCAGAAACCCTTCTGGTTGCATGGGGACAAGATGCACATTTTGTTCTGTGTACTATCTGAAAATCAAAGTACTTGTTTCAGGGCTTTTATATGCAAAGATTGTATGAAAGTGTGGATGTGTTATGTTTCTACAATTGCACTGCTGCTGAAGTCTAACTTGTTATAACTAATAAAAACATATTTTCTAATAAAAGGGGATTTTCAGTTTGGTTTGCAGTGTGCATGTGAGTAAGGGTACGCTGATTACTTACTTAAGGATATGCGCTCCAAGCAGAACATTGGGACTCGTAAACTCTTTGTCTCCTAACATTCCATGAGAATGAGATCCAGCCAGAGCTCACATGAGAATGTAACTTTCATTCCAAGTTTCAGTTCTAGAAAAGTGGTGCACCTCTGTTGCAACTCGACTGTCCGTCAGAAAACATTCTGCTGCAGTATCAATACCAGTGATACACCTGCAAAAGTTTTAATTTGCACGAACCTGGCCAGGTCACCTGCTTGGCATAAGACAAAATGAGAGCTTGCAAACGAGAGCTTGTTTGGTTAAACACTGTGAAACCATTTTGTTGCTGCACCAGTCAAAATGAAACACTGTGAAACCATTTTGTTGCTGCACCAGTCAAAATGAAACACCGTGAAACCATTTTGTTGCTGCACCAGTCAAAATGAAACACCGTGAAACCATTTTGTTGCTGCACCAGTCAAAATGAAACACTGTGAAACCATTTTGTTGCTGCACCAGTCAAAATGAAACACTGTGAAACCATTTTGTTGCTGCACCAGTCAAAATGAAACCCCTGTGAAACCATTTTGTTGCTGCACCAGTCAAAATGAAACACCGTGAAACCATTTTGTTGCTGCACCAGTCAAAATGAAACACCGTGAAACCATTTTGTTGCTGCACCAGTCAAAATGAAACACTGTGAAACCATTTTGTTGCTGCACCAGTCAAAATCAAAGTACCAGTGATACCAAGAGTTGAACTTTTGTTCTCTCCTCTCCAACAAGCAAACGTATCGTATGCACTGTCCTGGACCGTATGTGTGATGAGCAAATAGTTAAGAGGCAGATAGCCCCTAATCCCCATTTGCTAAAGAGTCAACAAGTCTGGCTCTCCTTCCACGTGCTCGAGTCACCAGCAGCCTCCGAAACAGCTATTGGCTTGTGTTTATTTTTAGATTGGGAAAGTCCCTGTTTTACCAACAATGCAAAGTGAGAGACATCGAAACTAAAAACAGACTGGACATGTCCATTTGAAGTTCAAAGTTCAATGAAAGGCTGGTGCGACTGCAGATGTCAGTGACCTCATGACCCCTTCCAAAATTTTCTGTTTCCTTTTGCCATCTGTTATGATCAGTCTTCATGTGTGAATCCAGATTTTATTTAATAATTTATGATCTTCAGGGGTAGGTGGGATGGTGTCAGTCCATAAAAGTGTTTTCTCTCCTCAGTAGTAGACTCTGCAACGGCGCCACCACCAGCTTAAACACAGAAAATGAGTATAATTTTTTATATATTCAAATATGAAACAAGAATGACTGCTAGTGTTTTAAAACCAGAAATAGCATCATTTTGAACTGTTTATGTGTTTGGATCAAAGAAAATGAGTCTATAGCTTTATAAACATGATAAGGCCAGCTGAATAGTCCTGTCTGCGCTTTATGCATGCCGATTCCTTTTTTTTCCTTTCAATGTCATCACCATTTAGATAAACGTGATTGGGGGGCTACTCGCTCATCATGCATATGGTCGCTGATGTAGTATCTTGTTGTAAGCAGACAGTTGTCTGAAGAATGTGTGTGGCACACTCTACCCATTCACACCAAAATGTCAGCGTAACACTGCACAGCTCGCTAGAAATAACAACAAGAACAACTGGGAACAGAATTTCAACATTAGTTTTTCTTTTTCACTTTTTCTGTACACATCTGAAGCAGTACACAGCATCTAATCACAAAGCTTTGTACACTGAATCTGAAATAGAATACAAAACTCTACAACATAAAATAAGAAATGCACCATGAGCACAAGCGGTGTGTGCTCCCCGAGACATAGCTAACTGAACCAAATGCAACTCTTTTGTCTATCCAGGCTGAGCCATTTCAGATGCATGAACCACAGAATTGATAAGTACATCCACCTGGCCTATGTACAATTACAATGAAACAAATGTACAAACATTACAAGGATGTTGATCTGCACTATGTACAATTTGACACCAATGATGATGGACGAGTTCATGAGAACATGAAGCACAGCATAATGCAAAAATGTATTTTAAAAAAAAGAGAGAAGGTAAATCACAAATGTACACAAATTACAGACATGGCCGCTTCACCACAGAGGACTGCGCGTGGTTAATGACAATGGACACCTCTTTAGCAGGAGACCAGACTACACACAGCATCCGGAGAGGGGAAGGTCCTGGACACTGACTAAACCAATGGATGCAACAAGGACAGTGAATGCTCAACTGACTTTCATTCAAAATGGGATAATGGGACTGTCTATGGTTTTTCACTGCGGTGAAGGTCACCGTAACCAGCGTGAAGACGGAGAGAGCAGAGCTTGATGAACGTCATCATCATGTAGTTTCAAAGTCACTACTTAAACCAACCCCAGAAAACACCAGCGTTAATTTTACTGCCAAGGCAAGAAATGAGTTGACTGTCTTCCCTGAACATACGGTAAATTAGCTGGAAGTCTTACGTTCATGATCAAGGCCATACATGTATCAATCGCACAAAGTTCAAACCTGACTGGATAAGAACTTGTGAAGGCAATTTTCAACTTATGTTTATTTGGTAACACTGGAGTGACTTCCAATTTACCTGTCATCAAACAGTTCTACGGAACTCTAACACTTATCTGAGTTATCATGTGAAAGTCTGGAAATTTCAGCTAAACAGTGTTTGACAACATTCCAACAGTCATGTTTTTACCACATCTAAAAACTCATCAAATACCCCTTTTTAAATACAAGAGAAAGTCATAAAAGCATATAACATATAGTCTTATACATACTGTATGTATACAACAGTCACGCAAGACTGAATTTGATCAGAAAAAGATTTGCCCAGAAAATACATCCTGCAATTTGGTCTCTTAAGGTCATCAACACTGGCATGAAAGTTGGACAACTTTCTTTTCGTATTGTGCACGTGTGCTGACATTAGGTGTCAGCGCTTTGTAAACATTATTTTACATTACGTACATCAGATCCTGAAATACCAATTTGGATGGAAATTCGCAAACCTGTTAAAAAAAATAACTACCATAGCAAGTATTCCGAGTTTTGAACATAAAACTTCTCTCTTCTCAAGAATGCTGCCCTCAACTGCCAGAATTCTGCCTATTGACTGAAAACTCTGCTGCTTGGAAAGTGTCCAACTCCATGGAGCCGACCTCTGTGCACAGTCTCAAAGCACTTGCCTGCATCATCACTATGCCACACACCCACGCTAAAGTTTCTGCCACACGTAACCAGACTGTACCATGCCTGGGCAACGCTCATCACTACAGAGACTTGCGTGATCAGTTTATAATTTATACAAGTCAAACGTTACATAATTACGAAAATATCCATTTCTTGAAGAAAAAGAAAAAGAATGTTCTTTCAACACGTACAACTGCAGCATAAACTGTGGATGTTTACTTGTATGAATTCTTTCTTCTGTTTTCTTTTTATAATATTGCATGGGAGTGGGGGGGCAAAAGGAGGTTTTGTGGAGATTCTATTTTGGAACATAACAAAACAAGCAATAAAGATTTGAGGCTGCTTAAGAACCCACTAATTACAAATGAAGTGTAAAACAAGACACATTTTCACTACATTAAAAAAAAAAAAAAAAGTGAACAAAACCATATACTCTCCCTAAAACTAAAAGAAGCCAGAAGAAGAAGGAGTGCAAAGACCACGACAGAAATGCAGACTTGAAGAAGGAGTGTACGTCAAGGACCACACCAGAGAGAGGACAGTCAAGATGCACAGCTAGCATTGCTACAAAGACCAGGACAGACTTGAAGCTTTCCCATACAGCCAGCTTGGAACAACTTTTTCGACAAGCTCAAATGCAAAAAATCGGCAAGTGGTATTTGTGGGAGAAAGGAAACTGGATGATGAGTGGCTTGGGGGGTGGGGGGCAATAGAAGTCAAAGGTAAGCCAGGCAGTGGGCATACATGGTGGTAGGGAAGAGAGCAGCAAGGGGTGGGGCCACAATGGACAGGCAGGAGGGACAGGGCATGGTAAAGGGAAGAACAGAATCAAGTCCAGCACGAAAACTGTCTCGGCTTCAGTCACGGGCACAGTTGCAGTCTCGCAGGAAACGTCTGCACCTTCAAAATCTGACTTCTGGGACCGACAGCAGGGAGAAGGTGATGCAATGGCAGAAAAGCTGTGGAGGAGAGAACCGCGCAAGCTTCACTGGACTGATCAAGCTTTGAGCCCAGCAACACCAACAGGCTGGGGCCTTGTGGAGGGTTATCAGACTGCCCCGACAGGGACAACAGCACGAGAGATGCAAATGATGATGCAAGGCCTAGCCACACTCTGCCTGGTGATGTACTGTGAGGCTGAGCATGACGAGGGTGGACTGGCTGCCTCCTCCAGTCCAGGCAGCAGAAAGAGACGCATTTATTATCGGCAAATGATGCTCTCTACTCCAAGTCCTGCTGGTTGGCTTGAAAACGAACCAATGTTTACAAAGAGGACTGGGGAAGGTGATGGAACAAAAGCGGCCTTGTAATCTCTGCACATTTATGCGAGGACTGGAAGGTGATGGAAAACAAGTGGTAGTATTAATCTCTGCACGTTTACACGTGGCCTGGAAGGTGATGGCAAAAAGTGTCACAATCTGATCTGTGATGACAATCCTGCCCTTTTGTGTTGCTGCCTGGATGGAGGTCTGGTAGCCTGCTCAGAACCTCTCTGTACTGGGAGACCATCCAAGCACAAAGTTAAGCATCATCCATTTGTTGCACTTTTCTTAGAACAGTTACTGACCCAACAACACACCTGCAGTTACAATTTAGTGTTTTTTTAAAAGACGGGCCTTGCGTGTGGGGGGGGGGGGGGGGGGGAGTGGAGGGGGTGAATTGGGCTTTACCGCAAGCACCATGATGTAAGCAGCACTCAAGCTAACAATCAGATTTTAACATCCTGTCCATTGCAATGGTCACCTCAGACCGAAGAGTAATTGGGAGAAGCCAATGGAGACTAACAGTGAACACTTTTAGCTTTAACCTGATACAGTCCTTCCCTGTAGGATTATATTTCATAAACTATAACTTAATTAACATTCAGTTATCTCTTCACACCTCTTCAGTAATTCTTTGGTACTCATTCCAACGGAGGAGCTAGTCCTTGGATTTTAAAGTTTCATCAACTGCACAGTTGCTTCAGGATGACCAAACAGATAGTGACAGAAGGAGAAAGAGTGAGGGAGTTGCTCTTAAAGTCAATGAAGCTTTCAGCAACAGAGAAACAATACTGAAAGTCCATTAACACAAACAAATGCATCCCCAAATCAACTTAACCATCAACAAATCAATAGCTCTGGTAAAAACACAATCACTATCATGGCTTCCCCAATGATATTTATTTACAACACACTTTCCATGCAGCTTTTATCACTATTACACGGCTTCAGTGTCGGTTCCTGTCCGGACCAAAGGAACCCTTGTGTTTGAGTGTCTGGTTGTGAGAGCAATGCTCAAAGTGAAAACGACCATGCGGATGACTGGATGAAGGGTCAGCGGAGGTGTGCCGTACCCGTCCCGCTCTGCTGCCCATGGAGGCAGACACGGCGGCCGGGCGCTGAGTCTGTGGCACGCTGCCACTTCGCCCCCGTGGGTTTTGCTGCCCAGGGCCCAAGGGGGAGGTCTGCGGGAGGAGCGAGCGAGTCCGTGATTGAGCAACGTACGGTGAGTAGGCAGTGGTGGGCGGGGGTGGTGGAGGGGGAGCTTGCTGCTGGTTGACGGCGGCAGGGAAGGGCTGGGGCTGGCCCTGTGGTGTCGGGTACAGGGCCCCCGTGGAGAAGGTGGCAGGGGCCTGGCTGTGAGATCCGTTGGGCAGGTGAGGGCCTCCTGCTGCAGGTCCTACAAACAGACAAACCATCTAGTCTCACTGCAATGAACACCCCATCCAGTGTCACTGCTATGAACACCCCATCCAGTCTCACTGCAATGAACACCCAATCCAGTCTCACTGCAACGAACACCCAGTCTAGTCTGCAATGAACACCCCATCCAGTCTCACTGCAATGAACACCCCATCCAGTCTCACTGCCATGAACACCCAATCTAGTCTCACTGCAATGAACACACCATCCAGACTCACTGCAATGAACACACCATCCAGACTCACTACAATGAACACACCATCCAGACTCACTCCAATGACCCCCCCCCCCCCCACCAGCCTCAGGCTAGTGGACTCAGTGTCTAGTCCTCTGGGTGAAGCGTTGAAGGCGAGGGTACATGAAGGAACTGCAGCAAGGGAGAATGCTGCCTGCCCCATGCTGAATATCCACCAACACCAGCAAGTATCTCCGTGGCTGGCCAGTAGGACTGCTGCAGCTGGCTCGGAATAGGGAAAGCTACCTCAACTTCTCTCGGGAAAATCCCCAATGGAACAAAGCCAATCCCCAACGGAACAAGGCATCCCCACAAGACAAAGGCCCCTTTCTCCTCTCTGCCATTCACACCCTCAGCACTACCCACCAGGGCCCAGCAAGGAAAGCCCAATGCCAGCCCAACCACCCCTGCTGTGCAAGCACCATCATCAGGCTTGCTGAGAAACCTCATCCGCCGCCCTGCTGCTCACCATTGTAAGGAGACTGGGACCGCTGGTGATGAGGCTGCGACACTCCTGCTGCGAACGCCGGGGAGGAGGAGGGGAGCTGGTGGGGCGGGGCAGGGCCAGCCACTCCCGCCGCCGATGCCGCCCGCCCGCTGTGCAGCTTGGCTAGCCAGGTGTAGCCGGGCCCCTGGGTGGGCTGCGGCCCCAGGGCGGGGCTGGGGCTGATGGAGCTGCTGCTGGGCGCGTAGGCCGTCACGCCCAGGCCCGTCGTGGCTGTAGCCGTGGCGGAAGGGGGCTTGCCCATCAAGCTGGAGGTCGGTGCTGGTCGGCCCTCGTCCTCGTCTGGAATCAAGGGTGTTCACGGGGATCGTTACAACCTCTCCACAATGTGAAGGAAATTTTTGCTGTTGCACAGACTCTCGTTCTGTCCCGTTTGCTTGAAAAACGGCGACCAGATGCTTTGCTGTAAAGAAATGCTCTCTCCTTTTCAATGTTTGTAAGATTAGAGATCAGACAACTAAGACCCTGAGAGAAATATACAAGAGAAGCAAGCACTGAGCTGACTCACATTCAGAACAGGAACATCACTGTAACTAGTCCTTTTGTTAAGGTCACTTAAACTAGTCTGAACATGTGAAGTTCGGACATAATTTCAAAGAGCTCACCAAGTTAAACAGCGCCTGAGAGAACATCCATGTTGTCATTTTTGCCCACCCCCAAAAATGCACCACCAGAAGACCCCACATTTCTACAGTTCTTACAGCCCTAACATAGGACAGTAATGATAGGTGCAGATGACCAACATTGGTATGAACGCGTGGCGTTCAGTGGAGTTGATCATTAATTTTCAAAGATCTTGTAGGCATCCGACAAACTTTGCATTCCTAAATTCACAAAATATTACCAAACTTTCAAGACATTTTCTTCTTCTAAAATTTCAAAGACCACATCAATATATCACTCACCTTACCTTTGATTTACAACATGTAATACATGCACAGTGGGGGTAGGTGCACTACACAGTTCAGATTCCAAAGCATTACCATTTCATGATTGCCAGTAAATTAGCCAAAATATGAAGCTATCTAGTATCTAGCTAGTTATTCTCAAACTTAGGGAAGTCTGGGCATTGAGTTTGACAGTAAAAGTCAAAATTTACAAACTTTCAAAGATCTCAGTTAATTATTTATTTTTCTGACCTTCACTGAAACTGGCAGCTCATTTCCCTCAAACTCCCAAAGACAGCAGGAACCCTGTCTCACACACACGTGTGAGACTTGAGCAAATGGCACACTTCCAAGTTTTGGAGGCAGACAGCCAGACGCTCATTACACAGACTTTAAAAAAAATCTCTGCTGGTCAAAATCAGCAACATATAAATGATTGCATACACTGGTTCCAATTAAGCATGAAAAAAATAATGCCATCAAAAAAAGAGGACCCCCCCCCCCCCCAATTTTTTGTTGTTGACTGGTTCAACTACAAGCACAACAGTCTGTTTTTTGTTGCTGTTTTTACTATACATTTGCATGTTTACACATCCAAGTAAGTAAGTACCTCAGTGTTTTACAACTTGGTGTTTTATGCCCAATCAACCATTATGGTTATATCAGGGCAAAAGCCATGCTGAATACACTGGACTGAGCTGCAGAAGGTAAGTAAGTAACCTGGTGTTTTATGTCCAGTCAACCATTACGGTCATATCAGGACGAAGCTACAGAAGGCAATACAAAGCTGACAACGTAACAAATCAGAGAGGATGAAAAACAAAGTGAGGCATCCCAGTCCTTCAGCTTTTCGCTTGCCATGAAGAAAACACAAAATGATGGACAAAACACAGCAGACTAGATATCAACTTCAAAAGCTGCCACATAAAGAAACACAGGTAACTATGCCTGAAACATCAGTTAATGTGCAGAATGACGAGTTGAAGAGAGAATTAATTTAAAAAGTAACTGTGCCTGATCCATCAGCTAATGTGTAGAACGCGGTGTTGAAGAGAGAATTAATGAAAAAAGTAACTGTGCCTGAGGTATCAGTTAATGTGTAGAACGCTGAGTTGGAGAGAGAATTAATTAAGTACAGTACTACTGGTTCCGACAATACATACAAAGCAAGCAATGGCACTGTGCAGCCAAGTGGACTCTTGAAAACACTGTTGGTGTCAAAGAACACAAAGCACACAACATTCAGACCTAGGTCCTGGGGTTTCAAAACACCAAGTGTGGTAACACAAGGCCACAGTCAGATAAAAGAAAAAGTTCTTGTGGGTTCAATGCAAGCAATGGCACTGTGCAGCCAAGTGGACTCTTTGAAACACTGTTGGTGTCAAAGAACACAAAGCACACAACATTCAGACCTAGGTCCTGGGGTTTCAAGACACCACGTGCGATAACACAAAGATCACAGGCAGATAAAAAATAAAATAAAATAAAGTCCCTGTGGGTTCAAAACACCTAGTGAAATAAATAACAGACTAAATGCGGGTCCAAAACACTTATGTGAAATAAATAACAAAGGTCAGATAACCAAGTCCTTGTGGGATCAAAACGCCTGGGGATAACCAAGTCTTTGTAGGGTAAAAACACCAAGCCCAATGAGACGACAAGGTAAAAGTTCTTGAGGGGGAAAAACACCCAGTGGATTACAGAGAGCGTTTTGGTTGCTACATCTCTGGCAGTTCCTAACACCAACACAGGTAACACAAAGACTGCCAAGGATTCAAAGCACCAACTGAGAGAGCACAATACAATAAGACTTTATTAACCAAAGGAAATTCAGTTGTCTGCCTTTGACAAATAATAAAAAGTACATAAGTAAATACTACACAGTTTCACTCAGTTAATTAGAATAAAAACTGAATAAAACAAATAAACAGTAAGAAGAAAATACAGTTGCAAACACAATGGCTACAGCCACACAATGAACTATTTGGGACATTAAAACCTAGACCAACGAGACTACAGCAACATAATGAACTGATTTGGGACATTAAAACCTAGACCAATGAGACCACAGCAACATAATAAACTATTTGGGACATTAAAACCTAGACCAATGAGACTACAGACACATAATGAACTATTTGGGACATTAAAACCTAGACCAATGAGACTACAGCAACATAATAAACTATTTGGGACATTAAAACCTAGACCAATGAGACTACAGCAACATAATAAAATATTTGGGACATTAAAACCTGGACCCATGAGACTACAGACACATAATGAACTATTTGGGACATTAAAACCTAGACCAATGAGACTACAGACACATAATGAACGATTTGGGACATGAAAACCTAGACCAATGAGACTACAGACACATAATGAACTATTTGGGACAATAAAACCAAGACCAATAAGACTACAGACACATAATGAACTATTTGGGACATTAAAACCAAGACCAATGAGACTACAGCAACATAATGCACTATTTAGGACATTAAAACCAAGACCAATAAGACTACAGGCACATACTGAACTATTTGGGACATTAAAACCAAGACCAGTGAGACTACAGCAACACAATGAACTATTTGGGACATTAAAACCTAGACCAATGAGACTACAGCAACATAATGAACTGTTTGGGATATTAAAACCAAGACCAGTGAGACTACAGCAACACAATGAACTGTTTGGGATATTAAAACCTAGACCAATGAGACTACAGCAACATAACAAACTATTTGGGATATTAAAACCTAGACCAATAAGACTACAGACACATAATGAACTATTTGGGATATCAAGACCAGTGAGACTACAGCAACATAATGAACTATTTAGGACATTAAAACCAATACCAATAAGACCACAGACACACAACAAACTGTTTGGGACACCAACATCAAGACCAATAAGACCATCACAGGCAGCAGCCTTCTCAAAATGTGTTTTGCCCAAGAAGGCATGCCTCTCTCCAACAGGCACAAAGTACAAATTTAATACTGACGATTTTGTTGTAAAATGCTTTGTTGATTTGTTTCTCCATTTAGAATCCTTTCGCATCTGTGATGGTGTGTCGGACCATAGAAAACACTTTTAAGTGTCCCAGCTGGCCTAGTGCTTACCCCTAGCTTCTTCGATTTTGTTCCTTGGGTAGCGTGAACATGCAACTCTTGTGCATGTTATCAGTGAGGGGGTGTGCAACATGGGAAAGCTTGGACACTTGTCGCTGTTGTATGCAGGAGCCAGACTCATTATCTGTTACACTCAAAGTCAAAAGTCAGAACAGAAAAGTAATATTAATTGGGGTCATTTATTATTTAAAAAGAAAGAAAACAAAAAAACAATGCTTCATTTGAAGTGTTTTTGTTCAGTCTGAAACCTGATGGACAAGGTTTTGAGATGCCGAGTTCCTTTCAGCAGCAAGGGTTTCCATCATGCCAAGCAAAATATGCTCTTAGATGGGGAGTTCTTTTCAGTCGTAAAAAGGGTTTCCATGATGCCATGCAATATATGGTGTGATCTTAGCTGGCTAGTTCCTTTTGGCAGTAAGCGTTTCCATGATGCCATGCTCTATATGGTATGTTCTTAGCTGGCTAGTTCCTTTTGGCAGCAAGGGTTTCCACGATGCCATGCTATATATGGTATGTTCTTAGCTGGCTAGTTCCTTTCGGCAGTGTTTCCATGATGCATGCAATATATGGTATGTTCTTAGCTGGCTAGTTCCTTTCGGCAGTAAGGGTTTCCACGATGCCATGCTACATATGGTATGTTCTTAGCTGGCTAGTTCCTTTCGGCCGTAAGTGTTTCCACGTCATGCACACACAAAAACGGCAGTGAGCAGCCACGACTCATGCTATTAAAACGTACACCGAGACAACACACAGACAACGAGGTCTTTGGGCTTTTCGCCCCATACTGTGAGACACTACAACACCGTGCGACATCTAGTTGGCAGGGGTTTGCAGGACGCCATGCAAAGCCAGCGTTTTTGCAGAGCAGCCATGCTACCTCTTGCTGCTGCTGCTACTCACTTTCTGTGGTCCCGCCCCGCTGGCCCTTGGTGCCTGGCCTCCGCACCCCCACACCCCCCAACACACCATTGGGGGGCAGGGGTGGGGGTGGGGGGATGTCATTTGAGGGCTTCCTAAGGCCTACAAGTGAAGGACAATGATGGAGTTTTAGACTTGGATGAAAGAACAACAGAGAGCAGCGTCACAACACTGTACATGTACAGCCTGAAGGGGGTGCTGGAACCAGCTGTTAGGCCCCCCCCCCCCCCCCCCCCCCCCACAACCTCCAGACTGTGGAATGTGCACAACGCTCCCCCTCCCTTGTTTTTGGACAAGGTGAGCTTGGTTGTGCCAAGGAAAGATGCATGTAAGCAGTCAGTACCAACCCCAACCCCCTGTTTTTTCTGGAGGCCATCTTGCTGAGCCCTGCTGCTTAACAAACCTATGAGTAGACAAGTGGACAAGACGCTGGGGGTAACTGCCAGAGTTCAGTTGTTTGTGTATCAGAGTCTGGCACCCCAAACCACAAAGCCTGGTGCTGCTTTTCTCTTATGCTGTGCTCCACAAGCGAGCACATCAGCACACACACACACACATTCTCTCTCACCGTACACAAGGTGAGCCCGATGAAAACAATGCTGTACAGAAGTAACCTGCATCCTCTCCATCCCCAGATACCTCAGACCCACCACCAGACAGCAGGGGTTCACAGGGAGGTCAGAAAGTCTAACTGCCTGTCAGCACTGGCCATTTTGGCACACGGGGGGGGGCGGAAGAAAATCAACCTCATCCCAGTTTCTTCTTTCTGACGACAATTTACAATGAAACCAATTGATTCCATCCGCACATTTTCCAAAGCCACACAATTTGGGGACCTAATAATCATGTATTTTGTACTCAAAACGATAAATAACTACCCTCTAGCTGTTTCAACATCCATTAAATCCTACCCCAAACTCCACATCACTACTCAATCAACGGTTACATCAAATCCACCGCTTGAACTCCCCCAAAAGTTGAACACTGAGAACACAGAATCAAACCTGATCCATCATACATGAACTGTAGCTTGGGAGCAAAGAGTCTTTCCTAAGAACCAAGTCTTCAAACACAGACCAGGCTAACCTGTGCTGGTTCAAACATGGCAAGACCAACCTGTGCTGGTTCAGACATGGGTACGCCCAACCTGTGCCGGTTCAGACATGGGTAAGACCAACCTGTGCTGGTTCAGACATGGGTAAGATCAACTTGTGCTGGTTCAGACATGGGTAAGACCAACCTGTGCTAGTTCAAACATGGGTAAGACCAACCTGTGCTGGTTCAAACATGGGTAAGATCAATCTGTGCTGGTTCAGACATGGGCAAGATCAACCTGTGCTGGTCCAGACATGGGTAAGACCAACCTGTGCTGGTTCAAACATGGGTATGCCCAACCTGTGCTGGTTCAAACATGGGTAAGATCAACCTGTGCTGGTTCAGACATAGGTAAGACCAACCTGTGCTGATTTAAACATGGGTACGCCCAACCTGTGCTGGTTCAAACATGAGTAAGACCAACCTGTGCTGGTTCAAACATGGGTACGCCCAACCTGTGCTGGTTCAAACATGGGGAAGACCAACTTGTGCTGGTTCAAAACATGGATACACCCAACTGTTGCTGGTTCAGACATTGATAAGATCAACCTGTGCTGGTTCAAACATGGTAAGACCAACCTGTGCTGGTTCAAACATGGGTAAGATCAACCTCTGCTGGTTCAGACATTGGTAAGATCAACCTGTGCTGGTTCAAACATTGGAAGACCAACCTGTGCTGGTTCAAACATGGGCAAGACCAACCTGTGCTGTTTCAAACAGGAGTACGCCCAACCTGTGCTGGTTCAAAGTGGGGCCAGACTAACTACTGTGCCGGTTCAGAAGTGGGCCAGACTGACCTGTGCTGGTAGCTTTCTCCTCCTCCTCACTTGCCGTCTCCAAGCCAAACTCAATGCGCAGTCGGTCTGACAGACTCATGGGCTTTTCACGTTTTTCCTGCTCTGTAAAGACACGACAACAAGGCTGATTATCAAATGTTGAGTTCAGATGATATAGGAGGCAATCAGGTGCTATGGGTAGGGCTCCCAAACAGAAAAATAACTCAAAATCTAGGTGTGGCAGAGGGTATACCCACCATCCCCTCCCAAATTAGTTGGAGTAGTGCACTCTAGCATGCATTTTATTTTAGGGACGATGTCCAGCTAAGCCATCATCCAAACAGCCAGGAAAAGTCCTCACAAAGCATGTACAAGTGTGATGGCATCAAATGATGGAATATTTCCTGGACCCGTGTCATGTGAGATCTTCAGGGGAAATAACTTTGAAGCCACTTCTGTCATCTGCCATTGTACCCTTTGTGTGGACAATGCCCGCAATCTCCAACCCTACACATCTTTTTTTTTTTTGTGTGTGTGTGTGTGTGTGTGTGTGTGTGTGTGTTTGTGTGTGTGCCTCCATGGAGGGATTTTGTTGTTGCAGAATTGCAATTTCATTCTTCAGGGAAATCCATAATTTCTTTCATAGCCAAAAGCCATGTATGGGATAGTCTTTTTTATAATTTCTTTCTTCTGGTAAATCCTGTGACCTTGAGCACATCAAAACTTTTCCAATAACACTGTGTCCATGGTTCAAGACAATACCACATTTGGTTAGAAAAGGGTTCAGAAGATACTGCCAGACAATCCCCCCCCCCACCCCACAAGCAAGGTGGAAATGCATAAAAGAAAAGCATGAATGTTAAACGCATTTCCCTGAAAACAGTATTCTGTACTTTTTGCCGTAACATCAACATGATTCATGAGCATGAAAATGAACAAGTTTATCCAGGAGAAGGGAGTTTACACTTGTGGAATAACTGGTCGCTGAACAGAAAGCGAACAAGTTTATCCAGGAGAAGGGCACTTACACCTGTGGAACAACTGGTCACTGACCAGAAAGCACTCTTGCATACAGCGTGGAATAATGCGCAAAGGGTGTGTCCCTTGCTGAAACTAGCCCTTACCTTTGTGGTCTCTGCTCTCTCTGCTGATGGTGATGGGTTCAAAGAGCGGAAGAGGGGCAAGAGAAATACTGCTGTCTAGCGCCACTCTGCGGGATGGAGTCTGGCCGTCTGAAGAACTTTTGGGTGAAGTTGACGATGACGTGCTGGCAGCACACCCAGTCTTTTCCTTCCTCCGATTTCGGTACTCGGAGAGGCTCACCTGAAACATTTTTAAAACAATTGCCATTGTATCAGCCTTTTCTTCTCCTCACAGTCATGCAGGAGACCGACCAATTTAAAAAACAAAACAAAAACAAAAAGAGACAAATAAGGAGCAGTTATGGGTCATCATTTTCCATTCTATGTCTCAATAGACAACCCTACAGAGTGTGTGCTTAGAACCATTCTTGTGTCTCAATAGACAACCCTACAATGTATGCTCAGAACCATTCTTGTGTCTCAATAGACAACCCTACAATGTATGCTTAGAACTATTCTGTGTCTCAACAGACAACCCTACAGTGTGTTCTTAGAAGAAACAGTTTGGCAAGGCGAATCATCTTAAAATCGAAGTGTATATTTTCAACTGCGCCAAGAACAAGTCTTCAGGGAGAGACCCCCCCCCCCCCCCAAAAAAAACACAGCTTTGCTGGACCAACGCTTTCTTTTACCTTGCGCTTGGCAGCAGGAGCAGCCTGTGCCTCCGATGATGAGACTGTGGCGCAGGGGGTGGTGGCGCTGCTGCTGCCAGAGCTGTCCTCACTGAAACTGGACACCAAGCCTCCGTGGGCCAGGTCCCCATTGACCACCAGCCCTTCCCCATGAGCGTCCAGCCCCCCAGCCACGCTGGACACAGGCAGGTCCCCCTCACCGTGGCTCTGCAGCAGGCGGCCAAACACCTGCCTGGAGGGCGAGTCCCCGTCGTCAGAGAGTCTCCAGCTGTGGGCTGAGGAGGTGCTCGCTTCACACTGTTCCGCTGTTACACACTGAATGCCGTTCCGCTCCGCTGCCGACAGGTCCGAGGTGCCCACCCCATCCAGCTCCCTGCCATCCGCGTCGGGGGCTGCCACGGCAGAGGAGACCAGAAGGACAGATGGGTCCACAGAAGCGCTGTCCACGCCAGGGAGAGAGTTTGAAACGCTGGGTGAGGCGCTGGATGTGGAGGGGCTGGGGTCGGGGAGGTCAGCAGCTTCTGCGGTGGTGGTGGAGAGGGCCGAGCTGGAGGTGGTGGCCAGCATGCTGGACACCTGCATGCCCAGTGCCGAGTCTGTGTGGGTGCAGCTGAAGAGAGAGCTGGACACAGAGGCGCTGCTGGACACCACGCTGCTGCCGGCACTCACGCCCCCTAGCCCACTGTCTGCCGCCTCGTTGCTCTGGGAGTCTGCCGGCCCTGACGATGACACGTTTGCGCCATCACCTGGCGCGGCAGGCTGGGCCTGCTCATCTGAATTGCTGTCACAACAACTCTCCCCATTCTCCGCAGCCTGTGAATGGCTGTCTGCTGTATCACACTGATTGGCCGCCGAGCGCAACACGCGGCCACTCTGAGTCGTGGAGTCCACATTGTTCTCCTCACACACTCGATGAACTACATCGGACCCTGTAACATCTGAACTGTTGCACACCATGTCTTCCGCACCTTCATCCCGTACGCGGGCCAGAGCCTGAGTGCTGGATGAAGGTCCGCACTCCATGTCTGATGACGCCAAACTTTCAGAATCACGCATAAAAATGGCCGACGAAACGGGAGAGCTGTCTTGGGCCGAGCTGACCCCACTACGCTCCCTGTCCCCTAAACTGTTGTCGAGCGCCGAGCTCACCCCACCCCTCTCTGAGCTGCCCGCACTAACCTGCCTGCTATCACAAGTCCTGTCGACCACAGGGAGAGATTCAGAGGAGTTGTTGCACTCGGCTTCAGCCTGGCTGGGACTGCAAGAGACGGCGCCCAACCTGCCGCTCCACGGGCAGTCCTGGGAACTGTTCACCTGGCAGTCCGCTGCAGGCTGGGATATCGTGCTGCACACATTGCCTGAACGACCGCCCAGCTCTTCCGTGCCACTCACGCTGCCCGATGCTTCGTTACCCTCGTCCTCAACCTCCATTCTGTCCTCTGATGGCTGCGATTCGGAAACGTCTCCATCCTGATCTTGGAGAGGACGGGACCAGCTGGTAGCAGACACGGAGCTGCTCTCAGCGACAACCAGGACATCCTGTCTGGACATCCTTTCTGCCCGAAGGTCACTGTCTGCGCTGTGCACACAGGGTGTGGATGCTTCATTATCTGAACTACACACACTGACACTATCACTGCCACGCAGCCTTTGGTGGGCCGCTTCTGGCAAGTCGGCATCCAGAGCGGCACCAGAACTGTCCACCAATGGCATCTCTACACCGGAGTCATTATTTACAACACACACCATGGAGGAGCTGGAGGCGAGGGGACCGGGACTGCCCGAGCTGCACTCGCTGGCCTCAGCACTGTCTGCAGAGTTCCTGGTGGTGGCGCTAGCCACGCTGCCGGCGCCGGCCAAGCCCAGCATGCGCAGGGAGCTGGAGGAGCTCAGGCCGTCCATGGAGAGCTCCTCCAGCCGTGAGTTTGTGGCCACGTTCCCAGCAGCTGGCGCTGCCGGCCAGGCGCTGCTCCCTGGCACATCACAGATTGAAGTCTTCCCGTCCGTGCTACCCACAAAACCGTTCCGATTCTTCCGGCCAAACAGGCGTGTGGCCTTCATGAGTGGCCGCTCTTCCTCCTTCCCACAGGGCGTTTTCCCATCCTCTGAAGGTGGTCTGCCTGCGTCACCTCCCGCAGGTGTGGAAACGGTCGACGTGGCAGACAGTTCAGAAGTCACGGGGGGAGTTGTCGGTCCAGAGGGTTCAGAACTCATGAGAAGAATCGCCTGTGCAGCTGAAGACATGGACGGCAAAAACTCGGGGGCCAGGCGACGCTTCTTCAGTGGAGTCACAAAATCTGCAACATTTTGACAGCACAAAACCACGTTATTACCCTGGAAAATCTTCCGAAAAACCCCCAAACCACCCACAAAACCATGAGCGGATTGTTGTGAATTTGGAACGTGGTCCCTGCTGAAGCTAAAACAGCCCGTCACCCAAACTCTGTAGTACAATCTGCATGCAGCTTTAATACACACCTGAGCAGCATTCATAAATCTGCATAGCAGTCATACATGTCGGGCATCCCACCCTTCCACAACAAGTCGCACAGCATTTACACAAGTCTCTGCAACATTCATACAACACATCTGTACAGCTTTCCCAACACCACCACACCACACATATGCAAGTCACTTGCATATTTTCACTGGTTTCCAAGTGTAACTTTCAGCTTTACAAATTCTAAACAAAGTGTACACGGCAAGAACGTTCACCCTGCAGTGTGCACCTGCCTTATGACTGCCCACACCTGACTTCCAACACCTGTGGCACTAACGATCTTGTATTCTTACTTTGGTTAGTCAAAGTGACCAAGGTTACAATTAGTGTAGGTCACCTAGCCCTGACCCTCTTTGGTGAAATGATAAGTTGAACGGATTAATTACTTCCAGTAGTGCAATTTCATCTTTGCAGAAACCTTGATTTCACCGATGACTGGAAGCCCTGTTCAAGTCAGGCAGCCAGACCTCAAATATCCAGGAACACGTTTAGTGAAGTGGCATGGCTAATGCTCCTGACCTGATGGCGATCCAGTGGGGCTTGGCAAGGACGCAGGTGTGGGTGCAGTTGCAGTAGCAGTAACAGTGGCAGCAGGAATGGAGGTGCTGGGGTGTGCTGGAGAACTGCTGCCTGTGGAGGTGGATGGCGGTGGCGGTGAAGTGACCGTCTCAACCCGGGTGGGCGTTTCGAACATCGCCTGCCGCAGCCAACGCTGTGAACGAGACACATTCTGTCAACATTTAGCGTCAATCACTGCGTCAAAGTTAGAACGGCACAACACATATCGTGCTCCCTATTTACTAATGGTAACGCAGTAAACATTGCACCTGGGCATAGCATCAAAACTGAAAGTGTATCGACATACTGAAAGTGGCCAAAGGCAGGGATGAGTGGCGTGGGAGCAATGCCTCAATCAGCACGGATGAGCAAAAACATCAAAGAAAGTAAAAGTCCCTCACTGCCACTGGATTCACAATCCACAATGTACCCGACATCCGGCGACTGTTGCCACGTTACTGGCTAACTTGTTTGAAGCCAAATTTGATAAAACCTGCACAGCTGCAGCCAAGACTGCAGGACCTTCGTGACTGTTTAGGCACACACACACAGACTGCAGAACCTTTATGATTCTACTTAGGCACACACACAATGTTGCTTCATAAAATGGACACACATTACCCTTCCTGTCTTTATATCAGGAGAAACAAAGGCCCCCTAAAAAGGTACTTGTTAACCTTCACACAGCCTGACCCCATGATCCAGCGACACACTACCTTCTTAGCAAAGCCCCCTGAGGAGTCCACCGCTCGCCCGTAGCTGGCTGAGGTGCTGTTCCTGCGCTGGATGTGCTCCATGGCGTTGCGAGGGCTAGGGGTGTAGGACACAAACATCTCCTCCTCCCCTCCGTGCTCCATCAAAGGGTCCGAGCGCCCCTCGCCCCCCCGTGACCCACTCCAGTCGCTGAACAGGTACTGCAAAGAGTCATCGGCCACCCACTTCATATACATCTGTATAAGCAGTGGGTGCACCACCGAGACAAAAACAAACACCAATTAATGAGGGCTCCTGCTCAGCCTATGGAGACGGCAAAATATGCCTTTCTCCGAGTCGCCACTGAAACATGATCATGTATGAGCAAAAGACATCACAAATCTTGAAACTAACGCTTAAATGGCACCCCCCCCCCCCCCCCCCCCCCCCCCCCCCCCCCCCCAACCAAAATTCAAGACGACACACACACATGCACAGAACCAAGCAACATTCACAATAAACATTTACATCAAACACACACAGTCACACACACACAAGGACAGAAAAGAAAAGACAAGCACAGTAGCCCAAGGCATGCAGCAGCAGTACCTTCTTTTTCTTGTGAAACACATAAGAGTAAGAGGAGTCTGCAGCTGTGTCAGAGAAGGCGATGTCAAAGTCTGGGGAGGCGGTGCTGGGGGCCGAATGGCTGGTGATGGGAGGCAGATCCACTGGCTCCTCCTTCATCTCCTCCCCTCCTGAGAGCAGCGGCTCCACGGTGACCTTGGGCTGTGAAGGGCTGCTGTACAACGGCTCCAGAGCACTCATAACTCGGCTACTTCGACGCTTACGCTTCAAGCGCCTGTGCCTGGCAGACAAAATGTTTGAACTCTTTTAATTTCTTCACTCAACTGATGATCTCCACTCATGTTGCAAGAAAAGCAACTATTACAAAGCAACCAAAACAACAGGATCCAAGAGCAAACGCCCAGACAACTTGCACCTAAAGTATGAATACAGTACTCCCTTGTGACCTTTCAAATGGGTCAACGTCATCCAAGCAGACTGTTGAGACATTGGTACGTGGTACCAGCAATAAAAAAAAATCCGAGGCACATGACACCTCCCCCTACCTGGCGGATTTGTGCGGGGAGTCAAGGGCGGGTGGCGGGTCCTCCACCTTGACAACAACCTGCGCCTCCACTTCCGGGGGCTGGCTGTTGACTGCTGGCGGTGGCGTCTGCTGCTGCTCACTGGCCTTCTCCGCACCCGACTCTGAAGAGCTCCCGGTGCCGGTTTCTGCAGGGTGGCCTTTCTCCACAGGTTCATCCTGCACACACACACACACAGGTCTCACGTACTGCTGGAAATACAGGTCCTTGCTCTCTTGTAAGCAAGACCACAGCTTCTTGATGCTTTTTCAGTGTGTGCGTCTGAGGGGGCTGGGGGTGGGAGGGGCTGAGAGATTGTGACCACCCATCTTTTCTCCTGGCTTTGTTTTACGTTGACCATTGCAAAGCAGTTTGTGCTTCTAAAGAGTTGGCAAGACCTGGCAGAACTGTGTGAACAATGGAACAGAGTGTGTGAATGAAGTGGGGTATGTCACGGCAAAAGACAGAAACTCAGCATTTTCATAAAGAATTTGGATGCTGCAGCTCTGGGCAGAAAGAAGAAATGGCCACAATGACCACAGGCAATGACAATCCACAATGACCACAGGAAATGATGACAATCCACAATGACCACAGGAAATGATGGTAATCACCTTGACATCGACGTGCTTTTTGTCCAGACGCGCTAGGGCTTCCTTTCGACGTTCCTCTCTCTTGGCCATCTTTTCAAAGGCTTTCATGATCGCTTCCATTTTTCTTTCTTCTCTTGTCTGTTCAACAGAAAATGCTCTGTTTGGAAGCAATGTCAAGAGATCAAGAAATTTAACTCTGTGCTGTGAAAAATGCAATAAAAGGCTAAACCTGAAGTGAAAAATCTTGAGATGTATAATTCAATTAAGAACAAAATGACAACACAGGAGGTACTTGGTTTTCAATATCTACTCAACCTTGTAGATCAAATAACAGTTAAAACTGACAATACTGGTTGATAATGCACAATAATAATTCACACGAATCAAATCTTCAAGCCCTACAATGATTCATACGACATGAATTGCTTTAGTCTGAGATTTGGCACCACAGGACTATAAGGCACCATAATTATAATCTTTACCGTGGTTATAATGAGAGTGATTATTACCACATAAAACACATCATGTGAATGTTAATTATTCAAACATCTGCTTCGAACAAAAGTCCACACCAGCTTTCTGGGACATTCTCCAGGTGTGTCCGTCTCCGATTCGCTAACTGGCTGTGCAGAAGATTCGGCAGCAGATGACTGGACGTCAACCACGTGGACGTCGTCCTGCACTGCAACAGCTTTCCCTGCAGGCTCCTTGCTGTGTGAAGTCTTGCTGGGTTTGACATCCCGCTCCTCCTTCACATCTGATGCTGCCCGACTTGACCGCCGTGGGATGGGGGCTGGCTTCAGTGGTGGGGAGATGCTCTGGCAAAACAAAGATGGAGTTGTATTTTAACTGTTTAAAAAAATAAAAAAATACTGATAGTTTCATTTGCTTTTGACATCATCTATACAAGACAGGCACCATTCTACCATGAAGTATGACTTAGTTCAAAACACTATATTTCCAAAAAAATTGTGTGTGCCTTTTTTCACTTATTTTTCTCACTGCTACACATGTGTTTTTATCGCTTTCCAACAGGCGGTGGCTTTCATACAATAAAACATAAATTGATGACTGTCACACACATCAGGAGATACTCTAGCAAAATAAAAGATGGATAGCAGAATAAAGATGGAAGTTTTAAAGTTATAATTTCTACTATTATTGTTTTTGTTTTTGAAGTCATCTACATGAGACAAGCATCATTTTACCACAAAGCATACCTAGCTCAAAACACTGTAAAGTGTAATGCCCCAGTTTTGTGCGGGCGCCTTTTTTCCATCCATTTCTCTTCCCCATACAAATGCCTTTTTTTGATCACTTTCCAACAGGCCATTGCTTTCATTACTGATAAAATGAAACATCAATGAATGACCGTTACATACACCCAAATAACTAGCTGTGCCCCCTGTACTGATGTTTGCGACTGTCAGCCACCACAAAGACACCACCATCAGCTCACCGACTGGCTGTCTGCAGGAGCAGCACTGTCCACCGAGACCAAAGGCTCATCCAGAGACAGCAACAACGGCGCCACGGCTGCAGGGCTCTTCAAGGGAGTGCTTTTTACCGGTGACTTGGGCCCTTTGATGGGGCTGTTCTTGCTCTGGGAATTGCGCCTCACTCGACCTTCCCCAGATGCCTGACGCTTACGCTTGGGTTTCTCTGGTGATCTGAAAAGGCCACCGAGATGTACGTACTTAACCCAGTGCAAGTGATTTACTGTTTGGCTCTTTATAAACAACAACAGCAGGACAGAGACAGAGAGGCATGGTAATTCCAGTATACCTCCTTAACTAAGATATTTATCTTTAACAAGAAGAGCAATTATGCTCAGGCGACTCACACGAAAGAACAAAACCAGAAGAACTTTTTTTTTTAAATCTCAAATATTTGTCTTCAATACACATCCTTCACACAAAGCAGAATTGTGCATTGTCTTTTTAACGACTGTAGCTACCATACAATGTTTGCTGGACAAGAACTGAAAAATCATAATTTGCATTTTAATTTTTAGACTTCTGACACACCTGTGACCCTGAAACAAGGTAATCGAATCTGGCATGAACCTGTAGACCCCAAGCAAGATAAAACTCATGTGAAGTTTCAAAGACTTCACTTAAACACTGTCTGTGAAAAAATCCAATCCTATTTTTTTGTGGTCAAATCAGGAAACATGTTGATTACCTCCCTTGAATACATGATGCCAACATGTGCAAGTTGAAAATAATGGTACATATTTATGACCTCCTTGGTGGCATTAACAATCATACAGTTTCATAAAGTCAATGACCACTGACCAGTCAATGACCCCTAGCCTCAACCCATCTGCTGCCCTTACAGGAAAGGGGCACACCGTCACTTTTGAGAGAATGTGGAACTGTTACTTTACAAACAAACTGACAGAACAGAATAAATAAAAATAGAATAAAACTTACTTTGGGGCAAGCTTCACTTTCTTCCAGAACTTGGCCACAGGACAATTCGCTCTCCCACATGCGCATTCCACGCAGGTTGGCCTGTGGGAATCAAAACATCCCCATTCAGCCCACGTGCACTAATACAAGAAGAGGAAAAACACAAGAACTTTCTAGAGCTTCCATCCCCCCTCCCCTCAATCATAGTATCCCCCGCTGTTATAGTTTCACATGTTTATGATATACATCAACGAAATTTGGTGTCATCATTCGTTTTATCCATTGTGGTGCTTGTGTGTTGCATGCAGGTGTGCAGCAGCTGGCATAAAATAATGTTTTTTTGAAAAAGCAACAAAACCTGCCAGCATTTCTGAGATGATGTTTCAAGGCACATTTCTTGCTTTCTGAAGCAGTAAAAAGTGAAGACGGCAGGCATGGAGTTTTGAACACGCTGACTTTGAAGTTGACGTGGCCTCGAGGCCAGTTTAGCACAGACAATAATGCAATACTCATGCAAGTCTGCTGATGCCCTGAAGGTTGAACAAGTTTCTGCTGCTCAACCATGACAGGCAAAGTTTATTTTTATTTTTTTGGCTTGGTTACCATTTCTGAATTTTACACAGCAAGATAGACAGTGAGAAAAACTGAGCTATACAGCACACAAAACTTACGAATCTTGATAACTGAAATCAAAGGGAATCGTTATTTCCGAGCCCTTGGCTATCTCCTTCTTGGCCTGAACAATGAAGTGGAGGTTCCCATTGTCTATGATATGGCACATCTGGAAACAGAGCACAAAACCAACCTGATCAAAGTGGTACTAACACCCAGAGGATATGATACAGTGGCCCCAGAGAGGTTGTAAGCAGCAAAACCCACACTCCCAGTCAATCAAGTGCAGGGGAAATAGCTCAAAATCTGGGTGTGGTTTTTAGTTAATTTAACTTAATTTTGGCAGACCATGGTGTTGCATGGTTTTCCCCCAGCACATTACAAGAAGGGACTGTGGGCACAAGCGGCAGCTGCATCAGGGCAGTGTTGCTGATAACACAGAAGGCCATCACCTGCATTGCAGCAGTGTTGCTGATAACACATAAGGCCATTGGCTGCATCGCAGCAGTGTTGCTGATAACACATAAGGCCATCATGAACATGGAAATTTTGGCCTTTAAGCAAGTGGCGTGATATCCCACGTTCCTATGGAAAACGTGTGGATGTGGAAAGAGACAACAAGCAGTGCGTGGTGTGATTACAGCCTGCGCTTTCAGCTTATCCACTGTTATGCAGGTGATGAAGCTGCACAAGAAACCAACACACAAAGCCACACCAGGTGCAACCTACCTCAGCATTAGGGGTGCAGGATCTACGGATAAAGCGAGCATCCCCACCAAAGGCACTGGCATCGATACAAAGGTCCAAACCCTCAAACTTCGAATAGTACAACACATAAGGCTGAGATCTGCACACACAGAGAGAACACACAGCATCTGGTCAGCACGTCACTTCTAAGTACACATCAGGTTTTAGTATCTGCCACCCAAACCATATGACATAGCTGCATACATCAGTACTTGCTTAGATCATTGTTAAGCAGAATTAAAGTATACGCATCTCTTTGAAAAAGGAATTAAGCTGGGGTACACAAGAGTCAAGACAAAATGGAAGGAGGGACTAATTAATCCAGAGGGAGAGAGAGAGAGAGAGAGAGAGAGAGAGAGAGAGAGAGAGAGAGAGAGAGAGAGAGAGAGAGAGAGAGAGAGAGAGAGAGAGAGAGAGCAAGCACTGCTGGCTCGACTTACTGGTTGAGAAGGGGGTTGTGTTGATAGTGCTGGCGAAGCATCACTTTGCCCTTGAACTCTATCACAGCTCTGCCAGGAACTATCAGGTCTGTGGCCTCCAAGCCCTGCACACACCCGGCAAACCTCACTGATGCAGACGCAACCAGACAAAACTAAGATGTTGCATGCCTGCTGTGTGAACTTAAGACAGGGATAATTTGAGAGGGCAAAAGGGGGTTGGGGGTTCTCAGCACCCTAGCAGTCAAAGGGGGCTCTCTGTCATCTTCCTTTTTCTATGTGTGTTAGCAAAGTTCTGGTGTGATGGCAAACAAGTGATACTCTCTGTTAATTACACCAAGTCTGAAGAGAACTGCTTCAAACCTTACTGAAAAAAATAAAATGAAAAATGAAAAAAAAAGATTTTGGCCTTTCCAAAATCACATGACTGTGACCTAAAATGTGTGTGTAAAAACAACACAACTGTGACCTAAAATGCATGTCAATTTTTTTTTTAAAGCAAAAAGCTCATGGTTACAATAGGTACAGTTGTACAAATTCCAAAAGAAGCTGCATGTATGGAAAGATACAATTATTTTTGTCATATTTTGACTGTGGCTTATCAAGCACCATGTACACATGTATCACATGGTCTGTGTACATACCTTGCGGTTTTTCTTGATGTCTGAAACTTGATAAAGCCGAACCAGCAGCTCTTCAGGAAAAACACCAATGGAGTGAGGCTGAAAACATACAGATCATGTCCAATTACTTCTCATTATCAAGAGCCATAGCTGAGAAGGCCGACTACTAGTTCTGTCTACTCTCTGCAGCAGATGCGAGTGCTAAAAGAATCCAAGCCATCAGGAACCCTCTGAATGCCCATTACCCCTATCTGCCCATCGTCACTCGACCTACCCATATCTGCCCATCGTCACTCAACCTACCCCCATCTGCCCATAGTCACTCAACCCGCCCCTATCTGACCATCATCACTCAACCAGCCCACTGCTGCACTGCCTGCTCAATACCGCTTGTTCTAACACAGTTGTTTTTACCATCACTGACTCCTGTAGTGGAGAAGCATAATTATGTGCCCTTCAGCTGGCATCTACCCTAATGGTCATTCCCATATCATTTTCCTGCCAATCTCACATCCCATACTTGGAAATAAATTGTGTGTGTGTCTGAATGTGGCAATTTTGTGTGTGTGTGTGTGTGTGTGTGTGTGTGTGCTGGTGGTGGTTCAGGACCACACGACAACAGCAACATGATGACTTACCGAGTGAATACCATTGGTCTTGGCATGAGACAGAAATTCCAAGATTTCTGGGCTGTACTCATTTTCTTTTGCCTCTTCAACACTGCAGAATGGGCTGTGAGATAAGACCAATATATTCAGCAGTTTAGATGATGCAAAAATCAAAACAACAACAAAAATACAGTGCAGCAGATTCCATGCAACTCGGACACATTTCACACTGCATACTAGATTTGAAAGATTTAGATGTCTTAGCATCTCACACAGTAAACAAAAGGGTTAATGATGATCATGCAAGACATGAGAATTTCAAATTCTCCCTCTTGACTCTGACTGTAAAAGAGAAAATATAAACACTTTCAACTGAATATGGTTTGCAGCCAAACTTGCAACGTTTACAATAACAATTTCATTGTAATGAAAAAGATGTCAGCCAAAACAACAATAAACTTACCCCCCCAAAAAAAACACAATCAACCCGAACAGAAGACAAACAAAAGCAACCATCCGTATGTGTTAAAACATAATAATAAAAATAAATAATAAAACACCTACAATACATAAGAACATTCTTGTACTTACCCACTTAAGGAGCTCCAAAACTCTGCCTTGTTTTGGGTTTGAGTCAGGGATGTATTCAGCTTTTTCTTCAACTGTCAACAAACCAATTCCATTTTAAAATTTCACTCGTGCAGGCAAACACCTGATGCTCTATTAGCATATGATATAAACAGCCACTACAGACTAACGTTACCAGAATTTAAAAACAAAGAAGAAGCAAAAGAAGAGCAGGAAAAATGAACTTTCAGACAAGTGTGTGGACCCTGAATCTGACGCCCTGATGTGACCGTGTCTGACGGGGTGGTAAAATACAATCACCAACCAACTTACCCTCTAATTCCTATTTGTAAATCTGTTGACAGGGCATGGACAGATGTAATTCTGTTTTGGTCCACTTGCTGTTTTTAGGTATAGCACTTGGAGCGTTGTATTCTTTTCCTCTGAGAGTAACAGTAATTATTCCACACCATCTATTACGCTATTTACATATGCAATGCAGTCATTCTTAGGCTGCCCCTGTGCGATTAGAATCCAAGAGCTAATTAACGGCAATTGCATTTCCATATCACCTAACCCTTTTCTCAATCCCGTTACTAAAAGGAAAACCTGTGGACATGCCATGCCCAAGATGATGAGATGGCAAGGACAAGCCCACGCTGGCGCTAACTTGGAGTGAGAGGGAGCCGCCACAGTGCTATCAACCTGTTTTCAGCAGGTTACATTGGAGTGAGCCAGACGACAACCCCTCTTCAAAAGGATGCAGTGCATTACTGATGTACTTACTATGACAGACAGAAAAAGAAGAAAGAGACCCTTGGGTGGGTTGCAGGTACATACCTTCTTTTGTTTAGGAACACCCGACTTTGCCACCTGTCAAAGAGGGTAAAGCATGCTTAGATATTCCAAGTAAACACAAGCAGCTTCTTATGAACCAATGCTACACAACCCTTTAAACTTGTACCAGTAAATAAGCTTCTTCCTGTTTACCCTAAATTTTGAAGAAACAAGTGTGTATCACATTTAGTGACCCTCCCCTTATTTAAAAATTATTTTTGGGGGGCAAAGAACTGTTAGAACTTACAGTCCAGTAAATAAACTGTTATTTTCTTAAACAAACCTGACTGACAACTAACCCCAAAACCCTTTCACCCGCTGACAAAGACAACATCCCTGGCAGCACCCCAACACTGGTACAGAAAGTGCCAGTCTCACCTTACAGCGAGTAGGGGGTGGAAGCCCAACTGCCTCATACGCCAAACTGTCAACACGTACAGTGACGCTCCCTGGCAGCACCCCAACGCTGGTACAGAAAGTGCCAGTCTCACCTTACAGTGAGTAGGGGGTGGAAGCCCAACTGCCTCATACGCCCAACTGTCTGACAACACGTACAGCCGCGCTCCAACACTGACGCCAACACTGGCGCACAATCAGGACTCACCTTCTGCTTCTTCAGGTCTTTCATGTTCTCTTTCTCTTTCTTGGTCAGCTTGAGCTTCTTCTCTCGCTTCAGCTGCTGAGATTTGGCAAGCCGCCCGGTCTTCAGCAGACGAGCCCCAGCCTTGCTAACCCGCCGCTGCTTGGACCCTTTGGGCTTGGGCTGCACGGGCTTTCTACCTAAAGAGGCTAAAGCATTTGCAGGCTCTTCAGGGTCTGTATCTGTAGCGCTCGTATCTACAAAAATGACAGTAGAATATGTCCCAGGTGACCACAGACAATGACCGCTGCATGCACACCAAGCCCCACACCAGGGATAAAGGCACAAACCAAAGAGGGAGAGCAGAAAGAGCGTGTGCGTCCTGCACCACGTAAAGGCAGGCACCGCCTGAACTCCCGGCATGCAAATCCCCACTGCTCCTATCACCAAGGGAGTAGAATCTCAAGATCCGATTACCCAGCTAGTGAAGGAAACTCGCTTATCTCAGGCATCCCGCCAGCCTGGGTGGACAATGATAAATGACTGCAAATACTGCAGGTTGCAAACAAGGCCATTTTATTGCACCATTGGTGTAGTGGGTATCGAAATTCCATTGATGAACAAGGATGAACGACTACAAACACTGCAGGTTGCAAACAACATTTTTTTTATTGCACCACGAGTGTGCTGATATTCCACGCAATGATTGGCCACTGAAAACAGTCCTGATATGGATGACTCAAATATTCCCTCTAACAGTGCTGTTTCCTTTTAAATTTGAGCTTTTGCCAAACTGCATTCAGAATCTGCAATGAAGTACACCTGTCTGCTGTCACCTGCTATTTGCCTTGATGTCAACAGTTTTTATACACTGATGAAACTGACAGATCAGTCCTTCTTGTTTTGCAGAACAAAAAGTCTGTTAGCATGCCAGAACATGTGTAAACTTCTCAAGTTAACAATTCATTCTTTCGAAGCCGACACATTTACTAACAGTGTGAATTAAAAAACACACACCTGATCTGAATGCTGAAACTGGGCAGATCAACGGGGTCTTGAAACTCTAGTTTTCTGAGAGTTACAGCAAAAAAACAAAAACAAAAAACAGCCCCAGGTCAAAAGCACCCCCAATGTACACATGACAACACTCAAAACAGAAACCTACCCTGAAAGCCCTTTAAAAGGGGCTGGAAAAGCTCTAAATGTAACTGGAATTTTACAACCATGAAATCGCCATAATGAAAGGGAAACAAACGGGAAAACAAGCAAGAAAGCAGACTAGATGATCAAGCAATTATTCCCCTCCACAAACAGGAAGAAAACAAACAAAAAGCAAGGTACACAGCATGACAATGATGGCAACATTATGTTTTCTTTCACTGTGCAACTTCACAGTTTCTGTCAATACAACAAACAAAATGCCTAACAAAATGTTACAAACAGGATTTTTAACAAGCTCTATGTTTACAATAGGTTTCACAACACAATATGCTAAAAACACTCAATTTTTACAGGACCCTGTCCACCTTACACAGGTTTAACAACTGGTGACCCTGAAGCAAAACTTTGTTTTGAAATATTGAAGAAATGACCAAGTATCAATTTACATTTATTGTCACTTGATTGGCAGAGACCAGAAACAACAACAACAACGACGTGTCAGTCCTAACATTTTCATCTATTTTTGATCAAACCATTAAAAAGCAGCACAAAAAGCACCAACCTATTTCTTCCCTCTTCCTCAGCTGAATCATCTTGGCACGGTCAAAGTCTAGCGTCCTGGGTTCACAGACTTCGCAGCAGTAGCTTTCAGGGATGTTGTTACGATCTATTTCCATGCAGTCAATGTGCTGCCACACGCTGCAACCAGACAGGAAGTTCCTCATACTCACGTTACCATGTGCGTGCATGCATGTGGAGGCATGCTTCTGTGCATTCACCTGCACGCAGCACTTCTGTTCAGGTAATGTACAGTTTATTATTCCAGTATCATGAACAAAACGCTTTGCTTTCTGAGGATTTGGGTCAGCAATGCCACCCAGCACATTCTTGCTTTGGGGACACAAGAAACTGCTGGAGGAAAAAAAGTTACTGCGTAAGCACATTTCAGCGCATGCTTCATATTAAAAAGAAAAGACTGAAAATCAATGACTGCGTCTTCCATTAAGCAAGTAATTCGTTTACCGCCAGCTCTGCCCTGCAGGGTTTGGGTTAGGACCATTTGTATTTTATCAATATTAGACACTACTTTGTAAAATCCACTGACAACAAACAGAACCTAAAACCCAACAATCCTATACTGTCAACAAAAAAAGTGAAGTTTATGGAAATTCAATGATCTACATATTGCTAAAAACATTAATGTCTCTGACAAAACTGAACACTGGGTCTAGAGGGATATTTGTTAATAATAAAACAAATGGATTATGAATAAAGAAAGCAACCTGTTAGACAGAAGAAGAAAAAGCAAGCAAGCATGAAGAAAATGCTTAAAAAAGAGCCTACAAAAAAATCGAAAACAAACCAAATTAACTGAAATGGGAAGAATTTTTTTTTCTCAATTTGAACGTAAAATTTCCGCCAACACCGGCAGTCTCACCTGCACTTATCACAGCAGATCATATAACCGTCATCATGGAGGAAGCCGCAGATGCAACGGGTAACGCTGTCCTCCACCACTTCCTCCTCCTTGCTCACCGTCGGCACCTTCCCCTCCTCCGCCACCTCCACACCACCATTGACCTTTGGCACTGCTGGGGGCGGAGGGGACTTGGGTGGCGTCGGGGAAAGGGGTGGTGGTGCACCATAGTTGTGGTCCTGACAAGGCAGACGAAACACCAGATATTTATTACCTAACACGGAAATAGACCCCAACTTCACAGCTTAAATACACGTACTGCTTACTCCCCCCCCCCCCCCCCCCCAACCGATAAACGTTATCATCCATAACCATTTCGAAGTTTCTGTTTCCTGCAGCTTTGTCCCCTTTACTTTTTAAAATTTATTTCATATTACCAATTTTTTAAACCTTTACACTGAGAGAGAGAGAGAGAGAGAGAGAGAGAGAGAGAGAGAGAGAGAGAGAGAGAGAAGAGAAAAAACTCAAAAACTTTATTTTCATTTAGACCTAACAACTAGTCCTTGCTAAACTATCGATTAAGTGACAAATGGACAGAGAAAAAGGAAAAACAAAACAAAACAAACCTTTGCAAACTTGATTAATATTTAAACAGAATAAACAATATACAAACAAGTAAAATATAATACCACCACTGTTAATAATAACAAACATACAGGAACAGCAAAATCACTTGAAAATACTTTGAAACGACAATGAATAAATAAAATGTATACATACATAATGTGGCAATGCAAAAATAATACTAACATATCTCGCAGTTATTTATAAATCATGAAAACATAAAATGGGTCAGTGGTACGGGGGTGGAGAAAAAAAAATGCAGATCAGATCAAAACACGGTAGGTTTTAATAATTCAAGGCAATGCTGTATTCACCTACACACAGATACACACACACACACACGTAGTGTGGTAGCAACAGAGAGAGAGAGAGGGGGGGGGGGGCTTACTTGATAGGGAAGCCCAAAACATCCTGGGTAAGTCTGAGTTGGTCTATGGTAGACTTCCTCGGGCACAGGAATGTCATGGGCATCAGTGCTGCAAATAAGGAGTGAACTGGTTGCAGATGGTGGATAATTATAAAAAGATATACATACACTATTAATTCATCACAGCTTACAAAGTTACAATGTAATACTGGCAATAGTGTCATTAATCAACCACTTTCAATCAACATACAAAACATTTCTACTAATTCTAGTGTTTGGCCAAATCATTCAGCTTCCGCCATACAACTTTTGTTGTTTACCTTGACTGTGTTTACTCTAATAGTATAAACCTTCTCAACGTGTATCATCCTTTTGTGGTTTATTTGATGAGGCTGGGAAATCTGGGTTACTTCCCTAAAAGAAAGACCAACTGTGGTAGTCTCACTACCCAGTAGTCTACAGAATACTGTACTACAGTAATACCAACAGTAACAGTATAAGCAATTATAATACTAATGCTATAATTTTTTATTACTAATAGTAATAAATTACATTACTAATTGATTTTAAACAAATCTGGGTTGCTTCCCTAAAAAGGAAAAGCAACTGTAGAAGTCTAACTACCCAGCCTACTGAACACTGTACAGTGTAACTGTAACACTAATGCTCCCATTATACTACTGTACTAACTTACCAACGCTACTGATGTAGTATTGTACTATTAATAATCCCCAACATTTCTCCATGTCCAACAAATGTTTATTCATTTTTCAGTACATCTTGTCAATGCTCCCCATCCCCCAGTCTAGTTTATTACATTACTGCAACTGAAACAAGTATCACTACCAGTGGTCATGCTCATTGCAAAGTCTTGTCTAAATATTGCATTTGTCTGGGTGCCCAAATAAAAGGTTCAACTATGTGGCAGTAATAATTCTTCATGACACTACAAAAAAAAAAGAAAAAAAAGTACTACTCATCAGAAACACTCAAACAGGTGACAGAAAACACAGGTTCATAATTCCAGGACCAGTATAAAAGTTCAATATCATTAGTATTAAAATAAATGCTGTATCCATTAGTATCATAACTACAAACAACAAAAATGTTTAATGAGGCAAAATGTTCATGATCAATTTCTTATTTCAGTTCTAATATTCGTATAAAGCTTTGGAAACTTACTCTGAACTGGCAGCATCTTGTCCAGAACACAGGCTGTCAGCACTGTAGCTATTTCCTCTCACCGCCCCAATGCGCAGTACAATGCTCATTGTGACGGCTTTCGAATAACACTCATTGGAATAGCTTTCAAATTGTCATAGGAAAAAACACTGGTGTCCAAGCACAACATATTAGCGAGCAGCTAAGCACAGACGGGCACCTTGAAATTGTAAGCCATGTTGTTTCAACGCTGGATCAGCTGAAAAGAACAAAGAAAAACACATTTAAAAACTAATGGAAGCATTGTACAGCTAATTCGGTAATTGCGATAACAGTTTGACACTCAGATTATAAAACCAGCAAATCATAATTTAAATCCATTTCTAAGTGAATTCATGCTTCCAGTAACAATGTACAAGTTTGACCATTAGATGATCCTAGATTAGTATTAATACGAGGTTAGGTATCCTGCAATAATAATAAAGTAAAATGTAGATTTTTTAGCCCTGGAGTGGAACTGGAAGATTTCCTTAACCTCTTCCTCCAAAAACAACACTAACAAAAAAACAAAACTGTTTACACTATTAGTATTACTATTTACAGTCCCACATATCAGAATTGCATTTCTTAATGAAACTTAAAAGATCCAATGTTTAACAGAGAGCATTTCTCCCTTTTTGCAAGCCATGTTAGCATTACTGTTACTTTAACACACAAAAAAGTTAAAAAATCTTTAAAACAAACAAACTTTATAACATTAATACTACTAATACTGTAATAGTAATACAATTTGTTTTATTCATAGTGTGCCTGCCCTACTCCAGTCCTACTGTCCCAGTTCTAAAAATAAACTCAAAGCACAGTGCAATATTACATCAGTCTCATACAGCTCAGAAATATACATATATATATATGCCTACAAAACAAGATCTAGATAATACACATTACAAATACAACTGCATATGACATGACAATGATAAAATTAAAAATAGCGTACATTTTTAAAAGCTTGCATAATTATGTTTAAATCAAACACAGCTACATTTTACAAGACAACAAATAACAAGGAATGACACAAAAGTAAACATTAAAATAAGACAGCATACACATAGTAACTGATGAAATTTTGATTCAATTAAATACACTAGCAGCAATTACTGAATCAGGTTCTCACACCCCCATAAAAACATTCAAGTTTTCAATTTATATGTCATTTACTGATTTAGGCAACATGACATGGCAATAAACTGACTAACATCATTAGAATCAATCAGCCAAAGGCAACAGTAAGGTGACCCTGCTAACAAATAATATCAGGGCACCAATCAGCAAGTATTTTATGGGGGTCTCTGGGACACCCTGTTACAACTGGCCCTACTGGGCAATTTTAAAGGGTCAGGTTTAATACGAAACAGCAGTTGTGCATAAGTTCACTGCTTTGCATTCATATGATGCCCTTTGCCCTTTCTACAACTCAGTTATGGGTTCAGTTCTATCAGGCAACGCAGAGCCTCCACTAGATTGTTGAGACTATCGGTATGTGGTACCGGCAACAAAGAAATATTCCGGTACAAACCCCTCAGTCAATTGGTACAGTCTTTCCGTTGAAAAAGCTTTATCAATGTTTTTCAGCATGTGTAGGCGCCACTGACGTTTGATTTAGATCTAGTTTCTGAGTAATGACATGCACATTCTTCAGTGCTGATGTGGGAAAAACAACTGATCGTGTACTGACGACTCACCCTTTACAGACTGTAATCAAACTCAGTTTTGTTGCCAACGGCAGTGAAAGTTTTCGCGTTCACTATTTCGCTTGCTGAACGTCACTGGAAGTGATCTTTTTTAGCGGGAGCTTTCACTTGCTTCAGGACCCAGGGTACAGAGTATGATCTCTAGCAAGTCACACAAAACGTTCAGTTTCAGCCCAGCAGTACCTGGTACCGGCAACTATATTTTTTACCGGTACTGGGGAAACATTTACCGGTAAAAACCGGCATATGCCAGTCTAGCAGAGGCTCTGCAATGTCACTGGCTAATTATGAGAATATGACTAGGTTGATTTGAATGTCTTTTCTCATAGTTCTCTATCTCAGTATTACTCTGGTGGTTGGCAGCCCTGCTGACTCAGTGGACACGTTTTGGTTTTTCCATTTGTCAGTATCAAGAGAGTTTTAAGTAGCACAGTAGGAAAGCAAAATATGTGGCACTTTCAAACACAAGACCATTACAAAATATGTGGCTGAAAGTGAAACTGAAACAAGTTTGAGTAATGCTCTGTGACATAGATAAAAACCAAACAGAGAATGAAAGGAGAGACGTTTTATCTGGTGCAAATTGTAAACTGAGAACAGGGTAATAAGGCTGATTCTGTAATTAAATCTGTGCGTTATGTCTTGCCACTGCTCAAACCTTAAGTTGCCTTCCTTGATTATTATGGTGCCAGTGTGATTACTCTGAACAAAAGAAAGACAATTTTACTCAAGGAACTCTTTCTTTCTTTTGTATCAAACTTTCAGAACCAGTACTCCAGTAGATCAAAACGTCTCACAATGTACTTATGTAGGGTTTATAAAGTGCTGATATGGCATATGCTTGGTTTGTTACTTTGGTACTAGCTGTATGCAGGTGTGGGGTGGGTGTGTATTTTCCTGATGTGAAATCAGGTATGGAGTCCTTTGTATCTATTGGGGTTTAGGAGAATGACTGAATGTGTACTTCACCAACTGTCAGTAAGTTGAGTAACATTTACTAACAAAGTTAGTGCAAGGTAGCAGCTGTTGGTTTTGAGACAGAAGATGTGGTACAAAAATTGCGTGGCTGAGTGCACAAATACCAGGGACCTCAGGCTCAGATGAAGTTTATAGGACTGCATTTTCAGTCAAAAAGCAGGTCTGGGCTTCGAAAAAACATAACCTGGCACTTTTTATTTTTTATACTGCATCCTGTGGGACCATCTCAACATAAGTTTAATGTCCTCCTCAGTTCTGGTGAATAAGAGATGCACATTGTGTGTTTATGGGTGCCCTGAACGTCTTTCAGCAAGCCGCCCAAGACGTTGCATATTTTTCAAATGCCTAATTAAGACAGTAAAATAAAACAGCAAATTAACAGACAATCACCTGTGTAAGCATACTAATTGCTATGCATTCAAACTAGATACACAGGAAAATATCAGCTTTACCCACAGATGGTGGGTCTGACTCAGTGACTGGTACATATGCTTTTTGAAGAGAAATGTTTTGTGATTCAATTGAGTGTTAAAAGGCTTGAAGCATTGCATAGAAGTTTAGGGATGAAATTCCTGGCCATTGGACCTACATGAAAAAGCATGCTTTCCATGCTTGTTGAGTTTGATGTAAAAACAGTTGTGAGACCAGCATCTGTGGAACACAGACTGACAGAGAGCAGGAATGCAGACAGCAAGATGATCAGACAAGTAGGCTGGAGCAGATGGATCTCTGCTATGACTCAGTCTGATGGCACAGGGTAAACATTTTTAACTTAATCTGAGCTCAGACTGGCAACCAGTGAAGGATCTGAGCAAAGGCTTTGTATGGTATCACCCTCATCTGTCAAGAACACAACGAGCTGCATTGTTTTGTACTCTCTGCAGGCAATCCAGCCTGTTTCAGGGAGACCTACCAGCAAAGAGTTGCAGTAGCCTAGCCTTGACAGAATGAAAGATGAAACCTGCTTCTTTATTGCATCAACAGATAGGTGGCGCCCTGGATGTCCTATTCTGCTTAGTTCTAATTATAGAATGACAGGTCTGCAGAGGTTAGCATGCTAATCCATGGAAATATTGCTGTCAATATATTCTCCTCTGTTTCTAATATTGTAAGAGATGTGAAGAAGTCATGTGAAAACACAGATATTGCCCAATGGTGTGATGTACATTGTTGAACAGCACTGGGCCCAACACAGAGCTCTGAGCTACACCATACTTTAACACTGTATAAAGGCTAGGTTTCTCAGCCTCCAAGCCAGCAGTCAGTCAAGTATGACTCCAACCATCACAATACTACACCAGATATTCCAAAACTCAGCCTTAATCTCTTTAGCAGGATACTGTGATAAATAATATCAAACACTGCTGATAAGTCTGTAAACAGGAGTGACAGAATAGAAAGAAAAACAACTTCATACCCATCCCTGTCCAATCAAGGATTTAGAAAAACATGTTTCTGAGCCGACTTATATTCTGTGGGCTCGTAACATGGGAACCTGCATCTGTAACTTATAACAATGAACAGGGTGACCCATCTTATTCCGCTGCACCAAACATTCATATAATCATAAGAACTAGGCAGGGGAATGGAAAAATGAACTACAAACTACAATGTAAATGGACTTGAAAAGTAGAAATTAAAATGGAAAAACTCCTGGCAGTGGGCAAAGCATACTGACCTAATCCAGGCTTTGAACGGAAAACCTCTGTAGTTCAACAGAAGGGACTTTTAACTTCTGCGATTACAGTACTTAACTGCAGGGTTCAATTTGGTTAGACACAAGGTAGGGCCCGCACATCAGCTGTCAACAAATGTAACAAAGGCTGTTTTTCTGCACTGGAACCTGAAGACTAGAAGACCATACACACCAAAGCCAAAGGAAAAGAGCTAGCTTACAACAATACAAGTCCTGACTACGATTATTTGGCGTCCAGATCGAAGTGTAGGTCACTGTGGAACTGTGAGGTCCATTTTCAGACTTTGTGACCAAGCAGTAAAAATTAGAGAGGCTGAGATCTCCATCTCTGCCCCCCCCCCCCCCCCCTTTAAAAAAAAAAGGGGGGGGGGGGGGGGGGGGAATGTTAGGGACAACATAATTAGTATGGTAAGAAAGCTACTTGTCAGCGACTGTGTGAACAAGACAGTCAAAATGGCGGCTCAAGGCCATTAGAGGAGGCCAGACTTCGCTGGATTAATTTGGCTAGTTGCGCAGATACATGAATTGGACACTTGGTTCGTGCATTGCATATGCCCTAATTAAAATGCTGCGATGGAAATAAGTGAATATTGCCAGTCTTTGCTCAAAAACGTCGTGTAAAGCGATAATGTTTATGAAACGAACGACACAAAACGTCTGTCTGTAGAATAACTGTAACGATTTACTGCATCCGTTTCATTCCAGTAAGCGTAATTTTTTCAAGGAATTTAACTCAGAAACATTGTTTACGCCATAAAAATCAAAATTAATCTTTTCAGATATGATTAGAGTTTTAGAAGAAACAAGGTGCAACGAGAATTTAAAATGTCTAGAGTTGTTTTGGGTAAAACTGTTATTCTCACCTAGAATGTTTACACTCACCACAGGGTCACTCTACAGTAAACAAATCATTTGTAATGCAAAAAAGTCCACTCACCACTTAGGGTCTCACTTAAAATTGCCGATTTTTCACAAAATCCTCGTCAATTGGTTGTCAATTTGATATTATAAACAGATTTGTTTTGGAATCGAAGCAAATCCCTCCGCTATGGCGGCCATGAAAAATAAATGCTACGGGGTTTACAAATTATTTTTGCAGGAAGTATCCGTCTCGCGTGACGTAGTGAATTGATCGAAATTTATTTTTTCAATCTAATTTTTCAGGTTCTTCAGTTTAGTTCAGGTTTCGATAAAAGTCTGAAAATAATACCCCATTTAGATAAATATACTAATTATATTGTTACCGTCGTCTGCTGCAAAATGCGCATGCGCAAGAAACTTGTAATGAATGAATGTTGGTCTATTTGGCCTAGGCTATGTGAATGTTGAATGTCTTTCGATTTGTGGGCTGTTGCGGCCGTGCGTTTGGCTAAAAACAAGTAAACATGCTTGATCCGTCATCAAGTGAAGAGGAATCAGACAATGGAACTCTTGAAGATGGAGATGAAAACAATTCTGAAGTGCTCAGCTTGCCCAGTGGCGAGCAGAGGAGCTTGTCTGCAAGCGGGGATAACTTGAGTGTTGTTGGTGGACATTCCAGATCCAATAGTATTAGGCCTTCTAGTCCCAGTCCTTCTCTTGTCAGTGACAGAGAGAAGGTAGAAGATGTTGAAAAAATTGAGAAAGAAGAAGAGGAGAGAAAAAAGCGGTTGCAATTATACGTTTTTGTGATGAGATGCATAGCGTACCCTTTCAATGCCAAACAGCCAACAGACATGGCAAGACGACAAACTAAAGTTACAAAGCAGCACCTTCAAGTCATCAAAGAACGTTTTCATGCATTTTTGAATGGCGAAACACACATTGTTGCCGATGAAGCATTTACAAATGCAGTGCAGAGCTACTACGAAGTATTCTTGAAAAGTGACCGTGTTGCAAACATGGTTCGTAGTGGTGGCTGTTCAGCAAATGATTTTCGGGAGGTTTTCAAAAATAACATTGAAAAAAGGGTCAGGAGCTTGCCAGAGATAGACGGACTCAGCAAGGAGACAGTCTTGAGCTCCTGGATGGCAAAGTTTGATGCAATATATCGTGGGGAGGAGGATCCGAGAAAGCAACCCCAGCGCATGACCACTGCTGCATCTGAGCTCATCCTCAGCAAGGAACAGTTGTATGACATGTTCCAAAACATTCTTGATGTGAAAAAATATGAGCATCAGATTCTCTACAATGCTTGTCAGGTATGCTGTATTTGTAGTTCTGTCAGTATAATTTGTAAATCACAGGGGTCGCTTTGCCACTGACCAGTTTGCATCACAATGCACTTGTGTGGAACATGAAAATTAAAAATACACCACACACACACAGAATGAGAAAATATGGTAATTTTCAACGGATCAAAAGCTGGAAGAGTGCTTTCACTAGTTTCAGTCACAAGTGTGTTCTGCTTGAACTAATTTATTGTACCCCAGTCTGTTATGTGGATATTATCTTGTGACCACAGTTTTAGTCAGTGTATTTGCATGCATGATCAGTTCTGTACACAGTGCTCTTTCACCTCCTCAATTGTATTTTCCTTCTACTCCCAGAACAAGACCCGAAAGGTTGAAATGCTATACATCACTATACATCCTGTCATAGTACATTCGTAGGTCTGTCCTCAAGTACATTGTTATTGACTATTAAGAATGCTATTTTATTTTTAATCAAATTAATGAGAAGGTACAAAATGTGAGCTAATTTTCAGTGCAAGCACATATTGCAAGCTACAGACTTGAACTGCTGATGTCTGTATTATCACTATGCATCCTGTCAGAGTACATTCGTAGATCTGTCCTCAAGTACATTATTGTTGTTATTGACTGTTAAAAATGCTATTTTAATTATATTAATGAGACAGTACAAAATGTGAGCTAATTTTCAGTGCAAGCATATTTTTCAAGCTACAAACAGACAGATGATACTAGTTACTATCATTTTTGCTAATCAGGGGTGGAAAACATTTTCTACAACTTGCTTACAGCAAACACAGGGTCTTCAAAAAAAAAAAAAAAAATGCATACAACAAAACATGATGCTAATCAAACTGACAGTAGTTTTTTAGGACCAATCCTGCATTTATCTAGTTGAAATTCTGCCACTACAGCAGAATTCTGTGCAAGCCTGACGGATAATACTAACGGCACTTCTTTGGTATCCTCAAGCTTGGGACCTTCCATGGCAGTCAACATTTTTCCTGGGTGCCTGGTTAGATCTAAGCCTTTTAGTTTTACTGGCACTCGCACATTCCTGGCTGGTATGTTTACTTTCTTGAGTATGCAGCCTCTAGTCAACTGGCTCAGAGCCTGTGGAAGGAACTGGTTTAGAACTATCACCATGACCTTGAAAAAACAAACAAACAAGTCAGAGTTTTCTGTGTTGTATTGTGTGACATCATTATGCTGAGCTGCAAAATGTGGTCAGCCCCACATGTAAATGAACAGTGGGAAACTAGTATTGTGGCTGGAAACTGATGTAGGCAGTGAACTACCACTGACCTCGTAGATGTCACCCACCCTGGTCTGGCAGGTGTTGATGCTGGTACATGTTCTAACAACCAACTTCACACCCCGACATCAATACATTCATAGAGAAACTCAGAAAGAGAGAGAGAGAGACTGCTTAAAGCCTTTAATTAAAATGCATTCTGCCATACAGATCTGGACTCTTTTGTTGTTGATGCGTATACGGTATAGTTATACACATGGGGTTTGAGCAATGAAAGGGATTTATTTTCCATAAAAAAAATGTTTTTTCAATAATACTTATTAATAGCACTATAATAATAGTAATAATATGCTAACAGTAACGAGTGATGGTGGAATGTTCTAAGTCTGACTACTTTCTGTTGTGGCAGAGGTTTGTTTGGGAAATGGAATGCATGCTTTTAAACTTAAACTAGTTAAAGTTTGGTGCTTGCATTCCACAACAAATTTTTGCAGCAGCCAAAAGATAAGTAGTCAGATTTCATTCTGAATACATTGTAAAGTAAACCCTTAAGAAAGGTGCTTAAAGTTGCACTGAAAAATTGCATGTATTTTGTATTTTCCAGTTTTTTTAATTTTATTTTTTTAACCTGCGTGTTTTCATTTTGATATTAATTTACACTTTGGAAGTTATGCCTCCTTTAGTTATTGCTTTCATGACACAATTGATAGTCATACTCAGCATCAGGTCATCAGTTGATAAGTAAGACTGCCCACCCAGAGTGCCTAATGCATGAGAAAGTTGGGGTCGTTTTAGTTTGTGCCTATTCTTTTATCAATTAACATTTAATGTGTAAATCATGAAAAGTGTAAACGTGTCAGATGTGTAAACTCCATTTCCAGAGCAAAATGGGTGCACAGAATTTAAACACTGGATTTGCAGTACTTACAGTTACAATGTTACATCTGATCTAGCTCTACAGACTACAGTACTTAGTAGGCAGCCATGTTTATAGTTTTGTAGCTGGTGATGAGACAGTGGCAACTGGCATTATGTTTTGCTTCAAGTTCAAGTTTGTTTTAGCTTAAGTTCAACTTTCTTCAAGTTCACTAGTCAGTTATGCCTTTTTGTTGTTTGTTTAATCACAAAGCTGTTCTGCTTGTTACACAGTTCACCATTTTCATTACACTTACAGGCAAAGGCATTAGTTTTGATACAGTGGTAGTGCAACACACACTGTGACAAATGCCAGTGACACTGATCACTGCATAATCAGCAAGATATGACTGCCAGATTGGAACAGGACCCAGTGTTTGGTGGGCTGGGAATTTTGTAATTGTAATAAAGATAAACAGTTGCTCACTTCTTCTGGAAAACTGTTATATTAGTGTTGTAGTGCAGACTAACATTGATTGTAATATTTGTTTCTTTCCTGCTCTAAAGAAGTCTAAGTTCTAGCTCATATTTTTATTTGTCAGTCAGTGACTCACTTAGTGGTGTGATGGGCAAAGATTGCAATTGCAGTCATGCCACGTTTTTGTCTGTCGCGTTGTTGTTTGCAGACAAAGCAATGAAAGGGTTAATGACTCCTGCAAAAATAACCCTCAAAAACAAGCTGCAAAAGTAACCCTCAGAAACAAGCAGCAAAAATAGCCCTCAGAAACAAGCTGTAAATTTTAATAATATTAATAACCCTCAGAAACAAGCTGCAAAAGTAACCCCCAGAAACAAGCTGCAAGCCTGGCTTTCATTTAGTTTCAAGGACAAGGAGAAAGGTTGGGGTGTGTTTCAGAAAGTCAGTCATTCAGTGCGATGAAAAGATTAAATAATATGTAATTGTTGTAGTGTTATTATGCTATTTTGATACCTTTCTGACCTATGTGTGTGTGTGCGTATGTGCGATTGTTCAGCTGGACAATGCAGACGAGCAAGCGGCGCAGGTTCGCAGGGAGCTGGACGGGCGGTTGCACTGCGTTGAAGTTATGATACGGGTAAGTTGCCTTTCTGATGTCATCTGTGTACATTTATTTATTTGCTGTCTGTAATGTATAAATGTAATTTCATGTATTAAAGAGGTGGTAGGGATTATGGAAAAAATCCTATTTTGATGTTTTCCTGTGTGATTCAAAGTGTGAATTTTGCATGTTGCAGTGGTATGGTAATAGTTTTTATCAGTAAGTAAGTGAGTTGGTGCTTTACGCCCAGTCAACCATTATGTTTATATCAGCACAAAGTTTCTATCAAATCAGGTATGAAGTTAAGCATATCTGATCGTAATATAAGTGCAAGTTACTAAATCAGTGATTCAGTGGATGCAAAGAATGTTTAGAACCTGAACCTGAGCATATATATATAAAATTATAATATATGAAAAGAGTTGAAATTTTGTGAAATTGCTTATGACACTTGACAGTTTGATTGACCTGAGGTGACCCTGTGCAGGTGACAGAACGTTAAAATCAATCACCAGCTAACTGAACTTGGGCTGTTTTGTGATTTGAAAGTGTTATTAGACTAGGTTTGGAATGTGTTGACAGGAAAATGGCATGAATGACTCACACTTCAGTTATGTGTATTACACATTTTGAACACTTGCTATTTTTGCTTTCTTATAAAGTTAAATTCTTGTGACAATGAAATACATGAATAAGTAGCTTGTAATTGTATGATTGATATACAGGCTATTTCTGTTGCTTATCTAGTCATTGCATGCATGCACACACACACACACACCGCATGTACACAAGTTTGAAAGATTTGACTAGTTTTAGGAGAACAGTCATTGAAATTAAATTAAAAGTAAATTCTTTTCACTTTACATGAGGGCTGTGAAAGTCGCTGCCCTTCACTGAAAATAATTTCAGGCTATCTAAATTATGAATCTGCATTTCAAGGGAACTTGAACCCATGTGCTTGTTTTGTTTGTTTTTCATGGCTCTTTGGGCAGCAACAAAATTTGAAACACGGATAGCCTTTTAAAACAAGATCCAAACACATAAAAGGCAAAAAGGAAAGAAAAAAAGAATGCTTATTTAATATTCATGATATTCATTCATTTGATTAAATAAGCTTTCCTTTGATCCTTTTCTATGTGATTGGGTCTGTGAGCAGTAGTTTACAGCAGAACTGTTTTGTTGCTAGCCTGATACACTGCGTGGATGGGCAGAGAGTGAAATTAGATCTGTTATTTGTCGTTAATTTAAACTGCAGCACCCAAGTCCACGAAGAAGATGGAGATTGTAGATTGGTGTGGTGAAAGATTGATGAATGGTGTGCTTGGTGAGTGTTGTGATTGACACAGACATGGAAGCACTCTAAGGCTGTGGTGAAGGAGACAGTTTGTATGATGTAAGGCTGGGAAAGATGTGTTTGGTGTTATATATTGTGAAGGAGACAGCATGATATGCATGGATATGATGAATGACAAGTGTGTTGTGATTGACATCGACATGGAGTACACTATGAGTGACGTGTTTAGTGTGTGTTGTGAGTGACAAACATTGGAGTATATGATGAATGATGTGTTTAGTGTGTGTTGTAACTGACACAAACATGGGAGTACATGATGAGTGATGTGTTTGGTGTGTGTTGTGGAACTTAGGTGTCACTCTTGATCAAACCCTCTCTTTCCAACAACATGTATTCCTTACATGTCAGGCTTGCTGTCTTGAGCTCCATCAAATCAGTTCTATCCATCAGTGTCTCATCCATGATGCTCTCAAAACTCTCATCTGTGCTTTCATTCTGTCTCAGATTGATTACTGTAATTCACTTCTTGCTGGGTGCCCCAGAAATATGATCTGTAAACTTCAGAAAGTTCAAAGTAATGCTGCCCGTCTCATTAGCCATTCTGTCAGGTCTGACCACATATCTCTGATCCTTTGTGCTCAATACTGGCTTCCTGTTGAATCCCACATTCAGTACAAAATTCTTCTTACCTTTAAATTGTTGAACAACCTGGCGGCTTCCTATCTCTCTGATCTCATCCAGCTCTGTGTTCCATTTTGCCAACTCCGTTCATCTGCCGATACTCGATTCCTTTGCCGTCCATCCACTCACCTCAAGTCCTCTGGTCGACGCACCTTCTTCTGTCAAGTATCCTACTCTGGAACAATCTACCCTATTCTCTCCAACACCCTTCTGTAGCATCATTTAAATCTGCCCTCAACACCCATCTTTTCTCCTCCGGATTCTGAATGCCATGCCTGTGTGTGTGTGTGCGTGCAGTTGTGTGCCATTTAGTTCATGTTATTTGTGTGTGTAAACTGTAATTTCTCTGCGTGTGTGTGTGTGTCTGTAACTGTTGGATGTGATGAGAAAGACACTGAAAAAAGTGTTGTAGCGTGTTTATGTAATTAGTAGGGTTCATTGTGCTTAGGTTGCCTATATATTTTGTTGATCTTACTGCTTTTGTATTGTGCACTTCGGGCTCGTGTTTGGTGTAAGCGCCTTACAAATGAATACTTGTTTACATTACATTGTGTTTGACACAGACCCGGCAGCACCCCAAGTTTGTGGTGAAGGAGATGGAGAGCATGTACATGGAGGAGCTGCGGTCTTCCATCAACCTGCTGAAGTCCAACCTGGAGAGTCTGCCAGTGTCCAAGGGGGGCACGGACTCCAAGTACTCCCTGCAGAAGCTCAAGCGTTACAACAGGTACATGATATAAATTATAACGCAAGCATTGATTGGGCTAGCATGGTTGTTGTGGTGTGAGTAGTATACACAGTATGTGGGATGATTTTGCCATGCTGGTGTGTGACTTTTGAGTTGGTTTGTGTGTGTGGTTTGGTATTGTGAAGATTGTGTGTGTGTGTGTTGATGTCATGATGTGACAGTGTGTGTGTGTGTGTGTGTGTGTGTGTGTGTGTGTGTGTGTGTGTGTGTGTGTGTTTCAGTGTGTGTGTGTGTGTGTGTGTGTGTCGTGTGTGTTGGTGTGTGTGTTGATGTCATGATGTGACAGTGTGTGTGTGTGTGGTGTGTGTGTGTGTGCGTGCACATACTGATGTCATTTTGTACGTGTGTCACTGTACGCTGTTATCAGTAGTTGCTGCTGTGACTGTGATAAGTATGAGCGTTGGTTGAAAAGAGTGGCATTGACCATTCCAGCCAACCTGATTTCCTGCTAGTTCAGTGCTGGGGATTTTGTCTGGAAAATCTGCTTGTCACATACATGTACATGCATGTGTTGCGTGTACCAGCTCCTGTTGATTAAAGAGGACTCTGACTGAAGATGCAGGTTGGCCCAATTTAAAAAAAAAAAGAATGCAGCAAGATTCCATGTACAGTCTGCATGAGGATTCTGTTTACAGGATTTATATGGCGGTTCTGTGACCCATTATGATTTTATGCTCCACAAGAACGTTTTTGCTTCAAGTTTGAGGTTCTCAGGATTCAGCCATGTTGGTAAGCAGAGAAAGGTTGACTTATTCTTACATGTCGTGTCAGCTTAACACTTCAAAGATTCCAGCACCTTTAGTGCAGGCTGGACCATTTGTTGTTTCCGTAACCCACCCAACTCCTCTGACATGTCAGGGCTTGACATTAAGTACCACCCAACCACCTGGGGCTGGTAGACCTGGCAGTCAGGCAACCCATCTTTATGGTGAAGTTGCCTGACCAGGCTTTTTTTTCCCTTTCCAGTTGCAAGTCTGTCGCTTTGAATGCTGCAAGCTTGTTTAATTTTTGAACACAAACATTGATTGGCACAGGTCTGTTGAGTTATCTACCTTGATAGTTTTATCAACATTACAAAGAACATGCTTTTTGACTGGCCCTGCTAGCTTAAATGTTGGTCAGCCCGTGAGCAGTTTGTTGCTCACACCGTTGTGAGGTCCAGAAAAATTGTTCTACTCAGTAGGGCGCTTGCGAGCAGGTTTATACACACTGGGTTGGTTTTGTTTGTACACACTGGGGGAGTTTTGTACACGCTGCTCTGGCTGACTGATCTGTACAATTGCACTCTCATTCTAAGTCAACTTGTTGGTTTTGCAATTTTCCCACATTCACATACACAATATGTGTACCGTCTTCTCCGGTCAGATTCACACCACTCAGCATGGCTGGCACAGGGTGGGTAGGAAATAAAGTTAATATCAATCCCTGCAAGTATGGACAGTTTAATGTGTGAATGTGATCTTTTTGCATGTGAATACACATGGGGGACTGGCATTGCCATTAGTTTTCTCTATTAGTCACTCTTGCAAGTGTTTCCTAGAATAGAAAACAAGGTCTTATTTAGGATACAGGTTTCGTGCGTGATTGAAACATGACCTTGTGTAAACTGCATAATGACTTCTGCCATTAGAGACACGAATATTTGAAGGGTAAACTGGGTTGCAGGTAGTGCACAGGATTTGTGGAACCAGTTGATACCAAATGTTTGAATGGTGAACATTGCAGATTTGCTGTGATAGACTTCAAGATTTCTGGCCAACTAGGGACACAAAGCACCTGGAACCTGGCATAGAATGGGAGTTTCTCTGCAGGCATTCAGGCTGTAGCACTTCTGTGTCCAGTCATTTAAGTTTGACATTTCATGCTTGCATGGCTGAATAAATTTCCAATCAATGAAAGACCCGCATGGCTGGGCTACCAGTCTGCCAGGTCTGCCTTGTCAGGCAAAAATAGCAACATCACCTGTGCGTGGTGTAAATTGGTATGCCACAACAACATCACCTGTGTGTATGCCCCCAGAGAAATGTGAACAGAGAAAAAGATAATATCTACAGGCTGAATCAGTAAACACTCTGCATGTCAAATGGGTGGTGATTTACATTACAAGAAAGCTACATGACTGAAATTGAAAATAGTTTGTCAAATGATGTGGCAGTTGGCGCCTAATTGCTTGAAGGTTCTTTGCAGACCCCAGGGGTATACCTGAGATGTTAGTGCATTAACTAGAAGCAAGTCACCAAACACATCTTGAGCTTGCTTGCATGCACCTAGAGTTTGTGCTGACAGAGCCATTTCTTTCACAGCAACCTTTCAGAGTAGTGCCAGTGACAATAGTTTGCAAAGTTTCTGTTGTATCAGGAGGACACAGCTTGTCAAGTACTTCCTGGCTGTGTGCCAAGAATAGTGGGTCTCTTTTTGTGGTGGGGTCATTTGAAAATGGAAACTAAATGGAAAACCTTATTGGCAAGACCTTAGAAATAACATAGTAATGCAAATTGTGTTCACCTATTTGTGTGAAAATTGTGCTTGCTTTTGACACCCCAAAGTGGGGTACTGTATAGAAAATAAGGTCGCTTCTGCTGAAATCCACTATTGTAGAAACGTTCCCACTGCTGTGCCTGGAGGAGTAGGTTAGAGTGTGGCTTTGTATGCTTCACATACTGCCTGGAAGTCCAGTTTTCTCATTTCTGCCAAGCTGATTATTTCAGCTTCATGTTTTTGGTTCTGACCTTCTTCCAACATAAATTGCATGTGTCAGAGCTGTTTAAATAAAAAAAATGAAAAGGAGAGAAAAGAGAAGCTAGCAACTGGATTTTAATGTCCCGTCAACTGCATGGGGCCACACGAGGACAGGCAGACTCAGAAGCAAATGTACACATCAAAACCTTTCATATATATATATATGAACCCTTTCTTAAGTCAGTCCACGAATTAAATCCCTACACAAACATAACATGTACATGTATACACAAACACCAGACAAGTTTTTGACGAGTTAGTCCCTTCAGTATTACCCCTGTTAATAGAACACATAAGGCTGGGACATACTGGTATCGTTGACCATTCTGTCTACTGATACCAGATTTAAAAAAAAAATGATATGGACAGAAATTATTTAAAAAAGAAATAAAACATTGTATAAATGCATAATGGCAAATACCAGTGCCATATGGCAGCAAGCTGCATTTACCACCTACCAGCAATCATCACCTAGCTGCTCTACAAGTAGTACCAAAAATCTGCTCAACAAGTTATGCCAAAAAAGGCTAACTCTTAATGAAAAATGTTTGAACGTTTTCTGGAAAAAAGTCAGGAGAATGGACCGTTAGCAGAAAAAGGACAAGACAGAAAGGACAAGAGGACTAGGCAGAAAGACAAGAGAGGAGATAGGAAAGAGGAATCAAATGGCAGCCCTGAGATTCCAGACAGGGGGTTGGCATCAGACATCCCCAGCCTCCCTTCAAGGAGGGAGAGAGAGAAGAAATACAATTTTTTTTGTAAAGTGCGAACCTATAACACTTGATCTGAGCAGTTTATAAATTAAAAGAGAGATAACAGAGAAGAAATATAAATTGTAAGGCGTGAACCTCTAACATAAAACAGAGCTCCGCTCGCTGTCCAGAAATCAAATTTCAGCACCCCACACCACAAGTAGAAATTGACAACTGTGATTACAAGCAATTAAACCACATGAAACCAAACAGCAAGACCTACATTACACAACGGGTGGAATGCTAGTTTTTGGCAACAGGCAAAACTTGCAATCACTGATTCAGGCCAGGAACTAATCAGCACCCGTAATTACGTTGACCCAAAGGCAGTCCACAAGGGAGAGAGCCATGTTACATTTTTAGGAATCAGTTTTTCAGCAAGCCGTTTCTTTTAATCTCCCATGAGGTTTTAAAATTCAAGACTGTTGTTCATACATGAAGTTTTTTTTGGTCTGTTTAATCTTCCTCTTTTTTTCTCTCTCTTCTTTTTCGGTTTTAGAAAATTGCATTTTCTTTAATGCTGATACACACGATGATGGATTGTTATAATGTCAGCCATCAGAAGCTTTTGAGTGGGTGTTAGAGGGCAGTTTTCATTGCAACATTTCATCGAGAGCTCTCTCGTGCACACTGGGATCAGGGCACCTCTTTTGCAGAATAAATTTGTTTATTGATTTTTTTCCCCCTTGCTTCATGCTTGGCACAGTCAGCAAGCATGTCTATGAGTTTGTTGTGCATGGCGTCATATGTTTGACGTGAACTTCATGACTGTGTGCTATAGATTTTTAGGTGGGCTTGTGCTGATCAGATTACTTATCAAGTGGGCAGGGTGAGCGTAAAATTTGAGTGGGGAGAGGGATTGTCAGAAGGCAAGGACTGAAGGGGTATTGTGAAGTTATTTATTCAATTATTGATTAAGGTCATGTTAGCCACCTGCACAGAATATTGAGTAGGTACCATGGCTCTCGGGCTTGTTTGCGGCGTTGGGGTCAACATATGTGCACTGATTAGTCCGTGCACTGAATCAGGGATTGCAAGTTTCATCTGTTGCCAAAGACTAGCATTCTACGTGTGTGAAACTGTAATAAAATGTCTGCCAAGTGTTTGAATAAAATGCGAATAACCAATTATGGCCCAGTTTATGCTGAATTCTGGTGGTTCTTTTTATGATCTCCATATTATAATCATGTTTTGGTTCTGAATTCATAATTAAGGTGTTTCACACAGTGGGGCAACATACATTATGTGTAATATGATTTTTATCCTGTGGTGTGTACATTAGTGTATCAAATGACTTGAACAGTTTGTATGAACACTTACTGTAATCTGTTAAAATTGGTTTGCGATCTATTTTTTTAATTATATTATCATTCACATCATAGATTCATAGAGTTTATAAATGGCATGAAAATCTATTCTGATGCACAGAGCCCCCATTTATGCATAAGACTGCATTCTTCTTCTTTCCTTTTTTTATTTAAAGTCTTTTCATAAGTGATATTAGACTGATCTTACAATTATCGTGCTGACAACCTATCTCAGCAAGTTGCACCATTATAAATTTATGTTAAACAAACAAACCCAACTTACTTGCAGTCAACAACCAACCATAGTATTATATATATATACATTTTTTTCTGTATCCATACAGATTTGGTTTCGCTTGATACAAGTTTGCATCCCCTACACATTAGAACTGAAAGGGATGTGCTGAACTTGTGTCTGGAGGGTCCCACAGGAAAATTGCATGGTTACTTGTTTTGTCTAAGTCCCATCCTGCTGTTCAGAGACTGATGGACAATACATGCCTACATTCGTAAGACAAACTGACAGTACAGGCCTATGATGACAAACTAACAATACAGGTGTATGAGTTTCTTGAACAAAATCATCCTGTTGTTCCGACTAGCATTATAATAATAAAGGGAGACAACTTAAATTGTGTGTGGTGGTAAGACATGATGCAGACATTTAATTACTGAAATAGTCCAACCTTGGAAAGATGCTGATCGGTGAAAGTGGATATAAATTATAATAATGCATGTATTATGACACTGACTCTGTGACAGTAAATTTGAATGTTGCTTCTAATTTGATGGACATCGTTTTGACTTTGTACTAGGTCAATTTGCTAACTGTTTAATTGTTATAAAGTGTTCAGTATTTTTGAATTATGGATCAGATTTTCCTTGTTGGTTTTTATTTGTGTTTTGGTGACTTGTGTTTTGATGCTGTATAGTCATTATTAACGTGTAATTGTCCAGAAGTGACATGGTGCTGACCGCTGCTGACAGGGCCGAAAAACCAAGAACTGGTTAAGACTAAGAGCAGTGCCTGCTTTGGCTGAAACTAGTGAAAGAGGCTACAGGGAGGGCCAGTTCATGTTGCAGCTGCTGATATTTACTGGTTACTGATGTGCTCATATTTTCAACCCCCCCTCCCCCCCCCCACAATTAAGTTTGGAGTTTCTATTGTGTGGATATTGTGATTGTCTGAATCACATAACCATCTGCCGCCCAGCATTTTATAGTGGTGCGTCATCACGAGACAGAGTGTTGTCTGAAGAGACTAGACTGCTGCCTTTATGGTCCAAATCACAGCGAGGGTTCAGCATAAAAGCTGACTAAGTGCTCTGTGTCTGTGAACTGCTGAACTTTCCGCAGCCAATTTTAGTGTGATGATACATGTGGATATGTATATATATGTATGTATCTTCATAAGCCAGAGTATCATAATGAAAAGCTTGGATTGCATTCTTCAAAATCCGGGCAGCTCACCAACAGTCCACAACAGGATGACTTTATTGTTGCATATCCAGGTGATATTATTTGAACTGCTGGACCATTGGCAACCAAACCTTGTATGCTGAGCGCATTATCATGGGCTAGGGTGTTCCGTTTAAAAAACATTGGATTGCTACGTAAGGTGGGGGTGCACAGGAGGCGGGGAGGGACCAAGCAACAAAGCTTGTTATGCATCTGTTTAAAAAAGAAATTCACTATAATTATATGCACTAAATATAACAGATGCACAAAAAGGTTTGTTGCCTGCAAAATGGTTTGTTGCATTACAACCCCCCCCCCCCCCCCCCCCCCCAACACACACACACACACTCCCTTGCCCTGTCTTTACCACCCAGTGTGTGTGCATTGTAAAATAGGTTTGGATGATTTTTCTTCTTTTTGTTACTTTGGCGTTTTTTTCGTTTTGCTTTTAAAGAAGATGATGTGCGATGTCTGATGTGTGTCCATGACGTCTTTATCCGTAGACAGTTGGGCGAGTTAGTTCAGGTCCCTATGCAGGCCCTTGCTCAGTCAGCTGCCTTCAGTGTGGCCCAGATGGGCATGGACTTCGTGTAAGTCATCCTGCCAGTTCTCCACAACTCTCAACCTCTTGGACATTTCCTGAGTCGGTTTCCTGGCCTTTGACTTGAAGGTGTTCTTCTGTAACCTGTGTGTTGGCACTCATTTAAAAAATTATCATCATCATTTTATTTTTTCTGAGCTGTGGACTCGTTGACTCTGTGACTGTGATGCTACTGAATACTGGCAGCGGTGGATTTTTTTCTTTTCTTTTTTCACACTGCATTCTCATGTCTTTGGCTGAGCTGGCTGAAATTATATGGCTGATTAATCATAACACTTAATAATTTTTTTATTTGTTTCATGTGCGCTGCTTTCTCTTTTAATTTATATCATATATATATGTTTTTTTAAGTTACTAAAAGCTGGTTTTGTTTATTTTCTGTTTTCAGTTACAGACTTGTCATTGTAGTCATGTAATTCTATTTTAAATTGTTAGGTAACAGATTTTTTAAAGAAATGAGTGAACAACTGCTGGTGAGGTTGACAAAATAGAACAGCTCTAGAAAAATGTATTATGACATAGACAACATGATGCAGATTTTCAGGGAAATCCCCTTCTTCAGGCCACAAAATGACACTTAAACAATAGTGAAATTTTGAATCTTTTATGTGTTTGGATCTTATTTTAGAACACTAGCAGTCATTCTTGTTTCAGATTTCTTTTTCCGAGAAATGTTGTTTTAAGTGGGATTTCAAGTAGGACTTTGTGCATGAAAAGTGGGATTTCAAGCAGGAATTTGTGCATGAAAAATGGGATTTCAAGCAGGACTTTGTGCATGAAAAGTGAAAAGTGGGATTACAAACAGGACTTTGTGCATGAAAAGTGAAAAATGAGATTTCAAGTTGGTCTTTGTGCAGGGTCCTATACTACTATATATATAGCCACACTGGAAGCACTTCGCCTTGAACTTCATATGATATCCCAGGGACAGTTAAAGGGTTAATGTTAGTTGTTACTCATTGTGTGGATCGTTGATAGTGTGGAGGAAAAGAGGGTGCTGGGTCCATTCAGAGCGGTCTTTCTTTGTCAGACATAGCTTTTGTGCGCTGAAAGTGGAGAGGAATGGACATTCTGGATAAGGTGAATACGCTCAGCGCTGTTGGTTTTGTGTCAGGTGAAGGCATAGCGACAAGAACACTTGCAGGATTCTGTCTCCACAGAACCTTGTGTGTGTGTATTTATATATATATATATATATATATATATATATATATATATATATATATATATCCTGTGTAGTTTATAGAAAGTATGGAAGAGATCATTATAAGCACAGTTTCTTCACCTTCATCGGTTTTCTGTGCCAAGCTCAGCAGAATGCTGTACATACTCAAGACATGGCTTTCATCAGATGTGGCCTACCAGTATGTTACCGAAGGCAATGTCGGCTTTGATATTTAAAGTGAGACCTACTTTGTGATTTTTGGGGCAGCTGTTTCTAATGCTTGGTAAATTGATTTTCAGGATTGATGAGGTCTCTCGCATGACAAAAAATGTCTGTTTTTTTTCTCCTGTTTTTTTATATATATATAAGGCTGTCAGCAAAGTTGTGTTCTTTTTTGCTGTCAGTTCCTTTGTCACCGGGCTGGTTTTATTTGTGTGAACTGTTTACTACTCTTCAGTGTGTGTGTGTTGCAGTGTGTGTCACAATGTGTCTGTATCTCTGTGTGTGAGTGTGTTGGTGTGTGTGTTGCTGCATGTGTCACAAGGTGTCTACATTTGTGTGTGTGTAGCAGTATGTGTCTCAGTGTGTCTGTATCTCTATGTGTGCATGAATGCATGTGTGTGTGTGTGTGTGCATGCGTGCATGCATGGGTAGGTGTATGTGCATGCAGTGCCTGCTTAAAGTAAAGAAGGAAGATGGTGATTGATTTATTCACCGTGGGTTGGCATGATCCCAAATTATCCCAGACGTTGAGCGGTGTCAGAGAAGGTTAGAGTCGCTGCCAGCGGCGGAGATCAATCAGTGAACTGCAGGCAGTGCCTTGGAGATTTGGTCTCTGGCACGCCATCAGTACTCATCTGTTTTTTGGCATAACTGTGGTCTCTGTTGGTGTTTGTCTAGTTCCTGACTGGGGCTGGTTAGGATCTCCTATGCCCGCCTGCATTCTGTTGTCTTGTCAGTCGGGGGGTTTGTCTGGTGGACATGTTTTAGTCTGGCTGTGTGTGAGGGTGTTGTGTGTGAGAGAGGAGAGAGTGTGTGTGTGTGGTGTGTGCGAGAGAGAGAGAGAGTGTGTGTGTGTGCGTAGAGAGAGAGATGAGAGTGTGTGTGTGTGTGTTGTGCGTGAGAGAGAGAGAGGAGTGTGTGTTGTTGTGTGTGTGTGTGGAAGAGAGAGAGTGTGTGTGTGTGTGTGTGCGTGAGAGATGTGTGTGTGTTGTGTGTGCGTGAGGAGAGAGAGAGAGAGAGAGAGAGAGAGAGAGAGAGAGAGAGAGAGAGAGAGAGAGAGAGTGTGTGTGTGTGTGTGTGTGCGTGAGAGAGAGAGAGTGTGTGTGTGTCTCTCTCTGTGTGTCTTCCCCCCTCCCCCTGCAGATGCATGCATGTAAGCGCGTGCACACACAAACGCACACACACACCACACACACTCATACACATACATCCACTTACAGAATGCACACTCATGCCTATTATAGTGTTAACAGAATGTAATCTCACGCAGTCACCTATATTCCTGCGCAAAACAGTAGTAGCATTTGTAATATCGGCACCTCCAGTAGAGACTGTTAAGCTTGCACGATGATATTGATTATTCTTCATGCTGATAACAGTTAACCTAACACCCTTTTTGTGATGCTGGCCAAGGTTCACTTTGACTTTGAGTGGCTTTGGGTAAAATCAGAAGATTTATTTTCTGAACAGCCTTAGCCTGTTGAAACTTTGTATGATGTTCAAAGTTTGTGTGGTTGTTGCATACATCCATGGGCAAGATCGTGCGGAAATAATTAATCAGTGCTCTAGCCCTGGAAAATGCCTTGCACCGAGTTTATTTCTCCCATGCTTTCTGAGCAAGATCTTTTAAACTCTACATTATGGTATACTATAAGACATGAGATTGTGCAGTCTCTTTCAAACTCTACATTATGATGTATTATAACAATATAAGACATTAGATTGTTTTTATCTGTGCTAAAGGTTGATGTATTATTAGACATTAGATTGTTTTTATCTGTGCGAAAGCTGCACACAGCAATTTGCCACTTTTATGCATATAATGTAGATTTGAAACCGAGTCGGGTTTTTACACATGTTGTGTTGAGGGCTCATCCATTTTTAAAGGCCGTGGGAGAGCTTGAAAGAAAAACAGTAACCTTATTAAGTTATACGTACCAGAAATCTCATGTTATGATTTTGATCCCAATGAATATTTGCTCCATCTGTTTTGTCTTAGAATTGTTTGCTTCCGTTTTCTTTTCTAATAACACCATTTAAGACTGTCATAACTGAAAATTTTAAAATACATACATTTGGATGCTTATTTAAAAGCTTTTCTGGTAGAGAGAGAAAGTGTGTGTGTGTGTGTGTGTGTGTGTGTGTGTGTGTGTGTGTGTGTGTGTGTGTGTGTGTGTGCTGCATGCATACGTGCACATGTGTGTGAAGTGGTCTTTGACTTGAATGACAAAATATGAGTATGGTTGTACTATGTATTGTAAGTTGTATCTGTCAACATGTTATTGTTTGATACAGTGAAGATCGACACCACCTGCATTGATAAGTGTCGAACTATGACACAGACACATAATAATTATCATTTTTATGTCCACACCCACTCCTTTACTGTCTCTCATGCACACACACACACATGCAGATTGCTCCATAAAACCTGTTAGGCTCCCCTTCGGGCATTTTGAACTCTGCTAATTGATTTCCCCCTCTATGCGTGACAGATTGTACAGCATGTTGTAACTGTAGCTAATGTTTCATGGAGAAAACAAGAGAATGAGTCAAAAACAACAACAACAGTTGGTCTTTGTTGATATGCCCCCCCCCCCCCTCTCCTCCCCCCCCCCCCTCTCCCCCCCCCCTCCCACCCCCTCACCAGCCCCCTAGCAGCACATGACATATTGAAACGCATACACCAAAGCATGCATGCACCAGTATTTCTGCCACCATTGCGTGGTTATTATGGTTTCCTTTTTTTAATTTTTTAATGATGATTTTGAAACTGTACTTTTAGCTATATATAAACAGTGGTTCCACTAGCTCCTAATTATAATTGTTATTATGTGAACGCTCGTTGAGTGCATATTATATGAACATTTGTTGAGTGCATCATTTTGAGAGGAGCCTCAAACGCTTCACAGTGGCAACCATACAGCACCATTCTCTGCTTCTGATTGGACCCTCTGTGTTCTAGTCATATGTAACTCTGAATGAGCGATCAGTGTTTTATTTCATGTCTACCCACCGCAAGGTGACATTAGACAACAACAACAACAAAAATGAATTTGTGACTACAGCTTTATAATATAAAGCATGTTTAATATTTCCACTGAAGTTGTTGCATGCTGTTTGGTTGTTACATGGCTGGTGCCACATGAAACTGCTGCCCTCTCAGCACACATTTTGTGTATACCGTGCAGCCATGCACCAGTTTACTGTGTCATCCTGTTCAAAGTCACATGTAGAGTGCATCACTAAAAGGGTTGAAAACAAGAGTGCATTTTTTCAGAGTACATCACAGCACACATCAAGGCTGTCCAAGCTGGACAAGAATGGTGTGGACAGTGACATTGAAAGGGTTAAAAACGAGTGTATCTTTCAGGGCCCAGCACATGCCAGCACTGTCCAAGCAGGACATGAATGATGTGGACAGTGACAATAAAAGGGTTAAAAAACGAGAGTGTATTTTTCAGGGCGCAGCACATGTCAACGCTGTCCAAGCTGGACATGAATGATGTGGACAGTGACATTGAAAGGGTTAAAAAACGAGAGTGTATTTTTCAGGGCACAGCACACGTCAACGCTGTCCAAGCTGGACATGAATGATGTGGACAGCGAACCTGGCCTTTCCAAGATGGATGTCGTCCTGTCCTTCTCATTGGAGGTATGTGTTCACTTGTTACACAGTCTGTCTCACCGGAGGTTTGTGTTCACTCAGTGCACAGTCCGTCTCTTCTGGAGGTTTGTGCTCACTGGAAGTTTGTATTCACCCAGTGCACAGTCCTCACTGGAGGTTTGTGTTCACTGGCAGTTTTTATTCACTGAGTGCACAGTCCTTCTAACTGGAGGTTTGTGTTCACTGGAAGTTTGTGTTCACTCAGTGCACAGTCCTCACTGGAGGTTTGTGTTCACTGGAAGTTTGTGTTTACTCAGTGCACAGTCTGTGTTCACTCATTACACAGTCCTTCTCACTGGAGGTATGTGCTTACTTGTTGCTAATGTTACGCGATCTGTCTCACTGGGGATGTTCATATGTTACACAATCTCCCTCTAGAGGTATGTGTTCACTTGTTCCACAGTCTGTCTCTCAGGAAGTGTGTCCTCTCTTGTTGAACTGTCTGTCTTCCTGTAGGTACATGTTCACTTGCTACAGAATCTGTCTCAGTGGAAGTACATGTTTACTTGTTGAACAGTCTGTCTCCCTGTAGGTACATGTTCACTTGCTACAGAACGTGTCTCACTGGAGATACATGTTTACTTGCTGAACAATTTGTCTTTCTGTAGGTACAATAATTACAGGGAATTTACAGAGTGCTTTTCGAGACTCAAAGCGCTTTACAGCTTAAAGAAAAACAGACGCTGTGCAAATACCCGTATACAACTTTACAAGTGGTATATAAACAAGCAAACGAAATGTACAGAAATTAACAAAACGTTTTCATACAAAGCATGGCAAAAACATGCACACACAAGATCGCGTCTGCATGTGCTCACACGCGCACACACACACACACACACACACATTAAATCTAAATGTAAGTACTTGTTCGTGTCTAACATTGTAACAAAGTAACATGCTATGTCAAGTTCTCCATAATGTAATGTTCTTCAGCTAGTATTTATTTGAAGGGGTTCTGAAAGTGACATTCATCAGCTAGTGTTTATTTCAAAGGGTTCTCTGAGTGATGTTCATCAGCTTGTTTTGGTGCCAAGGGATTCTCAAACTGACATTCATTGATTGGTGTTCCTGTCAAGGGGCTGTCACAGTGACGTGCATCCGCTTGTGTTCATGTCAAAGGGTTGTCAGAGTGACATTCATCAGCTAGCATTTTGGTCTTCAGCTTGTGTTCATGTCAAGAGCTAGTGTTCTTGTCGAGGGGTTGTCCGAGTGACGTTCATCAGCTTGTGTTCATGTCAAGAGCTAGTGTTCTTGTCGAGGGGTTGTCAGGGTGACATTACATCAGCTTGTGTTCACGTCAAGGGGTTGTCAGAGCGACATTCATCAGCTTGTGTTCATGTGAGGGGGTTCTGAGAGTGACGTTCATCAGCTAGCGTTTGTGCAGCAGGGATCGTCCGTTCAGCCTGAGATAAGCGCAGGCTCACATTCAGCTCTGTATTCTCGTCTGGTGGGGAAATCGGACTGAATAGCTGGTCCCTTGGTGCAGACGCAAAGCTTGTTAGACCAGCGTGGTTCTTGAAGCTGCCCACGCAAAAGGTCCCAAGGCAATTGCAAATTGTGAAGAAGAATGTGGGAAGCATACTTGTCTCCCTTGATAAAATCAATAGGTACCCCCCCCCCCCCCCCCCCCCGTCCCCTTTGTCCTCATCAGTGAAACGACCGTCATTGCATGCTGACTGGCATTAAAAACAGTTTTGTATCTGTCTTATCCCCCCTGCTCTGTACATTCCAATTGGGCACCCCCCCCCCCCCCACATCCCAGTTGGGCAGACATCCCCCCTTTCCTGTACATCCCAGTTGGACAAACATCCCCCCTTTCCTGTACATCCCAATTGGGCAGACATCCCCCCTCCCCTATACATACCAATTGGGTTAAACATCTCCCTCCACTGTACATCCCAGTTGGGCAAACACCCCCCTCCCCTGTACATCCCAATTGGGCAAAGGTCCCTACTTCCTGTACATCCCAGTTGGGCAAACACCCCCCTCCCCTGTATCCAACTGCCCCCCCCCCCCCCCCCCACACACACCACACCTCCCTACATTCACTAGGCAAACCCCCCCCCCCCCCCCTTCCTGTACATCCCAGTTGGGCAAACATCCCCTCTTCCCTGTACATCCCATTTGGGCAAGCATCCCCACTCCCTGTACATCCCATTTAGGCAAGCATCTCCCCTCCCCTGTACATCCCAGTTGGGCAAACATCCACCCTCCCCTGTACATCCCAATTGGGCAAACATCCACCCTCCCTGTACATCCCAGTTGGGGCAGACATCTCCCTCCTTGTACATCCCAGCTGGGCGAACACCCCCTCCCCCCTGTACATTCCAGCTGGGCAAACATCCACCCTTCCATGCACATCCCAATAGACGATCTTCGGAAATCCAGGGGACTGCACTCGGTAAGAGCCTTCGGGCATGGACCTGTATATATAGGTCCATGCCTGCGGGTGTAGCGCAGAGTAGGCAAGCTTTTGTTGGGGTACAGTGAGCACGTGGGGAAGATGACGGATACCCGTAAACAAAAGGCAGAAAAGGCATCAGAAATGCCGATCAAACACTCACTGCTCGATCAAACACTCACTGCTCGCGGGGAACGTGCAGATTGGATAGTAGGTTCCACCAGCTGGTAGTCTAGTATAAATTATAATAGGTCCATGCCTGAAGATCTCAGTGTCACAGATCGGCTCTTCTCTGCTGCCACCTCCATTCAGGGGACTTCACTCGCCCGGAGTAAGAAAACACTGTCAAATTATCTTCGCCTGTTATTTCTGGAAATCGTCTATTGGGCAAACACCCCCCTCCCCAGTACATTCCACCTGGGTAAACATCCCCCCTCCCCAGTACATCCCAGTTGGGTAAACAGGCAGGCAGGAGAGGGCTGTGTTGCTCCTGCAGCTTCTGTAACCGTACTCTGGTGAGGCAACCTGAATTTTCCTCAGTAGTGCACATGATTAACACAGAGAGGGAAAAACAGAGTATCAGGATTTTCCTCTTCTGTGTCTTAGCTTGCCTTTGTGTGTGTGTGTGTCACTCCCAGTCTGCTAACAGGGACTTGTGTGTGTGTGTGTGTGTGTGTGTGTGTGTGTGTGTGTGTGTGTGTGTGTGTGTGTGTGTCTCACTCCCAGTCTGCTAACAGGGACATATGTGTGTGTGTGTGTGTGTGTGTGTGTGTGTGTGTGTGTGTGTGTGTGTGTGTGTGTGTGTGTCTCACTCCCAGTCTGCTAACAGGGACTTGTGTATGTGCATGTGTGTCTCACTCCCAGTCTGCTAACAGGGACTTGTGTGTGTGTCTCACTCCCAGTCTGTGTGTGTCTTGCTCCCCATCTGCTTAACAGGGGCTTGCCTTGTGTGTGTCTCACACCCAGGGACTTGCCTTGTGTGTGTGTGTCTCTCACCCCTAGGCTGGTGTGTGTGTGTGTGTGTGTGTGTGTGTGTGTGTGTGTGTGTGTGTGTGTGTGTGTGTGTGTGTGACTCTCAGGTTCACATGACCAAGGTGAAGGGGCTGAAGTCTCAGGCTGATAACAGGGAGTTGCCTTGTTTGTGTGTCTCACTCTCAGGCTGATAACAGGGAGTTGCCTTGTGTGTGTGTCTCACTCTCACTCTCAGGCTGATAACAAGGAGTTGCCTTGTGTGTGTGTCTCACTCTCAGGCTGATAACAGGGAGTTGCCTTGTGTGTGTGTCTCACTCTCAGGCTGATAACAGGGAGTTGCCTTGTGTGTGTGTCTCACTCTCAGGCTGATAACAGGGAGTTGCCTTGTGTGTGTGTCTCACTCTCAGGCTGATAACAGGGAGTTGCCTTTGTGTGTGTGTCTCACTCTCGGGTTCACGTGATTGAGGTGAAGGGGCTGAAGTCTCTGGTTGATAACAGGCTGATGTGTGTGTGTCTCACTCTCAGGTTCACTTGATTGAGGTGAAGGGGCTGAAGTCTCTGGCTGATAACAGGCTGATGTGTGTGTGTCTCACTCTCAGGCTGATGTGTGTGTGTCTCACTCTCAGGTTCATGTGATTGAGGTGAAGGGGCTGAAGTCTCTGGCTGATAACAGGCTGATGTGTGTGTGTCTCACTCTCAGGTCCACATGATTGAGGTGAAGGGGCTGAAGTCTCTGGCTGATAACAGGCTGATGTGTGTGTGTCTCACTCCCAGGTCCACGTGATTGAGGTGAAGGGGCTGAAGTCTCTGGCTGATAACAGGCTGATGTGTGTGTGTCTCACTCTCAGGTCCACGTGATTGAGGTGAAGGGGCTGAAGTCTCTGGCTGATAACAGGCTGATGTGTGTGTGTCTCACTCTCAGGTCCACGTGATTGAGGTGAAGGGGCTGAAGTCTCTGGCTGATAACAGGCTGATGTGTGTGTGTCTCACTCTCAGGTCCACGTGATTGAGGTGAAGGGGCTGAAGTCTCTGGCTGATAACAGGCTGATGTGTGTGTGTCTCACTCTCAGGTCCACGTGATTGAGGTGAAGGGGCTGAAGTCTCTGGCTGATAACAGGCTGATGTGTGTGTGTCTCACTCTCAGGTCCATGTGATTGAGGTGAAGGGGCTGAAGTCTCTGGCTGATAACAGGCTGATGTGTGTGTGTCTCACTCTCAGGTCCACGTGATTGAGGTGAAGGGGCTGAAGTCTCTGGCTGATAACAGGCTGATGTGTGTGTGTGTCTCACTCTCAGGTCCACGTGATTGAGGTGAAGGGGCTGAAGTCTCTGGCTGATAACAGGCTGATGTGTGTGTGTCTCACTCTCAGGTCCACGTGATTGAGGTGAAGGGGCTGAAGTCTCTGGCTGATAACAGGCTGATGTGTGTGTGTCTCACTCTCAGGTCCACGTGATTGAGGTGAAGGGGCTGAAGTCTCTGGCTGATAACAGGCTGATGTGTGTGTGTCTCACTCTCAGGTCCACGTGATTGAGGTGAAGGGGCTGAAGTCTCTGGCTGATAACAGGCTGATGTGTGTGTGTCTCACTCTCAGGTCCACGTGATTGAGGTGAAGGGGCTGAAGTCTCTGGCTGATAACAGGCTGATGTGTGTGTGTCTCACTCTCAGGTCCACGTGATTGAGGTGAAGGGGCTGAAGTCTCTGGCTGATAACAGGCTGATGTGTGTGTGTCTCACTCCAGGTCCACGTGATTGAGGTGAAGGGGCTGAAGTCTCTGGCTGATAACAGGCTGATGTGTGTGTGTCTCACTCTCAGGTCCACGTGATTGAGGTGAAGGGGCTGAAGTCTCTGGCTGATAACAGGCTGATGTGTGTGTGTCTCACTCCCAGGTCCACGTGATTGAGGTGAAGGGGCTGAAGTCTCTGGCCCCCAACAAGATCGTCTACTGCACTATGGAGGTGGAGGGAGGAGAGAAGCTGCAGACGGACCAAGCGGAGGCCTCCAAACCAGCGTGAGTTCTCTGCCTGCAATTACCCCGCTGAAATCTGCTCACCAACAAAGCATTAACGCAGCTTCAGCCAGTCCACACAAGCATTAAACAAGGGTGGAGGAATGCAAGGGTATTTTATTTATTTATTCGCCGCCGACGTTAAAATGTGCACATGAATTTGTCGTGAGTGATGTTCCATTCACACAGTGCGTTAACAAATAGACTGACATTGCGGTTAGCTGTGTATAAAACCCCAACTCACGGGCATTAACAAATAGACTGACGTTGCAGTTAGTTGTGTACAAAACCCCAAATCGTGGGCATTAACAAATAGACTGACATTGCAGTTAGTTGTGTATAAAACCCCAAATCATGGGCCAGCAAAATGCTATGTGCAGCTAACAAAGCATGCCAGCGATGGAACCCCCACCCCCATCCCCTGCTGTTTGATTTCAAGAGAGAAAATGTGAATAGGAAGTAATTTCAAGGGAAAATGTGAATAGGAAGTGATTTCAAGAGAGAAAATGTCAGTAGGAAGTTATTTCAGCAGCGAAAATGTCAGTAGGAAGTTATTTCAAGCGAGAAAATGTGACAAGGAAGTTATTTCAATAGAGAAAATGTGACAAGGAAGTGATTTCAAGAGAGAAAATATGACTAGGAAGTGATTTCAAGAGAGAAAATTGAATATGAAGTGATTTCAAGAGAGAAAATGTGACTAGGAAGTGATTTCAAGAGAGAAAATTGAGTATGAAGTGATTTCAAGAGAAAATAAGACTAGGAAGTGATTTTAAGAGAGAAGATGTGATTAGGAAGTGACTTCAAGAGAGAAAATGTGAACTGGAACTGATTTCAAGAGAGAAAATATGACTAGGAAATTTCAAGAGAGAAAATGTGACTAGCAAATGATTCCAAGATAGAAAATGTGACTAGCAACTGATTTCAAGAGAGAAAATGTGACTGGGAAGTGATTTCAAGCGAGAAAATGTGACTAGGAGTAGGAAGTGATTCCAAGAAGAAAATGTGACTAGGAAGTGATTTCAAAGAGGAAATATGACTAGGAACTGATTTCAAGAGAGAAAATTGACTAGGAAGTGATTTCAAGAGAGAAAATTGACTAGGAGGTGATTTCAAGAGAGAAAATTTACAAGAAAGAGATTTCAAGAGAACATTTACAAGAGATTTCAAGAGAGAAAATTGACTAGGAATGATTTCAGGAGAGAAAATTGACTAGGAAGTGATTTCAGGACAGAAAATTTACTAGGAAGTGATTCCAAGACAGAAAATTGACTAGGAGAAAATTGACTAGGAAGTGATTCCAAGACAGAAAATTGACAGGAAGTGATTCCAAGACAGAAAATTGACTAGGAAGTGATTCCAAGACAGAAAATTGACTAGGAAGTGATTCCAGGACAGAAAATTGACTAGGAAGTGATTCCAAGACAGAAAATTGACTAGGAAGTGATTCCAGGACAGAAAATTGACTAGGAAGTGATTCCAAGACAGAAAATTGACTAGGAAGTGATTCCAAGACAGAAAATTGGCTAGGAAGTGATTCCAGGACAGAAAATTGACTAGGAAATGATTCCAAGACAGAAAATTGACTAGGAAGTGATTCCAAGACAGAAAATTGACAAGGAAGTGATTCCAAGACAGAAAATTGACTAGGCAGTGATTCCAAGACAGAAAATTGACTAGGAAGTGATTCCAAGACAGAAAATTGACAAGGAAGTGAAGTCGAATGAGAGAGGGAGTGGGGTGGCTGTTGGCAGGTGGGACACGCAGGGGGACTTCACCACCACGCACCCGCTGCCCAGCGTGAAGGTGAAGCTGTACACGGAGAGCTCGGGCATGCTGAGCCTGGAGGACAAGGAGCTGGGCAAGGTCATCATCCACCCCACCGCCAGCAGCTCCCGCAACCCCGAGTGGTACACCATGGTCCGGGCCAAGAACTTCCCGGACAACCTGCGCATCAAGATCGCCGTCCGGATGGACAAGCCGCAGAACATGAAGCACTGCGGGTGGGTCCAGAGCGTTCTGTTTGCCAGGACCAGGGTTTGGGTTTCGTTAGTTTGTCTGCTGTTTCAGTTCTGTTTGCCAGGGACCCAAGTTTGAGTTTTGTTAGTTTGTCTGCTGTTTCAGTTCTGTTTGCCAGGGACCCAAGTTTGAGTTTTGATAGTTTGTCTGTTGTTTCAGTTCTGTTTGCCAGAGATCGAAGTTTGAGTTTTGTTAGTTTGTCTGCTGTTTCAGTTCTGTTTGCCAGGGACCCAAGTTTGAGTTTTGATAGTTTGTCTGTTGTTTCAGTTCTGTTTGCCAGAGATTGAAGTTTGAGTTTTGTTAGTTTGTCTGCTGTTTCAGTTCTGTTTGCCAGGGACCTGAGTTTGAATTTTGTTGGTTTGTCTGCTGTTTCAGTTTTGTTTGCCAGGGACCTGGGTTTTGGTTTTGTTAGTTTGCCGTTTCAGTTCTGTTTTCCAGGGACCTGGGTTTTGGTTTTGTTAGTTTGTTTGCTGTTTCCTTTTTCAGTTCTGTTTGCAAGGGACTTGAGTTTTGTTGGTTTGTCTGCTGTTTCAGTTTTGTTTGCCAGGGACTGGGGTGTGGGTTTTGTCAGTTAGTCTGCTGTTTCAGTTCTGATGGTAGGTGTCTGGGTGTTTTATTCTTGTGGTGGTTTTATTTGGTCTGCATGAAAAACATCAATGTGGTGGTGGTGGTGCCAGAAAAGAAAAAAATACAAGTTTTGCAAGATCTGTAAGTTTAGCGATATTTACAGTTAGCCCCATCAGTTCTTTCTCTGTAAGTTTCTCTGTAAGTTTAGCGATATTTACAGTTAGCCCCATCAGTTCTTTCTCTGAGAGAGAGAGAGAGAGAGAGAGAGAGAAAGTGTGTGTATGTGTGTGTGAGAGAGAGAGAGTGTGTGTGTGTGTGTGTGTGTGAGTAAGCATGTGTGTGTGTGTGTGTGTGTGTGTGTGTGTGTGTGTGTGTGAATAATAAAGCATTTCCATGGGTTGTTTGTTTTAAATTATAGCCAAGTTAAAAAGCACTGTCTGTCTTGATTGCAGATACTTGTATGCAGAAGGAAAAACAGTGTGGAAGAAATGGAAGAAAAGATACTTTGTGCTTGTTCAGGTATCAGTGCTTTTGGGTTTACTCTTTTGTCTGTCAGTTGTGAATCGTACGTTTTTTGAAAATATTTTCTATGGTACACAGGAACCATCAGCAAAATATGTGCTGTTGTAGAAAACATCCCTTCTTGATCCCTGCACCATGCATTGTGTATTCTGGCCTGCAGAGTACCGCCAGCTGCCCTGTGACCTTTCAGTTGACATGGAGTGGGGGGTACCTTTGAAACCTCTTGGTTGTCCTGGTCTGACCCCAGAAATCTGTCCCCTTTGTGGACAGTGCTTTGTCCTTGTCTGACACTAGAAACGTATCAGCTTTGTGGACAGTGCTTTGTCCTAGTCTGACCCCAGAAACCTGTCAGCTTTGTGGACAATGCTTTGTCCTAGTCTGAACCCAGAAGCCTGTCAGTTTTGTGGGCAGTGCTTTGTCCTAGTCTGACCCCAGAAACCTGTCAGCTTTGTGGACAGTGCTTTGTCCTAGTCTGACCCCAGAAATGTGTCAGCTTTGTGGACAGTGTTTTGTCCTAGTCTGACCCCAGTAACCTGTCAGCTTTGTGGACAGTGCTTTGTCCTAGTCTGACCCCAGAAACCTGTCAGCTTTGTGGACAGTGCTTTGTCCTAGTCTGACCCCAGAAACCTCTCAGCTTTGTGGACAGTGCTTTGTCCTAGTCTGACCCCAGAAACCTGTCAGCTTTGTGGGCAGTGCTTCTCTTTTTAGTTTTTCAGTGCTAGTGGTATTGGTTCCCAGTGGCTGTTCAGCGATTGGCTTAGGATTTGTGTACATTTCTTCGCCTGTCCAGTTCTACCAGGAGTAAGTAAGTGAGTAAATTGGTGTTTTACGCCCAGTCTATCAGATTCTGCCACGAAGCAGCAGGTCTTCTTCAAAATCAGCGGGTCAGAAATTTTATATTCCTTTCTCACCATTAAATTTTGTTACTGCAGAATGGTCTGTAAACTTGATATTTGTGAACAGAAGCATCATGCTCTCTCTCTCTCTTTCTCTCTCTCTCTCTCTCTCTCTCTCTCTCTCTCTCTCACACACACACACACACACACACACGCACAGTCCTTATTGCGTGAGGTGAACACTTTTTTGTTTAATACAAATTAGAAAGAAGTCTCTGGGTGTTTGTTTTTCTGTGATGATCTTTCCCCCACCAACACATGAACTATCATGAAGTGGTGTTGCCCTGTTTTTCTGTGAAGATCTTTCCCCCAGAGACCCCCGCTGACACATGAACTATCATGAAGTGGTTTTGCCCTGTTTTTCTGTGGAGATCTTTCCCTCAGAGACCCCCACCAACACATGAACTATGCTGAAGTGGTGTTGCCCTGTCCGCAGGTGTCTCAGTACATGTTTGCCATGTGCACGTACCACAAACACGTGAACTATGCTGAAGTGTTGTTGCCATGGCCCTAGGTATCACAGTACACGTTTGCCATGTGCCATTTGCCACGTGAACTATGCTGAAGTGTTGTTGCCCTGTCCGCAGGTGTCTCAGTACACGTTTGCCATGTGCTCGTACCGCAAACACGTGAACTGTGTTGAAGCGTTGTTGCCCTGTCTGCAGGTGTCTCAGTACACGTTTGCCATGTGCTCGTACCGCAAACACGTGAACTGTGCTGAAGCATTGTTGCCCTGCCTGCAGGTGTCTCAGTACATGTTTGCCATGTGCTCGTCCTCAGACACGTGAACTATGCTGAAGCGTTGTTGCCGTGTCCCCAGGTGTCACAGTACACGTTTGCCATGTGCTCGTACCGCAAACACGTGAACTGTGCTGAAGCATTGTTGCCCTGTCTGCAGGTGTCTCAGTACACGTTTGCCATGTGCTCGTACCGCAAACACGTGAACTATGCTGAAGCATTGTTGCCCTGTCCGCAGGTGTCTCAGTACACATTTGCCATGTGCTCGTGCCTCAAACACGTGAACTATGCTGAAGTGTTGTTGCCGTGTCCCCAGGTGTCGCAGTACACGTTTGCCATGTGCTCGTACCTCAGACACGTGAACTATGCTGAAGTGTTGTTGCCGTGTCCCCAGGTGTCGCAGTACACGTTTGCCATGTGCTCGTGCCTCAAACACGTGAACTATGCTGAAGCGTTGTTGCCGTGTCCCCAGGTGTCGCAGTACACGTTTGCCATGTGCTCGTGCCTCAAACACGTGAACTATGCTGAAGTGTTGTTGCCGTGTCCCCAGGTGTCGCAGTACACGTTTGCCATGTGCTCGTACCGCAAACACGTGAACTATGCTGAAGCATTGTTGCCCGTGCCTGCAGGTGTCTCAGTACACGTTTGCCATGTGCTCGTGCCTCAGACACGTGAACTATGCTGAAGTGTTGTTGCCGTGTCCCCAGGTGTCGCAGTACACGTTTGCCATGTGCTCGTGCCTCAAACACGTGAACTATGCTGAAGCTTGTTGCCCTGTCCCCAGGTGTCGCAGTACAGTTTGCCATGTGCTCGTACCGCAAACACGTGAACTATGCTGAAGCATTGTTGCCCTGCCTGCAGGTGTCTCAGTACATGTTTGCCATGTGCTCGTGCCTCAGACACGTGAACTATGCTGAAGTGTTGTTGCCGTGTCCCCAGGTGTCGCAGTACACGTTTGCCATGTGCTCGTACCACAAACACGTGAACTATGCTGAAGTGTTGTTGCCGTGTCCCCAGGTGTCGCAGTACACGTTTGCCATGTGCTCGTACCACAAACACGTGAACTATGCTGAAGTGTTGTTGCCGTGTCCCCAGGTGTCGCAGTACACGTTTGCCATGTGCTCGTACCACAAACACGTGAACTATGCTGAAGCATTGTTGCCCTGCCTGCAGGTGTCTCAGTACATGTTTGCCATGTGCTCGTGCCACAAACACGTGAACTATGCTGAAGTGTTGTTGCTGTGTCCCCAGGTGTCACAGTACACGTTTGCCATGTGCTCGTACCGCAAACACGTGAACTATGCTGAAGCATTGTTGCCCTGCCTGCAGGTGTCTCAGTACATGTTTGCCATGTGCTCGTGCCACAAACACGTGAACTGTGCTGAAGCATTGTTGCCCTGCCTGCAGGTGTCTCAGTACATGTTTGCCATGTGCTCGTGCCTCAGACACGTGAACTATGCTGAAGCGTTGTTGCCGTGTCCCCAGGTGTCGCAGTACACGTTTGCCATGTGCTCGTGCCTCAGACACGTGAACTATGCTGAAGTGTTGTTGCCGTGTCCCCAGGTGTCGCAGTACACGTTTGCCATGTGCTCGTGCCTCAGACACGTGAACTATGCTGAAGTGTTGTTGCCGTGTCCCCAGGTGTCGCAGTACACGTTTGCCATGTGCTCGTGCCTCAGACACGTGAACTATGCTGAAGCGTTGTTGCCGTGTCCCCAGGTGTCGCAGTACACGTTTGCCATGTGCTCGTGCCTCAGACACGTGAACTATGCTGAAGTGTTGTTGCCGTGTCCCCAGGTGTCGCAGTACACGTTTGCCATGTGCTCGTGCCTCAAACACGTGTTGTTGCCGTGTCCCCAGGTGTCGCAGTACACGTTTGCCATGTGCTCGTGCCTCAGACACGTGAACTATGCTGAAGTGTTGTTGCCGTGTCCCCAGGTGTCGCAGTACACGTTTGCCATGTGCTCGTGCCTCAAACATGTGTTGTTGCCGTGTCCCCAGGTGTCGCAGTACACGTTTGCCATGTGCTCGTGCCTCAGACACGTGAACTGTGCTGAAGTGTTGTTGCCGTGTCCCCAGGTGTCGCAGTACACGTTTGCCATGTGCTCGTGCCTCAAACACGTGTTGTTGCCATGTCCCCAGGTGTCGCAGTACACGTTCGCCATGTGCTCGTACCTCAAACACGTGTTGTTGCCGTGTCCCCAGGTGTCGCAGTACACGTTCGCCATGTGCTCGTGCCTCAAACACGTGTTGTTGCCGTGTCCCCAGGTGTCGCAGTACACGTTTGCCATGTGCTCGTGCCTCAAACACGTGTTGTTGCCGTGTCCCCAGGTGTCGCAGTACACGTTCGCCATGTGCTCGTACCGGGAGAAGAAGCCTGACCCCACAGAGATGATGCAGCTGGAAGGGTTCACTGTGGACTACTATGAGCCCAGGCAAGGTAAGCCGCCACCACACCTGGAGCTGACAGGGGCGTCATGACAGATCGATGGCGGCAGAGTAGGGATGTCATGACAAGTGGACTTGGCAGGGATGTCGTGACAAATGGGCTTGGCAGGGATGTCATGACGAGTGGATTTGGCAGTTGTGTGACAGGGGAACATGATAGGAGTGTCATGACAGAAGGACTTGGTATGGGTGTCATGGCAGGAGGACTTGGCAGAAATTGTGTGACAGAGGGGCGTGATAGGAGCGTCATGACAGAAGGATTTGGTGTGGGTATCATGACCATGTTGTGACAGCAGTTGTTGTGAAGCTTTCCGGAGAGATCCTGACAGTGGCAAACACTTTTTATATGATGAGTAATTTTTGGAGAACTTTTCCTGGGCAGAGTTTGAAGGAAGCAAACACTTTTTCATATTATGTGTGCAGAGTGTGAAGGAGACAAAAACTTTTCATACAACGAGTAATTTATTGTGAGCCTTTCTCCTGTCCCGAGCATGAAAGAGGCAAACACTTTTCATAGGACAGTAGTTTATCGTGAACATATTTTCTGTGCAGAGTATGAAGGAGGCGAACACTTTTTACATGATGACTAATTTATTGTGAACGTATCTTCTGTACAGAGAATGAAAGAGGCAAACACTTTTTACATGATGATTAATTTATTGTGAACGTATTTTCTGTGCAGAGTATGAAGGAGGCAAACACTTTTCATAGGATAGTAGTTTATCGTGAACATATTTTCTGTGCAGAGTATGAAGGAGGCCAATACTTTTCATAGGATAGTAGTTTATCGTGAACATATTTTCTGTGCAGAGTATGAAGGAGGCCAATACTTTTCATAGGACAGTAGTTTATCGTGAACATATTTTCTGTACAGAGTGTGCAGGAGGCAAACACTTTTTACATGATGAATAATTTATTGTGAACATATTTTCTGTACAGAGCATGAAGGAGGCAAACACTTTTTACATGATGACTAATTTATTGTGAACGTATTTTCTGTGCAGAGTATGAAGGAGGCAAACACTTTTCATAGGATAGTAGTTTATCGTGAACATATTTTCTGTGCAGAGTATGAAGGAGGTAAATACTTTTCATAGGATAGTAGTTTATCGTGAACATATTTTCTGTGCAGAGTATGAAGGAGGTAAATACTTTCCATAGGATAGTAGTTTATTGTGAACATATTTTCTGTGCAGAGTATGAAGGAGGCAGACACTTTTCATATGACAGTAGTTTATCGTGAACATATTTTCTGTGCAGAGTATGAAGGAGGCAAGCACTTTTCATAGGACAGTAGTTTATCGTGAACATATTTTCTGTACAGAGTGTGCAGGAGGCAAACACTTTTTACATGATGAATAATTTATTGTGAACGTATTTTCTGTGCATGAAGGAGGCAAACACTTTTTACATGATGAGTAATTTATCGTGCACATATTTTCTCGACAGAGTATGAAGGAGGCAAACATTTTTTCAACCTGGTGAAGGAGGGGGACACGCTTACATTCGCCACAGAAGACGATTCTGAGCGCACGCTGTGGGTGCAGGCAGTGTACCGGGCCACGGGTCAGACCCACAAACCTACGCCGCCCGTCCAGCAGACCAACAAGATCAGCAACACGCAGATCTCCCGCATGCAGGGAGGTGGGTGTTTGGTGGGGGGTTGGGGGGGTTTGGGATCTCATTGCCCCATGTCACTGTTTCACTGTCATCAGAACATTCTGGGAGCTAGAGTTGTCTGTGGGGCACGCACTACCAGACAGGTAATGCATGATGATAGTATATACATGTATGTATATAATATATATTACATGCTGTTTGAGAATAACGTGTAACGAGGATGATGGTGCGTTTGTAATCGCTTTGCCCTCAGTTAACTGGAGTTGTCTGTGGATCATGTTCTGTCCAAAAGCAATGCATGATGATGAGCCATGTGCTTTCCGGGAGCAATGCATGATGATGAGCCATGTGCTTTCTGGGAGCAATTCATGATGATGAGCCATATGCTTTCTGGGAGCAATTCATGATGATGAGCCATATGCTTTCCGGGAGCAATGCATGATGATGAGCCATGTGCTTTCCGGGAGCAATACTTGATGATGAGCCATATGCTTTCTGGGAGCAATACTTGATGATGAGCCATGTGCTTTCCGGGAGTAATGCATGATGATGAGCCATGTGCTTTCCGGGAGTAATGCGTGATGAGGATCATATCTACACTGTTCCAAGTGTGAGGAATGCATGACGAAGATCATACTTACAAGTCTATCCAAGAGTGAGGAATGCATGATGAAGATCATATACGTCTAACCACGAGTGAGGAATGCATGATGAAGATCCTGCTTACAAGTCTATCCAAGAGTGAGGAATGCATGATGAAGATCATACTTTCATGTCTATTCATGATGAAGATCATACGTGTGAGGCTGTCCAAGAGTGAGGCATGCATGATGAAGATCATACTTTCATGTCTATTCATGATGAAGATCATACATGTGAGGCTGTCCAAGAGTGAGGAATGCATGATGAAGATCATACTTTCATGTCTATTCATGATGAAGATCATACATGAGAGGCTGTCCAAGAGAGGAATGCATGATGAAGATCATACTTTCATGTCTATTCATGATGAAGATCATACATGTGAGGCTGTCCAAGAGTGAGGAATCCGAATGCATGATGAAGATCATACTTTCATGTCTATCCGTGATGAAGATCATACTTATGAGGCTGTCCAAGAGTGAGGAATGCATGAGGATGAGGATGCTTGTTTTTGAAGAGTGGTGGTGATGGTAATGGCACAAACTTTGAAGTTGGTTTGTACCATGTGACTTGGGGACAAGTATGGAACTTGGCAGGTTGGGTGTCAGAGTTCAGCAAATACTCACCGACAACACAAGGGAAGTAACTGTGAGCAGTCAAATACTTACAGAATCTGCAAGGGAAGTAACTGTGAGCAGAGCCGCTGTTCAAATGTTTATTGGGTTGGGGCACATGTTGTGTGGAGAGAGCTCTTGTTTAAAACTGACCTTTTGGAGAGAGAAATGATTGTATAGAGTGCCAAGTTCAGGTTCAAAATACTGGCAGGACTAAGGCCATTTCATCTCCACAATGCATCAAAGTACACATGCACCCATAACGTTCTGGGGAGGGGAAGGGGCTCTAGTTTTTCTGTCAGATTTGGCTTTAGACTTTTAATTCCAGGAAATTGTCTTGAAGGGAATACAATTTTAAAGGCAGGTTATTGGTAGGGTAATGGGGAGAGAGAGAAAAAAGTTGTCACAGGGGGCAATTTTCTCATCCTATGAAATGCATTTGTTAGTGCACAATTGCATATATATATACTTGTTGACCTGACCCCCCCAGAGCTTTCACCTGGGGAACGTTATAGCAACAACAAGTGTATCACAAGTATTTCCACATCACTTAGCCTCCTGCAAAATTCTGTTTTGAATGGTGGATGGGGGGGGGGGGGGGGGTCGTCTCTCAGAGGGTTTCACTGTGGGTGGAGACTGCTGTGGTTGTGTGTGTATGAGATTATGCTGTGGTTGTGTGTGGTGCTAGTCAGTGTTTCACTGTGTGTGGGACTGTGCTGTGGTCGTGTGTGGTGCTAGTCAGCGTTTCACTGTGTGTGCGACTGTGCTGTGTGGTTCACTGTGTGCGAGACTGTGCTGTGATTCACTGTGTGCGAGACTGTGCTGTGATTCACTGTGTGCGAGACTGTGCTGTGGTTCACTGTGTGCGAGACTGTGCTGTGATTCACTGTGTGCGAGACTGTGCTGTGATTCACTGTGTGCGAGACTGTGCTGTGATTCACTGTGTGCGAGACTGTGCTGTGATTCACTGTGTGCGAGACTGCTGTGATTCACTGTGTGCGAGACTGTGCTGTGACTGTGTGAGGAGCTAGTGGGTGTTGGGCACTAACTAACTGCATGAGGTGGGGTGCACGTGCATGTGTCCAGATGCTGACCGCGCTCGGAAGCATGGACTGGATGAGTTTGTGCTGGCTAACCCCTGTAACTTCTCCCACTCCGACCTCTTCAAGATGCTGCAGACGCTGACGCTAGACTACCGTCTGGGGGATGCCTACACGTGTCTGGTAGGCTCTTGACCCGGCTGTGTGCTGTGAATGATGGGCAGTGTTCGCAGATAGTCCCCTCACTGCTTTCCTCTCTTCAGTGTGTGTGTGTTTATGGGTGTCCGTGAGGGTGTGGGTGGGTGTGTGTGTGTGTGTGCATGCATGTGTGTGTGTGTGTGTGTGTGTGAGAGAGAGAGAGAGAGAGAGAGAGTGTGTGTGTGTGTGTGTGTGCATGCATGTGTGAGATGTGTGTGTTTGTATGAACATAATCGGAATGAACTTAAAATGTAAACTATTTTGACATGACCTGTTTCGTGTAAGCTCATTCTTTATTATGCCAGTGTTTATGATAACATTTGAAGACATGGAACTGAAAGGGTTAAATATGTGGGTGCCCAATAGTGTTAGACATTTTTTCCCATCAAATTAATAAAATAAAATGTATATAAAATTATTTATAAAAAAAGAAGTGCAGTTGCAGGAACACTAAAAGTACACTAAGCCTGTTACGTCGTGATGTATTGAAGATTCCAGTTTCACATGCTTAGTTAGCCCTGAAAGGAGGCCGGGGGGTTTCAGATGTCACTCCCCTCTCTGGAATCTCAGGACTGTCATTTGAGCGTGCTGTAACTGAAAGTGTCCCTTTGTGTTCCCCAGGGTTGGTTCAGCCCTGGCCAGGTCTTTGTGCTGGATGAGTACTGTGCGCGCTATGGGGTGCGGGGCTGCCACCGACACCTGTGTTACCTGAATGACCTGCTGGAAAGGGCTGAGAAGGGGATCCTCATCGACCCCACCCTCATCCACTACAGCTTTGCCTTCTGTGCTTCCCACGTCCACGGCAACAGGTAGGTGGCAGCGGGGTAGATCCTCATCAGCCCCACCCTTTTTGTGCGTTTTCCACATCCACAGCTACAGGTAGGTGGCAATGGTGTAGATCCTCATCAACCCCACCCTCGTCCACTACAGCTTTGCCTTCTGTGCTTCCCACGTCCACGGCAACAGGTAGGTAGCAACGATGTAGATCCTCATCAACCCCACCCTCATCCACTACAGCTTTGTCTTCTGTGCTTCCCACGTCCACGGCAACAGGTAGGTGGCAACAGGGTAGATCCTCATCAGCCCCACCCTTTTTGTGCGTTTTCCACATCCACAGCAACAGGTAGGTGGCAACGGTGTAGATCCTCATCAACCCCACCCTTATCCACTACAGCTTTGCCTTCTGTGCTTCCCACGTCCACAGCAACAGGTAGGTGGCAGCGGTGTAGATCCTCATTGACCCCACCCGCATCCACTACAGCTTTGCTTTCTGTGCTTCCCATGTCCACAGAAACAGGTAGGTGGCAATGGTGTAGATCCTCATTGAACCCACCCTCATCCACTACAGCTTTGCCTTCTATGCTTTCCACGGCAACAGGTAGGTGGCAACGGTGTAGATCCTCGTTGAACCCACCATTGTCCACTACAGCTTGGAACTGTGCTGTGATAATTGTTCATTGTTTATGTATTGTTACTACTATAGACCTGGCGGCACTGGAACTGTGCTGTGATAATTGTTCATTGTTTATGTATTGTTACTACTGTAGCCCTGACGGCACTGGAACTGTGCTGTGGTAATTGTTCATTGTTTATGTATTGTTACTGCTGTAGCCCTGGCGGCACTGGAACTGTGCTGTGATAATTGTTCATTGTTTATGTATTGTTACTACTGTAGCCCTGGCGGCACTGGAACTGTGCTGTGATAATTGTTCATTGTTTATGTATTGTTACTACTGTAGACCTGACGGCACTGGAACTGTGCTGTGGTAATTGTTCATTGTTTATGTATTGTTACTACTGTAGCCCTGACGGCACTGGAACTGTGTTGTGATTATTGTTAATTATTTGATGTACTGTTACTAATGCATACCTGATGGTATTGGAACTGTACTAAAACTACTATGACAGTTGTTAATTATTTGATGTGCTGCAGACCTGATGGTATTGGAACTGTGCTATGACAGTTGTTAATTATTTGATGTACTGCATGCCTGATGGCATTGGAGCTGTGCTGTGATAATTGTTAATTATTTGATGTACTTCAGGCCTGATGGCATTGGAACTGTGCTGTGATAATTGTTAATTATTTGATGTGCTGCAGGCCTGATGGCATTGGAGCTGTGCTGTGATAATTGTTAATTATTTGATGTACTTCAGGCCTGATGGCATTGGAACTGTGCTGTGATAATTGTTAATTATTTGATGTGCTGCAGACCTGATGGCATCGTAACTGTGCTATGATTATTGTTAATTATTTGATGTACTTCAGGCCTGATGGCATTGGAACTGTGCAGTGATAATTGTTAATTATTTGATGTACTGCAAGCCTCATGCTGTGACAGTTGTTAATTATTTGATGTACTGCAGACCTGATGGCATTGGAACTGTGCTGTGATGATTGTTAATTATTTGATGTACTGCAGACCTGATGGTATCAGAACTGTGCTGTGATAATTGTTAATTATTTGATGCGCTGCAGACCTGATGGCATCGGAACTGTGCTGCAAGCGGAGCGTGTCAAGTTTGATGAAATCAAAGAGCGCCTGAGGATTCTGCTGGAAAACCAGATCACACATTTCAGGTAAGCGCTGTCAAAGAAGGAAGGGAAAAGATGCGTAAGAAGAGGACACAATTTTCAACTTAGACATTTAATTTTTGTGTAGCCATTTTAATCAAAGAAGCCAGCAAAAGAAAAAGAATTAAAAATGAAAAAAATTGAAAGAAGACCGGGAACAAAATAAGCAGCTATGAGATGCACAAATTTCTTCCACTTGTTAGAATACCCCCCCCCCCCCCCACACACACACACCTTTAAAACAGATGAAATATATATATTTTTCCATGGGCACATCCGTTTCCGTGTTCAAGTCTTGTGTGAATACATGCTGGTCAGAAAGTAGCTGTGAACCTTTGTGTATTGTTTGGCAGACAGGAATTGGGTTAACGTGTTATTATGTGCGACGCTGTTTGTTTTTGGAAAATGAAGCCATGTTCACTGTTGTGATCAATTCACACTTTTTGTGAATGGCAAATTCACTGAAAATTTCCACGTTCTTGTATTGCAGCATCTTTGTTTTGTTTTTGTTTGACGCATGCATGCTGGCTGGGACACTGCCACGGTTGTACCGTACATTTGGGAGTGCCTTACCTGTGGCTTTTTTTCACTTTTGAGCCAAACCTTTCTGGGGAGGGGGTTGCGAAAGGAGTGTCTTGTCATGTGGAAATTACAGTTACGTGATGAGTGCTATTCAGCGACTCTGCTTGCAAAGCCCGCTATACCGTGCTGTCTGTTGCAGATACTGTTTTCCCTTTGGTCGACCTGAAGGGGCACTGAAGGCAACCCTGTCCCTGCTGGAGCGGGTAAGAACACAGGCCACAGGGAGAAGGTTCGAGTCCTTCAAACTGGTTCCTCTGTCTGTGGCTTTGGCACGCTGAATCATCAACCAAAAGCTTTTGTCTGTGGCTTCAGCATGCTGAATTGTCAACTGAAAGTCTTTGTTTGTGGCTTTGGCATGCTGAATTGTCAACTGAAGGCCTTTGTTTGTGGCTTTGGCATGCTGAATTGTCAAGCGAAAGCCTTTGTGGCTTTGGCACACTGAATCATCCACCAAAAACTTCTATCTGTGGCTTTGGCACACTGAATCATCAACCAAAAGCTTTTGTCTGTGGCTTTGGCATGCTGAATTGGCAACTGAAAGCCTTTGTCTGTGGCTTTGGCATGCTGAATTGTCAGCTGAAAGCCTTTGTGGCTTTGGCACACTGAATCATCAACCAAAAACTTTTGTCTGTGGACCTAGCACACCAAATTGTCAACAAAAGCTTCAGTCTCAAACTGATTCCTTGTGTCTGGGCTTTGGCACACTGAATCGTCAACCAAAAGCTTCAGTCTAAGTTTGAATTGGAGTACCTAGCTTTTGCTACAGTGTGTCATAAATGTCGGCGACTGATTTTTATTTTGCAGTTTTAAGCCCTGTTTATTAGATTTAAAATTGACTCGTGTGTGGTTATGATAGTCGGAGAATGTGAGGTCAGGCTAAAAAAGCTGCTAGTGTTGGGAATGAATGAGATTTGGGAGCAGAGCCCATGGTTTCGCTTTGCTTTCTGAGGGGGGAAAATTTGCACAAGACTTCTGACTCCTGCACCATCTGTATACATATGATGTTACCTAGATGCACCAAAACTTAGCTGTTAGCGTGTCACAAGCCTGTGTTGGTTATACAGACTCTCTGTTGTCTTACATTGTGTGCATGTGTCCACAGGTGTGTGCATATGTGCATGCGTTTGTGTGTGTGTGGGTTAGTGGTAGTAAAAATTCTGTGGAATGGTCGGTAATGTTTGTGAACTGTTGGAGTTTTACTGTGACCCTCCGGAATTTCAGCAGCCTTCGTTTGTAATTAGCGCCAAAGATACTGTGTATTGTAGGCCAAGACAGAGCAAATGCCCCGAGGACAGGCACAGAGAGTTATTGCTCTTCTGCTCTGGCTCCATGGCTAACGGCAGAGAATAATTGTATGCAATGCTCTTTGTCAGTTCATGGCTGGTCGCATGTAGAGAGTATGTTTGAGTGAAAAAAATCAAAGCGGGAAGGGAACGACAGAAAGGCAGAATTATGATGTCTTCTTTCCAGTGATCATTATTGTAGCATCTTTGATTTGAATGAGGACAAAAAACAAAGTGGGAAGGGAATGACAGAAAGGCAGAATTATGATGTCTTGTTTCTAGTGATCGTTATTGTAGCGTCTTTGATGCGAGTGGCAAAATCAAAGCGGGACGGGAATGATGGAAAGGCAGAATTATAACGTCTTCTTTCCAGTGATACTTTGTGGTCGGCGCAACCAGCGTTCCTGCTGTTGTTTTGCCCTGATCTAACCATCATGGTCGACTGGGTGTTAAAAAAACAACAACTGTCAGTCCGTAGATATTTATCCTATTGTTCTGCTGTTGTGCACGAAGAAGAAGCAAGGGGGCAGAGACAGTTCAGTTCCAGGGAAGTCTGTCCTCGCTATTTTCCGAGGCTGTAAGAAGACCTGGGTTTTCGTGCTGTTTATCTTTGTTAATACTGCTGTTGGAAATGTGAAGTTGTTGATCGCTTTTATACAGCACTATTCTCTGCTCTGAAGCAGACTCGCTACACTCGCATGTGATTCTACGTGAGTGAATATCTTTTTATAGCGCATTTTTGAATATCCACTGAAGTGGTGTACTTACAGCGCTGGCATGGCTGGTGCCACATGGAACTGCTGCCATCTCAGCACGTTCTGTGTACACCATACCACCATGCACCGTGTCACTTCATGGAAAGCCGCATACATAAAGTGTATGTGTGTTTAGCTGTGTGCAAAGTCCAAGCAGTCTAAATCTGACCTCCCTGTTTTGCTCGGCCGTAAGAAGACCTGGGCTTTCTTGCTGCATAATACCTTTGTCAATACTGCCGTTAGAACTGTGGAGGGTGCAAAGTCCAAGCAGTCCCCCAGAGAAGTTGCTGGTCTAGCTGACGCCCTTGCCTGGGCTCTGCGTGCTGTGCAGGTCCTGATGAAAGACATCGTCACCCCAGTGCCCCCGGAGGAAGTGCGGCAGGTGATCAAGAAGTGTCTGGAGAACGCTGCCTTGGTGAACTACACGAGGATTTCCGAGTACGCCAAAATCGAAGGTAGGTTTGCCGGCGTTCTGCACCTGGCTCAAAGGCCTCTGGCGGAGTTTTAGCGGGATGTTTTTTTCCTGCTAGACCTGACGCCACATTTGAAACCTGGGCTGATCGTGAGGGTTTTTCCTGCTAGACCTGACACCACATTTGAAACCTGGGCTGATCGTGAGTTTTTTTTCCTGCTAGACCTGACGCCACATTTGAAACCTGGGCTGATTGTGAGGGTTTTTCCTGCTAGAAATGACGCCACATTTAAAACCTGGGCTGACCATGAGACAGGGTGTGTGGATGGTCTCTTCAGCAGTTTTGCCAGTTTGGCTGAAGTTCAGCAACATCCATGATGACTGTGGTCTTGATTAAACAGGCAGGACAGGCTGGCGTTTGGACGTGTTTTGAGAATGGATGAAACAGTGACTTGAGATGGAGCTAGGTGTTCAACAAAACATTCCCAAGGCATTCAAAATTGTTTTTGTCTGATTGCAAAGGAAACCATTTCTAGAATGAAGCCTGAATGGTTAATGGTAGCTTAGCGTGCTTGGTAATTAGGACTTGGCCGTCACTGTCACATCGGAGGTTACCATGTCAGCATTTGGTGCCCTGGTTAGTCTTGTGGCTGACATAAAGGGGTGACTAACGGACGTAGTGTTTCATATTGCTGTGAAGGCTGACAGAAAATGATGACTATTTGACATGGTTTAGTTTTTTCATCTCTGTGAGGGCTGACAGAAAAGGGGTGACTAACATGACAGAAAAGGGGTGACTGACAGACATGGTGTTTCCTGTTGCTATGACGGCTGTGAAGGCTGACAGACAAGGGGTGACTAACAGACATGGTGTTTCCTGTTGCTATGATGGCGGTGAGGGCTGACAGAAAAGGGGTGACTAACAGACATGGTGTTTCCTGTTGCTATGATGGCTGTGAAGGCTGACAGAAAAGGGGTGACTGACAGGCATGGTGTTTCCTGTTGCTATGACGGCTGTGAAGGCTGACAGAAAAGGGGTGACTGACAGGCATGGTGTTCCGTAATCCTATTGATGTGACAGCTGTGTGTTTTTTATGACTGGAGAGATTGAATTGACATCTGTGCGTCTTTCACTGGATGATGATAGTAAAAAAAATTGTTTCCTCACTCTTTCACTGATTAGACAGATATCATTGTGTCTTTCTCTGGCTGATGAGATTGGCATCTGTGTGTCTTTCTCTGGCTGATGACAGCTTTGTGTCTTTCTCTGGCTGATGACGTATGTGTGTCTTTCTCTTGCTGATGACATCTGTGTGTCTTTCTCTGGCTGATGACATATGTGTGTCTTTCTCTGGCCGATGACATCTGTGTCCTGCTGGCTGATGACATAGGTGTGTCTTTCTCAGGCTGATGACATATGGGTGTCTTTCTATGGCTGATGACATCTGTGTCTTTCTCTGGCTGATGACATAGATGTGCCTTTCTCTGGCTGATGACATCTGTGTCTCGCTGGCTGATGACATAGGTGTGTCTTTCTCAGGCTGATGACATGTGTGTCTTTCTATGGCTGATGACTTCTGTATCTTTCTCTGGCTGATGACATAGGTATGTCTTTCTCTGGTTGATGACATAGGTATGTCTTTCTCTGGCTGATGACATCTGTGTCTCGCTGGCTGATGACATCTGTGTCTTTCTCTGGCTGAAGACATAGGTGTGTCTTTCTCTGGCTGATCACGTCTGTGTCTTTCTCTGGCTGATAACATTTGTGTCTCGCTGGCTGATGACATCTGTGTCTTTCTCAGGCTGATGACATAGGTGTGTCTTTCTCTGGCTGATGACATCTGTGTCTCCCTGGCTGATGACATCTGTGTCTTTTTCAGGCTGATGACATAGGTGTGTCTTTCTCTGGCTGATGACATCTGTGTCTTTCTCTGGCTGATGACATAGGTGTGTCTTTCTCTGGCTGATGACATAGGTGTGTCTTTCTCTGGCTGATGACATCTGTGTCTCGCTGTCTGATGACATCTGTGTCTTTCTCTGGCTGATGACATCTGTGTGTCTTTCTCTGGCTGATGACATAGGTGTGTCTTTTCCTGGCTGGTGACATCTGTGTCTTTCTCTGGTGATGACATCTGTGTCTTTCTCTGGCTGGTGACATCTGTGTCTTTCTCTGGCTGATGACATCTGTGTGTCTTTCTCTGGCTGATGACAGGAAGAGCTCTCTCTCTCCCTCTCTCTCTCTCTGGTTGATGAGATTGAAAGCTTTGTGCGTTTATCTGGCTCATGAGATTGAATCGACAGCTGAGTGCTTCTCTCAGGCTCTGTGGTTTCTTCTGACTGAAGAGATTGAATTGACAGTGTGTGGCTTCTTCTGACTTGACAATGTGTGGTTTCTTCTGACTGAAGAGATTGAATTGACAGTGTGTGGCTTCCTCTGACTGAAAAGATCAGATTGACAGTGTGTGGCTTCCTCTGACTGAAAAGACTGAATTGACAGTGTGTGGCTTCCTCTGACTGAAAAGATTGAATTGACAGTGTGTGGCTTCCTCTGACTGAAAAGATTGAATTGACAGTGTGTGGCTTCCTCTGACTGAAAAGATTGAATTGACAGTGTGTGGCTTCCTCTGACTGAAAAGATTGAATTGACAGTGTGTGGCTTCCTCTGACTGAAGAGACTGAATTGACAGTGTGTGGCTTCCTCTGACTGAAGAGACTGAATTGACAGTGTGTGGCTTCCTCTGACTGAAAAGATCAATTGACAGTGTGTGGCTTCCTCTGACTGAAGAGACTGAATTGACAGTGTGTGGCTTCCTCTGACTGAAAAGACTTTAATTGACAGTGTGTGGCTTCCTCTGACTGAAAAGATTGAATTGACAGTGTGTGGCTTCCTCTGACTGAAAAGATTGAATTGACAGTGTGTGGCTTCCTCTGACTGAAAAGATTGAATTGACAGTGTGTGGCTTCCTCTGACTGAAAAGATTGAATTGACAGTGTGTGGCTTCCTCTGACTGAAAAGATTGAATTGACAGTGTGTGGCTTCCTCTGACTGAAGAGATTGAATTGACAGTGTGTGGCTTCCTCTGACTGAAAAGATCAGATTGACAGTGTGTGGCTTCCTCTGACTGAAGAGACTGAATTGACAGTGTGTGGCTTCCTCATATTGATGCAATCATATTGGCAGCTGTGTGGTTTTCTTGGTTATTGAGATTGAATTGACAGATGTGTTTGTTTTCTCTCTGACTGATATTAGACTGAATTGACGCCTCTGTGGTTTTCTCTTACTGATGAGATTGTGCTGGCAGCTGTGTGGGTTTTTTCTTTTTTTCTGTGACTGATGAGATTGATTTGGCAGCTGTCTTATTTTCTCTCAGTGATGAGATTGAATTGAAATATGTGTACTCTTTCCTGCTGATGAGACTGAATTGACAGTTGCGTTTTTTTGTTTAGATTTTTTTGTCTGCGTGAGGAGATTAAATTGACAGCTTTTTCCCCTCCTGAGATTGTATTGACAACTTTTTTCTTCTTCTCCCTCATGAGATTGAATTGACAGCTTTTTTGGGGCTTTTTCTCCCTCATGAGATTGAATTGACAGCTTTTTTGGGGCTTTTTCTCCCTCATGAGATTGAATTGACAGCTTTTTTTTCTCTACTCCCTCATGAGATTGAATTGACAGCTCTTTTTTTTGCTTTTTCTCCATCATGAGATTGAATTGACAGCTTTTTTTTTCTTCTCCCTCATGAGATTGAATTGACAGCTGTATGCTTTCTCTGACCTCCATGCTGTACAGGACGCAAGAAAGGTGATGCTCGGTTTTACTGTGGCACTTGCTGTGTTTGTTTAGTTCCAGCGTTGTTACACAATACATTGTTCAGTTCCAGTGCTGCTTCACCACATTTTTGGCAGTCTGTAGCAATGTTCACGTTGATCTTCAAGTCACACCTCTACCACCTTTGTTTGGCAGAAAATATAGAAACTCACTTTTGTGTATTATTTGTATTTCGGACTCCTGTTTTTTTTCTTCTTCTTCTTCGTCATCGTTGTCTTTTAGTTAGGACAGCTAACCTCATGTACTTTCTGTGAATTTGGTTTTCTGTATGTGTACTCAAAGGGTATTCCCTGATTTTGTGTGGCCTTGACAGTGTGTAACAGTGGACAGGTCCTTTTTTTTTTTTCATGCACAAACTCAGTTTGCAGTGCCGTATTTTTGTTCTCCAAAAAAGAAAAAGAAAAAATCTTTTCAAGAGTTTTGGATTAAGAGCTGTGCCTGTCTGATGTTAAATCTTAAATCCTCCCAAAGCAGTACTGGCCTGTGTGTGTTAAATTTTGAATCCTCCCAAAGCAACACTGGCCTGTGTGATGTTAAATTTTAAATCCTCCCAAAGCAACACTGGCCTGTCTGATGTTAAATTTTAAATCCTCCCAAAGCAGTACTGTCCTGTCTGATGTTAAATTTTAAATCCTCCCAAAGAAACATTGGCCTGTCTGATGTTAAATCTTAAATCCTCCCAAAGAAACATTGGCCTGTCTGTGTCTGTGTTAAATTTTAAATCCTCCCAAAGCAGCACTGGCCTGTCTGATGTTAAATTTTAAATCCTCCCAAAGCAGTACTGTCCTGTCTGATGTTAAATTTTAAATCCTCCCAAAGCAGTACTATCCTGTCTGATGTTAAATTTTAAATCCTCCCAAAGAAACATTGGCCTGTCTGATGTTAAATCTTAAATCCTCCCAAAGAAACATTGGCCTGTCTGTGTCTGTGTTAAATTTTAAATCCTTCCAAAGAAACACTGGCCTGTGTGTGTTAAATTTTAAATCCTCCCAAAGCAGTACTGGCCTGTGTGATGTTAAATCTGAAATCCTCCCAAAGCAATACTGGCCTGTGTGATGTTAAATTTTGAATCCTCCCAAAGCAACACTGGTCTGTCTGATGTTAAATTTTAAATCCTCCCAAAGCAACACTGGCCTGTGTGATGTTAAATTTAAAATCCTCCCAAAGAAACACTGGCCTGTGTGATGTTAAATTTTAAATCCTCCCAAAGCAGTACTGGCCTGTGTGATGTTAAATTTTAAATCCTCCCAAAGCAACTATCCTGTTGATGTTAAATTTTAAATCCTCCCAAAGAAACATGGCCTGTCTGATGTTAAATTTAAATCCTCCCAAAGAAACATTGGCCTGTCTGTGTCTGTGTTAAATTTTAAATCCTTCCAAAGAAACACTGGCCTGTGTGATGTTAAATTTTAAATCCTCCCAAAGCAGTACTGGCCTGTGTGATGTTAAATTTAAATCCTCCCAAAGCAATACTGGCCTGTGTGATGTTAAATTTTAAATCCTCCCAAAGCAACACTGGCCTGTTGATGTTAAATTTTAAATCCTCCCAAAGCAACACTGGCCTGTGTGATGTTAAATTTTAAATCCTCCCAAAGAAACACTGGCCTGTGTGATGTTAAATTTTAAATCCTCCCAAAGCAGTACTGGCCTGTGTGATGTTAAATTTTAAATCCTCCCAAAGCAGTACTGGCCTGTGTGATGTTAAATTTTAAATCCTCCCAAAGCAACACTGGCCTGTGTGATGTTAAATTTTAAATCCTCCCAAAGAACACTGGCCTGTGTGATGTTAAATTTTAAATCCTCCCAAAGAAACACTGGCCTGTGTGATGTTAAATTTTAAATCCTCCCAAAGCAGTACTGGCCTGTGTGATGTTAAATTTTAAATCCTCCCAAAGAAACACTGGCCTGTGTGATGTTAAATTTTAAATCCTCCCAAAGCAACACTGGCCTGTGTGATGTTAAATTTTAAATCCTCCCAAAGCAACACTGGCCTGTTGATGTTAAATTTTAAATCCTCCCAAAGAACACTGGCCTGTGTGATGTTAAATTTTAAAATCCTCCCAAAGAAACACTGGCCTGTGTGATGTTAAATTTTAAATCCTCCCAAAGCAACTGGCCTGTGTGATGTTAAATTTTAAATCCTCCCAAAGCAACACTGGCCTGTGTGATGTTAAATTTAAATCCTCCCAAAGAGTACTGGCCTGTGTGATGTTAAATTTTAAATCCTCCCAAAGCAACTGGCCTGTGTGATGTTAAATTTTAATCCTCCCAAAGCAGTACTGGCCTGTGTGATGTTAAATTTTAAATCCTCCCAAAGCAGTACTGGCCTGTGTGATGTTAAATTTTAAATCCTCCCAAAGCAACACTGGCGTCCTTAATTATAAATCCACCCACAGCAGTAACTTTGAACATTGAGTTTTTCCCCACAATGACTGTGAAATGAAATGTTACAAACTTTGCATTGCGAAAACCTCCACAGAATATTCAATATCTCAGTGACCGTGACATAATTCACATGTGAGTGTGTGTTAGGAAGGTAAAACAACATCATGTTTTCGTCACAAGTTCATATTTTGGTCAAGTTTGAACTTCAGATTTTTGTTGCATGCATTGACAACGCTATGCACAAATGCTATTTGTGATTGCACCTGCTTTAGTATAACAGTTTACAGGAGATACTTGATGTGTCCTTAGACTGTGTAAAAGTGTAATGTTGGCTTTTCTCAGAGACTGTTTAACTTTAAGCTAGGCCTTTCAAACTTTATATTATTTTTCAAGTTTAAAATTGGTGAGTTGATGGACTTCACTCTTCTTCTTTTTTTACATCCTTTTTTTCCCTTCTACTTAGTAGGTGTCTGAGTGTGGAAAGCAGTTGGGTTTCTGTATTTTATATGACAGGATTTGTTTCTTTTTTGTATCAGAAATGTGTAGTGATCGTTCATGGGAACTACTGCAATTTACAAACAAGCCTCAAAAAAGCAAAACCAGAATGAAACACAAGTGCTTGAAATCAGCAAGAGTTGAATTGTTGGATAAGTACATTTTATAGTGTGTATTGCTGTGTCCAAATGTGGATGAGTTCACTCCATGTCATGGTTTGCCTTGTCCAGCTGTGGATGAACGCATTTTATTATGTATTTTATTTTGTCCAAGCACTTGCATTATCAATCTAGCCTTGATGTGTTTATAATTTCACAGCGTTTTGAAAGTGTATGCGTATCTGTCAAACAGATGTGACATGTTTTTTCAAAATTTATATTACTGTTACAGTGGAACTCCTTTGTGACAGCTGGGTTTATGTGAATTTAATCTCCTTTAAAAAAACACAAAAAAAGGGTTAAAAAAAAGGGGGGGGGGGCTGTTAAAGGGATTAGCCTTCTCAAAACGTGTGCTGTCCAACAGGTACAAGAGATTAAAACAAAAACAACTTGAGACAGGGGTTTTGTCTTAAAGTGCCTGTTGTTTTTGTAGCATTCCGCAGTTGAACACCTTGGAGGTCTGTCATTGGCGGGAGCTGCCACAAGTAAAATTTTTGTTGCAACAAAACTTTTGTTGCGACTATCACATGTTTATTGCGACGAACGTGTGTTTGTTGCGACAAAACACATCTTTTGTCACAACAAAAATATGCTTGTTGCAGCAAAATTATGTTTGTTGTGAGAAACATATATGTTTGTCGCGACAAAACTTTTGTCGCAACAAATACCAGTCACAACAAACATAATTTTGTCATGACAAAAGTTTTGTGAGGACAAGCATACTTTTGTCACAACAAACATGTGCTTGTCGTGACAAAAGATGTGTTTTGTCATGACAAACGTGTGACATGATGTGTCATGACAAAAATGATACCTGTGGCAGCTCCCACCAATGACAGAGGTCACCCAGTCTATGCAACTGTACACTGACAGGATGAGGAGATTGCATGGGTGACTGTTTCCTATTACCCTGCCACTTGGGCACCCACATACCATCTTCAGAGAATTTATCTCCCCTTTGTTGAAGGCAGAAGCTGTCATGCAAGGAGATTGTGATGGCTGAATATAGTCCCCACATAACTATGCAGTGAATAACCTCCCCACATAACTATGCAGTGAATAACCTCCCCACATAACTATGCTGTGAATAACATCCCCACATAACTATGCAGTGAATAACATGTTAATGTAGCCTCAGTGTTCTGGCTGGTGTCAAGTTGTGTGTCACAGCCCAAGTTAAGGTGCCCAATGGGTGCTTGTATGACGTTAGTTATAATTTTTTTAACTAAAGTTCTGTGAGAACTAACAGGACTGGGTGCACAAAACACCATCAAGTTTTGTGGCTGGCCTTCTGCAGAGTGTGGCTTCTTTAAAGCTGGTCAGGAATCTGTGCTCACGTACCCCAGCACCAGGGTTAAAGGGGCCATTTGTAGTCATTAGGTTCTGCTGTGAGTGTGATGCTTGGCTGTGTTTTACCTCCCAGTTGTCACTCATGAAACTCCGGTTCTTGTAAAATTCAGAGTAAAATCAAGACACTTTAAAACCAGACTGAAGTTTTTATTTTGACCTCTTCTGCCTTTGAGACGGAGTATGTTTGAGAAGGCTAGTTCCCCGTGCAGAGCCTAGCTTCAAGGAGGAGTATGTCGAGGTCGTTTTTGATCCTTTTTACAAAGCGGAAGCGTGCTGTCACGGGTTTTGTCTGAAGTAGTCTGTCTTAAAGGGGTTCTGCTGTAGCATGTGTGTGTATGTTCATTGTCCAAAGTACTAAAAGACCACCTGCATTGTTTCTGTCCCACCAACCTGGCTTTGAAGGAGGAGGTGGTAGGTATCATCCATGTCCCTTTTGGCTGAGTGGAGCCATGTGCGCAGGATGTGTTTCTGTGCTGCCACTGTTCCCACAGTTCCCTGCACAACCCCGTAGTTTTAGTTCCACAGCCAGCCGGGCTTTTTTCAGTTCAAGTTCAGATGTCTTTCCCTTTTTTTCTTCTTCTGTAGCTGGGAAGTTGAAATCGACCCCACCCTTGTCTTTTTTTGTTTGTCTCCTCTCCTTTGTGTTTCCCTTGGAGCCGCGCGCCTTATTTTCAACTCGTGTGAAAAAGCAAGCCTGTGCCGTGATCGCTGACTGACCACCTGGCTGACTGTGGTCCCTCAGAATTTTGGCTGTTGTCAGAATGAGATTTTAAACTTTTTAAACTTCACTTTCACTGTGTTTTACCAGCTCATAGCACTTTTTTAATGACCTTGGATTTATATCACTGGGGCAGGGGGGTAGTTCAGTTCGTAGAGCGGCCGACTGAAAAGCCAGGTACAGTACTCATGCAGGTTCAAGTCCCAGGTGCGGCAAGGGATTTTTCTCCCAGAGTCAACTTAAATGCAGCCTCTCTTGTGGTGTTCATACAGCCCCTTCGTGCAGTCACATGCATGAGTATTTGTGCACACGTTAAAAATCCAAAACTTTAGCAGCCACACCATTCTTTGGACACACAGAAATACTACACACACACTGACAGGAATGGGTAGCACTGCTCGTGCATCTGCTGTGCTTTACCCAGGTAAGGTGACCTGAATTTTCCACAAGGGACAAAGAAGTACTAAAATAAAAAGTATTTAAAAAAAAAAAATCCAAAAAAAATCAGGCAAGTGAGGTAGAACTGAAAGTTGTATTTTTCAAAGTTCTAATCTGGTGATAACATGCCTTGATGTGGCCTAGATTTGACATGTACCTGTGAGAGATCACTGATGTGTGTGTTTTTTTGCTGGTTTTCAGCTAGCCATGACATGATCAGTAATGCTGGCCTTATATCAGTTGAAGAGATCAGTGGAATATTGCATAATGGTAACCTCCATTGAGTTCTGTACTTTAATGCCGGCAACAACAGATAAATGGTTAAAAACGATGAAAAATGAGAGAAAAAGACTTATCTTGTTTTGGTTGAGTTTTTGCAGTTGTTCGGTGCTTGGAAGATAGAAAGGTTGCAGTAAATTCGAAAAGGTCTTGATAAAGGTTGTATTTTCTTGGTAAGCTTTGATCAGATTGAGTTCAAACTGTGCCTAATTTGTACGTAGCACACAACTGCATTGACAGGATGACACATTCGCTGCAGTTTTGTAAGCTTGACCAAATGAAATGGTATTTTCCCCATTTTAATGTCAGTTGACTGCATGAGTGTTTATCTTTCTTGTTGAGCTTGAAGCGCTTTTTCTCCCTGAAAACCAAAGGGACATCCGACGAGACCTGCTTGATTTGAGAACATATTGTATGTTCTCACCCTGTTTAGCTTTAAGCTGATTCCCGAAATGGGGCTTATCCCTCTGACCTTGTAGTCGGTTTCGGTCACAGACTATTGCGAGATAGACACAGAAATGACCAGGCAGGTTTCTGTTTTGTTTCTGATGCTGGTAGCATGATTGTGAGTGATGGTAGCGCTGTTGTTGTTGTTTTTGTTTGTGTGTTTTTGTTTTTGTTTTTGTTTTTTACTACTGTGGATGTGGCTGGGTGATGTTTGAGCCCGGGGGTGAGATGGGGACCTTGTCCTGGTGAATGGGATTGTTACTGAGGCTGGTAGCACAATTGTGAGTGATGGTAGTGCTGTCTTTGTTGGTGTGTGTGTTTTTTTTTTTTTACTACTGTGGATATGGGTGGATGATGTTTGAGCTGTGGGGTGAAATAGGGACCTTGTCCTGATGAGTAGGGGAGTGCATAGGATGCGGTGTGTTGCCAAGTTCTGTCTTCATCCTTCAAGTTCACCATGCTGTGTTGGCATAGCGTGCTCTGTAGAAACCAGAAAATCACCGCACAGCTTAGGCTTCAAGTTTAAAGCAAAATGTTTGGTGTATGTTGTAGTTGTAGTGTGGGGTGGGTATACTGTGTTGTGTTGTAGTCTGGTGTAGGTGTACTGCCTTGTGTTCTAGTGTGGGGTGGGTGTACTGTGTTGTGTTGTAGTGTGGGATGGGTGTACTGTGTTGTGTTGTACAAATTATAGTGTGGGATGGGTGTACTGTGTTGCATTGTACAACTTGTACTGTGGGGTGGGTGTACTGTGTTGTGTTGTACAACATACACTGTGGGGTGGGTGTACTGTGTTGTGTTGTACAATTTGTACTGTGTTGTGGTCCTGCTCCTAGGTGTTCTTTTCTGTGCTGGTTGCTTCATGGTTGCTGTGCATCTTTGTCAGTCTGAAGATCGTCCTGTGTCCTCCAATTTTGTCTGTATGTTTAATGTATAGTTTGCTATGAATGTGTAAAGGTGTTCTCAGTAGGCTTGTGTTTCTTCTCTTCAATTTTATGGATACCCAGAGTATGATGGTCAGTTGTATGGTAAATGGACTAAGAAAAGAAAGGGGGGGGGGGAGGGAGAATAAGGAAATTTTAATTGCAGCAGTCACAGTATTAATATTTAAATAGGTTGTCTTTTTAAGTCAGTGTTAAAAATGATGGTAAAATTTGATGAAGGATTATGAATGATGGTCCTGCCAGGAGTAAAGCAAGACATTGCAGCTGACTGAATATTGCGCTGTTTTAGGTCTGAATATTGCCCTGTTTTAGGTCTGAATATCACCCTGTTTTAGGTCTGAATATCACCCTGTTTTAAGTCTGAATATTGCCCTGTTTTAAGTCTGAATATCGCCCTGTTTTGGGACTGAATACACCCTTTTTTTTGGTCTGGATATTGCCCTGTTTTAGGTCTGGGTATTGCCCTGTTAGGACTGAATATGGCCCTGTTTTTAGGTCTTGAATATCACCCTGTTTTAGGTCTGAATATCACCCTCTTTTAGGACTGAATCTCACCATTTTAGGTCTGAATATCACCCTCTTTTAGGACTGAATGTCACCCTGTTTTAGGTCTGAAAATTGCCCTTTTTAAGTCTGAATATTGCCCTGTTTTAGGTCTGAATAGGATTGTTGTCTACCTTTCTTCTTGCTGAACTTTGGCCGACAAAATAGTGTTATTTTCTTTTGCCTCCCATCATATGCCATCCTTTGCATAATTTTAAAAGTTCCTGCTCTCCTGTGTATACACAGAATAATTTCCCTGTACAATCTCGATGTTTAGAACACAGTTTGGCTTGGTACTTGTCACCTAGCGATACCAGTGAAAAAAGATAGTGTAGAACTAGAAGATGCATTGTAACAGTGTGGTACATTCTGTAAAAGGAGATTTGTATGGCTATATTATATATGCTGGTTCTGGAGACTGTTGAAGAATGTTTGAATCAGTGCAACTTGTTTAAACTTTTTTTAATTTATAATTAGGTAGCCTCTGTTTCATAAAAAGTTAACAATTAACAGATTTTTGGATTGTATGAGCAGAATCTTTAAACTGTTCATTCAGATGGGTTGAGCAAGCCAGAAGGTGTGTAAGCTGGGGTTGTTGCTGTGAGCAGAAGGGTTGAGCAAGCCAGAAGGTGTGTAAGCTGGGGTTGTTGCTGTGAGCAGAAGGGTTGAGTAAGCCAGAAGGTGTGTAAGCTGGGGTTGTTTCTGTGAGCAGAAGGGTTGAGCAAGCCAGAAGGTGTGTAAGCTGGGGTTGTTGCTGTGAGCAGAAGGGTTGAGTGAGCCAGAATGTGTGTAAGCTGGGGTTGTTGCTGTGAACAGAAGGGTTGAGCGAGCCAGAAGGTGTATAAGCTGGGGTTGTTGCTGTGAGCTGAAGGGTTGAGCAAGCCAGAATGTGTGTAAGCTGGGGTTGTTGCTGTGAGCAGAAGGGTTGAGCAAGCCAGAAGGTGTGTAAGCTGGGGTTGTTGCTGTGAGCAGAAGGGTTGAGCAAGCCAGAACGAGTGTGAGTTGGGGTTGTTGCTGTGAGCAGAAGGGTTGAGCAAGCCAGAATGTAAGTTGGGGTTGTTGCTGTGAGCGGAAGGGTTGAGCAAGCCAGAACGTAAGTTGGAGTTGTTGCTGTGAGCAGAAGGGTTGAGCAAGCCAGAATGTAAGTTGGGGTTGTTGCTGTGAGCAGAAGGGTTGAGCAAGCCAGAACGTAAGTTGGGGTTGTTGCTGTGAGCAGAAGGGTTGAGCAAGCCAGAAGGTGTGTAAGCTGGGGTTGTTGCTGTGAGCAGAAGGGTTGAGCGAGCCAGAAGGTGTGTAAGCTGGGGTTGTTGCTGTGAGCAGAAGTGCTGGGCGAAGATGTGACGCCGAAGAAGAAGCTGGAAGACATCATGCACCTGGCGGAGCTGTGCATCGAGGTCCTGCAGCAGAACGAGGAACACCACGCGGAGGTGAGCACCTGCATCCTGCCTGCTCCCTCTCACTACCCTCCCCCCCCCCCCCCACCCCCCCACCCCCCCCCCCCCACCCCACCCACCCACTCTGTGTCGCTGTCGCCCTTCTCTCACATCTATCATTCCTCCAGTACCCCTCTCCACCTCCATGCTGCCGTCAGGTGTTGATATATGATCTGTGTAGTGAAGTGTTGTTCATAATCCAGTAGACGATGGATGGTAGTCATTGCAGTTTGTTGTCTTGGAATGGAGAAGGTCGATTTTGTGGAATGGCAGTGTTGGCCACACGTGGAAATGATGTCCACTTGCCAGGAACGGCAAATTCTAGGAACCTCTATTTCTCTATTTTCAGCAGCGATACAAAAGTTTGAATACAGTTAAATTATCTGAGGTATTGACTTCTGGGATGGAGAGAAGGAACTAGATCTCTCTTTGGTGGAATGGGAAATTGAATGTAGTTCGCCAGTTGTCTTTTTGTGTGATTTCACCATACCCAAAACAAAAAAACAAAAAAAATGGAGAGAAGGAACTAGATCTTTCTTTGATGGAATGTGAAATTGTAGTTAACCGGTTGTCTTTTTGTGTGATTTTACTATACAAAAAATAAAATATAAAAAATGGTGAGAAGGAACTAGATCTTTCTTTGATGGAATGGGAAATTGTAGTTCAGCAGTTGTCTTTTTGTGTGATTTCACCATAAAAAATAAATTAGAAAAATTGGAGAAAAGGAACTAGATCTTTCTTTGATGGAATGGGAAATTGTAGTTCAGCAGTTGACTTTTTTGTGTGATTTCACCATAAAAAAAATTAAAAAAATAAAGAGAGGGAGAGAGAGAGAGAGAGAGAACAGAACCAAAGAAAAAGACAAAAAAAGGATAATGTGGCCTGTGTGGAGTTAAAATGGTGCCCACTATGTACATGTATATATATATATATATAATATATGTTTGTGATTCTATTGTGCAAACTATGTTGTGCTCAACTACTGCAATATGTGTATAATCCACTACCAGTGATGTGACATCAAAATGTGTACTCACAGTAAATCTGGTTGTTGGCCATCTATTGCAGCTGATCTGTTTTTCGTTGCAAGTTTTTGTCCATAATTATGATCCCCCATGATATGACAACGTTGGCTTATGCAACGCTTTTTTTTTTTTTTTTCCTTTTTTTTTTTTTTTTGATGGGGCGCTTCGTCTACACCAAAATATGCCCAGTTGTTCTCATTGTAAAGTGCAGTGTTCTGCGTGTATGGGTTGTGTTTCTTCCTTTCTCTCTCTTATCTCTCAAGACTGTTCCTTTCCTTTTCTTGCATTTGACATTGACAAGATTCTCTAGAGCGCCCCCTTCCTTCCTTGCATCGTGTATGAGTGTGTGTTCGTGACTGCGTCTTTGTGTGTTTGTGTGTGCGTGTCTTGGTGTGATGGGTTGTGTACTCGTGTCCTTTTTTTCCTTTGAACGGAAAAAGAGAATACCTTCTTGCATGATGTCTTGATTAATGGGCTGTTGTGCTTTTACACCCTTGCTAGGAGTTTCAATCGGTGAGTCCCCCCCCACCCCTCTCCTCCTGTCTTGCCTGTCTTCCTGAGTTCCTCTCTCCCGCTGCACAGAACGCCCCATCAGTGTTGTGCTGGTTGGAGTAGCTCTTCACTCACCTCTTTTGTATCATTGGCGGGAGCTGCCACAAGTATCATTTTTGTCGCGACAGACATTTTGTCGCGACAAACACGCCTTTTGTCGCGACAGAAGTATGCTTGACGTGCCAAAAGTTTTGTTGAGAGAAAAAGTTTGTTGCAACAAAATATTTTTGTCGCAACACAACTATAGTCCCGGCAACGTTTTGTCGTGACAAGCATACTTTTTTGTCACGACAAACACGAAACACGTCTTTTGTCTGGTGCAACAGAAGATGTGTTTTGTCTTGACAAACACGTCACATGTTTGTTACGACATGTTTGTTTTGCCACGGCAAAAATTATACTTGTGGCAGCTCCCGCCAGTGACCTTTTGCAGCTTTGTTTTGCTAATTGTTGGATTCTGTTGGCATCTCCTGCTAGACCGTGTCACAAACCAACTTTTTTTCTCATTTTTCTTTTCCACACAGCCCTCTGAGCTTTGTTTCCCTGGACTTTAATGATCTCCATGCCGCGATTTGTCAACCGTAGTCTAAAATATTAACATATAGTAACCAAAGTAGTGTTTCGGGTATTTTCTTCCATTTTTTTCTTCCTTGTCACCGAATGAGTGGTCAGGTTTGGCAATTGTTCTTGTAGTTTAAGAGAGGGTTGTGAAAATAATGCTTTGTTGGAGAACTCAAATGTAGAACGCTAACACAGTGGTGGAAGCTTGATGTTTGTGTCCGTTTTTGATTCCATTCAAAGGGGAGAAAAGTGAGTGTGTGTAATGATCAGCAGTTGTCTCACTGGGCATCGTACATAAGAACCTACGTGCTTGAAGTTGTTTAGCCACTGTTGAGGGACTTCAGTTTTAAACTGTGCTTGGAGGTAACCTTCACTGAGCCGTACCCACCCATACCAAGGTCAGCGACGTTGGTCTGTTTTCAGGGTCAGTGTGTCAGGTCATGTCAGTATTTCCTTATTCCATTCCAAGGAAAACGTGGGTGCCACACGTGAATAGCAAACAAACCCAAAAAACGGAATCTACATTAATAAGAGATTCACGGTTTAAGAGTGTGCAGTAATGTACAGGCTGGTTTAAGATTGTGCAGTATTGTACAGGCTGGTTCAAGATTGTGCAGTATGTACAGGCTGGTTTAAGATTGTGCAGTATGTACAGGCCGGTTTAAGATCGTGCAGTATGTACAGGCCGGTTTAAGATCGTGCAGTAGTGTACAGGCCGGTTTAAGATCGTGCAATATGTACAGGCCGGTTTAAGATTGTACAGTATGTACAGGCCGGTTTAAGATTGTGCAGTATGTAGAGGCCGGTTTAAGATCGTGCAGTATGTACAGGCCGGTTTAAGATCGTGCAGTAATGTACAGGCCGGTTTAAGATCATGCAGTATGTACAGGCCGGTTTAAGATTGCGCAGTATGTACAGGCCGGTTTAAGATTGTGCAGTATTGTACAGGCTGGTTTAAGATCGTGCAGTATGTACAGGCTGGTTTAAGATTGTGCAGTATTGTACAGGCTGGTTTAAGATTGTGCAGTATGTACAGGCTGGTTTAAGAGTGTGCAGTAATGTACAGGCAAGGTTACAACCACAAGCATTATTTAAATAGAATATATATTATTTTAATGCCAGAAATGTCAGTGTGCAAGTGGTTTGTAAGTTTTTATCGAGCTGTGCTCAAGCTTTCATATTGCATATATAATATGAAGAAAGGTGCATCCATGAAGATTTCTAACGATTGTGGTGTGCGTTCAGGGGTGCTGACTGACCTGTTCCTGAACTTAACATAGAGCCACAGCATCACAGAGCCACAAAGATAAGATAATACTTCATCACACAGAGATAAAGATTTAAGCGCGATTCAGCTTTTTTTGCAAATCTGTCCCAGATGACAAACACAGCAGCACTCAATACATCCAACAAAAATATAATTAATTATGTGGGGGAAAAAAGGACTTGAAAACAAAACGAAAACTAATTTCTGTCTAAAACTTCAGAACATATGAACAGAGCAATAATAAAGCAAAGTAAGACAAATTCAAAACAAATTTTCGGGAGGGAAAGAGAGGGAGAGAGAGAAGACAATACTTTATTACACAGGGATAAAGATTTAAGCAAAAATTATTTAATGTTTTTTTTTACGAATCTGTCCCTGATGACAAACACAGCAACATGTGGGTTTTCTCAGGCATTGTTACAGGGATTTTTTTCACAATTTGTAGGATGATTGCTTCTGTTGAGACTGACGTTTTTGAGCCGTTTGCGGCCATTGTCACATTGGTGGATGGGTCAGATTGAATTTTCTTCGCAGGGTAAGGTGGCATATCCCATGGACTTTATAATTTGTGTGATTGTTAGGATGTTCTGTAGACAAAGTCATACACATCGCACCTTTACTTTTGGTCTCTTTGCCAAAAACCCAACACTCGCATTTTGTTAGAGCTCAGATTTTGGGATACTACACTTTGCATCCCGATAAGCTCTCAGGAGTTTGATTAGGTCATACACATGGTGATGACTTTGACCCATTTTGAAGGTCATGGGAGAGTCCAAAGGATAAACAGACAAGTATTACGTACATCTCGCATGTGAGTCGTCTGGGTATTTGTGCTTCCTGCTGTTTTATTATTAACTTTGCCACGATGTGGGAGGCCTGCATTAACCATAGAGCTTGCTGACCCCGCGTTACAAATCCATTCACAAGCGTCTTTGTAATGGTGAGTTTTCATCGGGCCACCCATGGCAAAAACTAAAATGCAGGGGCTATGACTGTGAGGGTGAGATCTTTTGTTTGTACGCTTCCATACCTACTAATCTAGACTGTTATGATGACAAGACGTGGTTTGTGGAGGGGTAGATTGTTGAGAAAGATGACAGGACTTTTGGTGGTGGGGGGGGGGGGGGGTGGGGGGGGGGGGGGGGGGGTAGATTGTTAAGAGGGGTGACAGGGGTCTGTGGAGGGGTAGAATGTTAAGAAGGGTGACATGACTTGTGGTTTGTGGAGGAGTAGATTGTTGAGAAGGATGACAAGACTTTTGGTTGGGGGGGGGGGGGTGACAGGACTTGTGGTTTGTGGAGGGGTAGATTGTTAAGAAGGGTGACAGGACTTGTGGTTTTGGAGGGGTAGATTGTTAAGAGGGGTGACATTGGGTTTGTGGAGGGGTAGATTGTTAAGAGGGGTGACAGGACTGGGTTTGTGGAGGGGTAGAATGTTAAGAAGGGTGACAGGACGTGTGGTTTCTGGAGGGTAGATTGTTAAGAGGGGTGACAGGGGTTTGTGGAGGGGTAGATTGTTAAGAAGGGTGACAGGACTTTTTTTTGGTGGAGAGGTAGATTGTTAAGAAGGGTGACAAGACTTGTGGTCTGTGGAGGGGGCGATTGTTAGAAGGGTGACAGGACTTGTGGTTTATGGAGGGGTAGATTGTTAAGAAGGGTGACAGGACTTGTGGTTTTATGGAGGGGTAGATTGTTAAGGGTGACAGGACTTGTGGTTTGTGGAGGCTAGATTGTTAAGAGGGGTGACAGGGGTTTGTGGAGGGGTAGATTGTTAAGAAGGATGACAGGACTGTTTTTTGTGTGGAGGGGTTGATTGTTAAGAAGGGTGACAAGACTTGTGGTTTGTGGAGGGGTAGATTGTTAAGAAGGGTGACAGAACTTGGGGGGAGGGGTAGATTGTAAGAGGTGCAGACTTGTGGTTTGTGGAGGGGTAGATTGTTAAGAAGGGTGACAGACTTGTGGTTTGTGGAGGGGTAGATTGTTAAGAAGGGTGACAGACTTGTGGTTTGTGGAGGGGTAGATTGTTAAGAAGGGTGACAGACTTGTGGTTTGTGGAGGGGTAGATTGTTAAGAAGGGTGACAGAACTTGTGGTTTGTGGAGGGGTAGATTGTTAAGAAGGGTGACAGACTTGTGGTTTATGGAGGGGTAGAATGTTAAGAAGGGTGACATGACTTGTGGTTTGTGGAGGGGTAGATTGTTAAGAAGGGTGACAGGACTTGTGGTTTGTGGAGGGGTAGATTGTTAAGAAGGGTGACAGGACTTGTGGTTTGTGGAGATTGTTCACCAGCATGACAGCTAGGCATCAGGCGCAAGAGGGCTGAAACTATCACTTCGTTACACGTCTCTTTTCATGTCCAGTCAACTTCATTTGGACTTCCATTATTATTACTGTTTGTTTCATTTTAAGCACTGTTTGCATTCATATTCTCTTATCTTTGTCTTCACAGTGCTCTGTCATCACAGTGCTCCATTTAGTTCTACTGTTCAATGATTTTTTTTCTCTTTCTTTCTTTCTTTTCTTTCTTCCTATTAACCAGTCTTTGGAATAAGACATAAGTGCACTTTTTCATGTGTAGATATTGATTTGTATAGCTTTATTTACATATCTAGATTTCATTTTTGTGATTAAAAACGATGAGGAAAATCCCAACTGGCAAGCATGTTTAAAGGTGTTCTGGAGAGTAAGACTGTTGTCGTTATTGTGCCATTAAAGGAGAGTGTAGGTGTAGGTTTGCATGGCCAGGAGTAGGAGCTGATCACCTCCACACACACACACACACACACACACACACACCACACACACACACACACACACATACACACACACACACACACACATACACACACACACACACACACACACACACACACACACACACTCACACTTGTCTTGCTGCTTCGCTCATTGTGTACTTTGTTTCACACTCACTAGGCTTTTTCTGTACTGCTTTGCTACAGGGTTTGCCTGTGACACTTCGTACGTATATAAAGCATCGAGTGTTGATTTTACTTTGAATTTTACCTAATGCATTTTGACTTAACTACTGTAAGGAAGTTAATCTGCTTTTTTTTTCTTTCTTCTTCTTCTTCTTCTTCTCCCTCCCCTTTTTCTTCTACTTCTTCCTTTAAAGTTTTTGATGGTCCTGTGACTAAAATATTTTTACATCAACAAGTGTGCAGTTTTCAGGTTGGTTTTGATTGTATGTTCATGTTTTTTACTTTTGAGTATTTTGTTACTCTTTTTCCGATAATTGTTTAATTTGTCAGTTTTAACTGTTGCAGTATTAAAATGCTTGAAACGCTGCAGAGCCTTGTCTGACACTAGGCTCCTTTAAGAAAGTGTGAAAGATCGCAAAAACTTAAGTTTAATTACGGTGTCTTCAGGCTTTCTAGGATTTGTGACAGGGGCCATCACAGTCTGATTATCTGTTTAACTTTGAGCTTAGAACTTGACCCCTACCATAGACTGCGGCTTGACTAACAGTGGACTCGCATGAGCCATCTGCTGAAAATGTGTTAAATGAACTTGATAGGTGTTTATCAGTGCCTTGGTCATGTGCTCATAAAACATGCCAGTTTCTGTGGGGTTAATGGGGTTTTTCTTCTCATAATGTACATGCTCTTTGTTGCTAGACGTCATTTCTCTCAGTTTTGCAGGCATAATTGAGGTTTTGAATTTGTTACTGTGAGGCCGAGGCTTGTGTTGTTGTTACATAAACTGCAGTTTGCTTACCACGTGTCTTCTTTGCTTTGGTGAAGAAAGTTAGAACCTTGAATAAACATTAACATGCAAGTGAGAGGTGTGGAATGCAGTCGGCCATAGCGTTTGTATCATGTTGTTGCCAGATTCAAGCCTGCAGACAGAATGGTAATATCGCTAAGAGTGACGCGTAACAAGCTATATCGCTCACTCCTGGAACCTTAATGAAGGACATAAATGCAAAACTCCGGCCTGGCTGGGTGAAAAATGGAGACTTGAATTCCTCTGATGTTGTTTTGAGCCGTGTCTTAGTTTCGAGTGGTGTGGAGAGCCGGATGCATAACTTTCTCTTGGCATGGCCTGCAGGCGTTTGCTTGGTTCAGCGACTTGCTGGTGGAGCACGCAGAGATCTTTTGGTCACTGTTTGGCGTGGACATGAACGCTGTGCTGGACGCGCAGCCGCCAGACACCTGGGACAGCTTCCCTCTGTTCCAGCTCCTCAACGACTACCTGCGTACCGATGGTGAGTCAAGGGTCAGTCGGTGACAGTTCGATGGTCTGTGGGTTACTGATGGTGATACGGTGACTGCGTGATGGTGCGTCGTTGGCTGATGATGTATGTGGCAGTGGTTTGTCATTTCAACAGCCAGGGACCGATGGGGAGTGATTCTGGTGCTGAGTCAGCAACAGCGCAGTTCATGTTAAAACATTACTAAAAATGTACAGACTCATACACTACATAGTTCTCTGTCCTCTTGCAATCAGTTGGCAATAAAGTTGTATTGTATTGTCCCTCTTTTATTCACACACACACACATACACACACACACACATGCACAGCTCTTTTTTCCTCCCACTTTAACATGCGCATACTCAAAATGTCTTTCTGCCCCCCCCCCCCCCCCCCCCCCCCCAAACACACACACACACTTCACTCTTTCTCTCCTTTAACATGTGCACACACACACACACATACACACATGCCCTTTACCTTCCTCCACCCTCTACTACCACCATACCTCGGGGATAGCTCAGTGGTTAGAGCGCCGGACTCATGATTGAAAGGTCGCGGGTTCGAATCCCTGCAGGAGCAGCAGGAGAATTTTCTTCTCCAGGGTCGACTTTCTGTGCTGACTCTTATTTCGGTATCCGTTCCACCCCGTGTTACCGCAGTAGCACGTAAAAGATCCCAGTCATTCTGCCAAAAGTGCAGGTGGCAGGTTACAGCTAAACACGCATACCCTTACATATGTGGCTTTGCATGAAGTGACATGGTGCATGGTTGTATGGTGTACACAGAACTTACGCCGAGACGGCTGCAGTTTCATGTGGCACCAGCCATATCAGCGCTGTAAGTACACCACTTCGGTGGATATTCAAAAAACGCGCTATAAAAAGCTAGTCACTCGTGTAGAACCACATGCGAGCGCAATGAGTCTGCTCAAGAGAGCAGAGAATAGCGCTATATAAGCGATCATCAATCAAAACCTCCCCCTTATTCTCTCTTTCTCCTGTTGAGCTGATTCCTATATGCTCACTGACAGCATGGATATGACTCCTTCTTCCAGCTTCCCGTTTTGACTGCCAGGCTTTGTCCGTTTGCAGAAAACCTGTGCAACGGCCGGTTCCACCAGCAGCTGCGCGATGTCTTCGCCCCCCAGGTGGTGCGCTACGTGGACCTGATGGAGTCCTCCATTGCCCAGTCCATCCACAAGGGCTTCGAGCGCGAAAAGTGGGACATGCAGGGGTGAGCGCTCGCAGGACTGCCCGCACCACAGAGTGCTGGGGCAGGAAGTTAATGAGTTATTGACATTGAAGTGGGACCCGCAGTGTTGGGGCTGGAAGTTAACAAGCAGTTAACATTGAAGTGGGACGTGCAGGGGCTCCATGTATTGTTGGGGGCGGAAGTTAACGAGTTATTTACGTTGAAGTGGGACATGAAGTGTTGGGGGTGAAAGTTAACGAGTTATTGGCATTGAAGTGGGACAAGCAGCGTTGGGGCAGGAAGTTAACGAGTTGTTGACATTGAAGTGGGACACGCAGTGTTGGGGCTGGAAGTTAACGAGTTACTTACATTCTTACATTGAAGTGGCACATGAAGTGTTGGGGATGGAAGTTGAGTTATTTTCATTGAAGTGGCACATGAAGTGTTGGGGATGGAAGTTAACGAGTTATTTACATTGAAGTGGGACATGAAGTGTTGGGGCTGGAAGTTAACGAGTTATTTACATTGAAGTGGCACATGAAGTGTTGGGGATGAAAGTTAACGAGTTATTGACATTGAAGTGGGACATGAAGTGTTGGGGGTGTTCAGATCACTTCAAGTTCAAGTGCATCATTGATGCCGGCAGTTTGCAGCGAATAAAACTTCAGTCAGTCGGTGTTTATTTTATGTCTGTTCACAGCAAGGTGATATTCAACATAATTCAAACTTTACTGCAAGGTAAAATCATCACTGGGCTGAAGAGCTTTTTTCTTTTCTTTTTCTTTTCTCTCTCTTCCTTTGTGTGTGATGAACAGAAGCGTGCTGTGGTGGAGAATTCTGACCTTGGCCCATCATGTTGATGAATACATTTAAAAATAAGAGCTAGCGGAGCCAGGAATTGCATGACATTCACTGACCAATGGTACTGTCCAGCAACGGGTGCGCAACGTCGGAAGACATGCTGTGGAAGCTGGATGCGCTGCAGTCGTTCATCCGAGAGCTGCACTGGCCGGAGGAGGTCTTCGCTGACCACCTGGACCACCGCCTCAAGCTCATGGCCGCCGACATGATTGAAGCTGCTGCCAAGCGGTAGGACAGTTCGCGACGATAATGACGATGATTATATCGACTTCTTTAGTACAGTTAATTACAAAGTCAAAGCAGGCTTAGAACAGCTCTAGAGAAATGTACTCACCTCTACGACAACGCACAAGGAACAATTAAAAACACAAGCGCTTTCAACACAGATTCTTCGTCTGGTGTAAAAAGAGAGATAGAAAATAATAAAAGAAGAAGGAAGTAAAGAAGATAGACCAGGAGTTGAAGTAAAACAAGGCAAGGAGTTGATTGTTTTACATCAGCTCATTGTCTTATCTTTTTGTTTACTTCCTTCTTGTATTATTTTCTATCTCTCATTTTACACCAGACGAAGGCTCTGTGTCGAAAGCGCTTGTGTTTTTAATTGTTCCATTGTGTGTTGTCGTAGAGGTCAGCGCATTTCTCTAGAGCTGTTCCATTTTGTCAACCTCACCAGCAGTTGTTCACTCATTCCTTCAAAGCAAGCTTACTTTGTGCAAACAAAGGCTGGACTAATATAAGTAATTTTGCTTGTTGCACGGCCCAGCTGTTCTGTGGTTAATGTGTTGTAACATACGAAACAAAGTTTTGTTGAAACTAAATGAAGGTTGACAATCATTTTCAGTGTGTACGGGGTTGTTAGGCCAGTATTTTAGGACAAGAGAGGTTCTTGTTTTTAAAACCAGCAAAGGAGTTAATTAGTGCTTGAAAGATGGAACACAGACGCAACGACAAAGACCCGAGTCGCCTGTGGTAACTCTCACCTGGCATGCAAGGTAATGCAAAGTATTGAATACCCTGCCCCACAAATACAAACTCCGCCAGAGGTCCGTCTGCGTACATTGCTGTTTTCTGTGCATACCGGGTGTTGGGCCAGTGTGTCGCCATTTCGGGATTATCAGGAGCACATACCCCAGGCTCCGTTCTCGTTTGGATTGCAACAGTTCACTCAGACAGTCAGAGGCTGATACATAAAGGTGTTGAAATGTTGAGCCAGTTTTCAGATCAAAGGACTGTGTCCAGTCTGGAATAAGAATTGGATTCCAGCTTGTGCTTATACACCTGTGTTGCCCAGTTTGTCGGAAATGGAGAGTGTGTTGTTATTATTAATATTATGCCGCTGGAGTTTATGCACCTTGTAAAATTGACTGGTGATCTCTTAATGCACTCTGTGTGTGTTGTGGTGATTCAGGTCTCTGTTGCTGTGTCAATTGTTAGGTGTGTGACGTCTGTGGAGTGTGCTAATTCCCAGCGTTGGTGTCAAAGCAAACACACACAGGGGACCCATCAGCTCTAGGTAGCACTGGCTGTGTAAACTGACCTGTGCTTAATGCACTCTCTCTCAGAGCCCTGATGGAAACTGACCTACACTTAATGCACTCTCCCTCTCCTTCCCCCAGAGCCCTGATGGAAACTGACCTACACTTAATGCACTCTCTCTCAGAGCCCTGATGGAAACTGACCTACACTTAATGCACTCTCTCTCAGAGCCCTGATGGAAACTGACCTACACTTTATGCACTCTCCCTCTCCATCTCAGAGCCCTGATGGAAACTAACCTTCTCTTAATGCTCTCTCTCTCCCCGTCTCCCTCTCCCCCCGCCCTCTCTTCCTTATCTCCCCTCTCTCTCCTCTCTCTCAGAGCCCTGATGAAACTGACCTACACTTAATGCTCTCTCTCTCTCTCTGCTCTCTCAGAGCCCTGATAGAAACTGACCTACACTTAATGCTCTCTCTCTCTCTCTGAGTCCTGACGGAAACTGACCTGCTCTTAATGCACTCTCTTCGCAGCACCTGATGGAAACTGACCTACTCTTAATGCACTCTCTCCCGAGCCCTGACGGAAACTGACCTACTCTTAATGCACTCTCTCCCAGCACCCTGACGGAAACTGACCTACTTTTAATGCACTCTCTCCCAGAACGCTGAAGAGCTTTGAGGCCTGGCTCCGTAAAGGTGGCAAGAGCACCGACTACATCGTCTACATGGAGATCTGCACCATGATGAACGTCATCATCGACTGCAAGAACAAGGCTCTCCACCTCTGTGCTCTCGACCATGGACAAAACATGGTAGGATGAGAAGTTTTTGTTTTGTTGTAATGTTGTTGTTTGTTTGTAATGCCTCGTTTAAAACTACATAACAGAGCTCTTCATCCCGCGGGATATAAAGCTGCTCCACCCCTTTCACTCCTTTCTTGCGTCTAATTTCTGTCTCCGACCCTTTTACCTATATTCATTCCAAACTCTCACACGATACAACTAGGAGAAAACCTAAATTTGTTGTTAGCCTGATTACCTTGTGGTTGATCTCAAGCACTAACTAACAACTGAACTAACTACTGCAGTGATTACAAAAGTTAATTACGAACAATAACAATACACTTTATTCATCCCGGCGGGGAATTAAAGCTGTCAGACAATCTTAATTTACATTAACGCACTACTAAGAACTGAACTTCACTCATCTCAGTAATTCAAAGTCATGAAAAAACACACACACACTCTTAGAAATACACCTCCATTCTCTCAATATGCAGACACTAAAGGAATGGTCAAATACTAATACCCAAGTAAACCCCAAATTACCTGGCATTCTCTGACAAACCAGAACATAAAAACCCTCACATTAAATAATCATCAGGTACACACATACCCCACCTTCTCTTGGAAAGTTATCATCCTCAGCAGACATCCTGATGTATGCGCACACAGAGTTAATGACTGGTATAATTGTCATTAAAAACTGACAGAGCTGACAGTAAAAACGAGGCTTTATAAATTATAACGGTTTGTATATGTTCTCGGGAGTAAAAATCTTCCACTCCTGTTGCTGCGACTGCTATCAAAGTAGTGTCTCACTGGATGTGTAGGATCGTTTAATATTTGCATTAGTTTTCGGTTCAGTCTCTTTTCATGTAGAGTGTTAAGACTGTCCAGTGGCTTTCCCACAACATGACCCCTTTTTTTTGTCTTTTTTTTTTTGTCAATCTTTTCCAGCCTCCCTCTATCAAATTGTTATTGTGTGTCTTCAGCACCAGTACCACACGAAGACCAGCTTTTTTTTGGTCAATCTTTTCCAGCCTCCCTCTATCAAATTGTTATTGTGTGTCTTCAGCACCAGTACCACACGAAGATCGATGAGTCGCTGGAGAGGGCCCAGATGGAGATGATCCGCTGTTTGGTAGAAAAGGTGAGACTGGCCTGCGTGCTGTATGCCTGTATGGGTGTGTGTGTGTGTGTGTGTGTGTGTGTGTGTGTGTGTGCGTGTGTGTGTGTGCTCGCAAGTGTACGTACCGGTATGCTTTTATGTGTGTTTTCACGTGTGGATCGGTTTGAGAATTACGAGTGTGTGCACGCAAGTGTACGCATCTGTATGCTTTTATGTGTGTATTCACATGTGGATCTGTTTGAGAATTATGAGTGTGTGTGCACCTGAGTGTACATACCTGTATGCTTTTGTGTGTGTGTGTGTGTGTGTGTGAGGGTGGGGTGTGTGTGTGTATTTGGGAATACTGATTGTGTGTTTTCTGCCCTTCCAGTTCCAGTCTGTTCTGGAGTCGGTGTTGAGCAAGCTGGCGCGCTATGATGAGGGCACATTCTTCGCTTCCATTCTGTCGCTGACGGTATGTGTTGCCAACTAACAGCATCTTACCGTCTTCCTCAGTTTTGTTGTGGTCTGGTGTGTTTTTGTTTTTTTTGTTTTTATGTCTTCTCCAAATGCAGTTTACAACGTGATCCATACTGCTCAGAGTGGAAATGAGTATCACAGTGGCTGGGGCGTGTTTGTTGCCTGAAAAGAGTTGCGAAAGGCCCGTTTTTGTCACCGGGCAAGATGGACCAAATGAGAACGAAGCAGAACGGGAAGATCCGTTAACCCATCAAGATAGCATGGTTCCTGTGTACAGTGTGTCTGTGCAGTGGTCTGGTGCAAGGGATTTTGAAAATGGCAAAATGCTACATGGAAAAAAAAAGGGGGAAAAAAAGGTTTATGTCGACATCATGACTCATCATGGAGCGTGTGTGGTGTTGTGTGTGTGTGTGTGTGTGTGTGGTGTGTGTGTGGAATTTGTGTGTGTGTTTTGTTTATGTTGTAACGCATGCTAGTGGGCAGAAACCTGTGAATGAGCTGGAGAAGTCTTACGTAGACCCCATGACATCATGACTCTAATCATGGATGCTGTGTACGTTGTGGAGGTCTTAGTAGTGTGTGTTTTTTTTGGGGGTTTGTGGTGCTGTGTATCTGTTTGCTGGAGAGTCTTCGTAGGATGCCATCGTGTTCGTTTGCTGGGGTCTTGTAGGCCATGACACTGTTTTGAGCTGGAGAAGTCTTACGTAGGCCCCATGCCATCAGTGTTTCTGTTTAAAACTGTAAATGGATAAGCGTCATCGCTGAGGGGTCTTCGTAGTGCCAGAACCTGTGAATGAGCTGGAGAAGTCTTACGTAGGCCCCATGACATCAGTGTTTCTGTTTAAAACTGTAAATGGATAAGGCGTCATCGCTGAGCGTGCTTGCGTGTGCAGAAACCTGTGAATGAGCTGGAGAAGTCTTACGTAGGCCCCATGACATCAGTGTTTCTGTTTAAAACTGATAAGGCGTCATCGCTGAGCGTGCTTGCGTGTGCAGAAACCTGTGAATGAGCTGGGGAAATCCTACGTCGACTTCATGAGGTGCAACGTGGACCAGCTGCGACAGAAAATCACCGATGAACTCTACACTCTGGCTGCCTTTGAGGTGAGTGGCTGGCTGGGGCTACGCCTGCATGCACAGCATCTGCAGACAATTGCGCTCTTGCGGGCATGCATACAGGCAGCGCATACAAGTACTTCTTCTTCTTTGTGTTGGGCATCCACCGTCCAGTGAGCAGAAAACTGCTCGGAGATTTTGCTGCACTTTTGGGGGTCTGCAGGGTGGTATAGAGTGGTGTAATAAAAAGAAAGGGAGAAAGAAAGGAACAAAACTTTTAGACAGGAGAGTGGGTGCTGTGTATTAACTACTTTGGAGTACCCGGCTCGACCAGTCTGGCTACTGTTAACTGTAGCGGTAGCGGTCCCCGGGGACGAACCCCAGTTGGCACAACTCCAGCCTTCACTTGCTTGCATGCATGTAGATTCACATACATGCATAAATGAAGACACGATACAAACACTTGCATCCACACACACACTGATACAAACACTTGCATATACACACAAACACTGATACAAACACTTGCATGCACACACAAACACTGATACAAACACTTGCATGCACACACAAACACTGATACAAACACTTGCACACACAAACACTGATACAAACACTTGCATGCACACACAAACACTAATATAAACACCTACATGCACACACAAACACTGATACAAATTATTGCATGCAGACACACACACTGATACAAACACTTGCATGCACACACAAACACAGATATAAACAGGTCCGTGCACATGCCGGTAACATACTTGCATGCATGTAAATATACATGCTTGCATGGACACATCAATACAATCACTTGTATACAATACAGTACACACACTGATACAAACACATGCACGCACACATGCAGGCATGCATGGACCTGCACATATAGGAGCCATGCATGGGAATGGTATGGCAGCCATCTATGGGAGACTGAAAAAAGAAATACTATGTGGAAGAAAAAGTTAACAAAACATGAAGTTTGAAAACACATACACACAAAAACAGTGTTGGGCTGAAATCATCTCATCATGTGCCTGTGGTCACTGATGTGTGATGAGCTACTTGGGTGATGTCACCTCCCATTTACATGAATTTTAAACTAGTTTTCACAAAAGTTTAGGGAGCATAGAGGCATGCAATGTATGGACAGATGCAAACCCTCACCCTCCCAGTCATGCACACCAGTGGGTGATTTGTTACTGTGGGCAATTCTATCATTGGCAGGAGCTGCAACAAATATCATTTTTGTCACAACGAAAGTTTTGTCGCAACAAACGCCTGTTTGCCATGACAAACACATCTTTTGTTGCAACAAAAGTATGCTTGTAGCAACAAAGTTTTTGTTGTGACAAAAGTTTTGTTGTGACAAGCATACTTTTGTCGTGACAAACATGTGTTTGTCATGACAAAACACATCTTTTGTCGCAACAAAAGTATGCCTGTCGCAACAATTCTTTTGCCATGACAAACATGTGTTTGTCTTTTAATTTTGTCGCGACAAGCATACTTTTGTCGTGACAAAAGACATGTTTTGTTCTGACAAACACATGTTTGTCCTGACAAGAATGATACTTGTGTCAGCTCCCGCCAATGATACACTTCCTATGCCTGAAAAGAACACATACAAACTTGCACATAGAGGCATGCAATGTATGGACAGAGATGCAAACACCTTCATTGACAGAGCCATACAGCCACGTGCATGCACACGCAGTGGGGTGGATTTGTAAGTGAAGGGGCTGCAGACCGTTTTCCAGAGGAAATGAACTGTTTTGTCTCTTGGATGCTGTCCCCCAGCAATGGTACACGGGCCAGATGAAGATGATCTGCGACTGGCTGACGGACCGACTGGACCTGTCTCTGCATCCGTACCAGTTGACCTGCCTCATGACCATCACCAGGGTAGGTCATTTTACTGCATCCCTACCGTGACCATCACTCGGGTAAGTCATCTTACTGCATCCCTACCATGACCATCACTAGGGTAAGTCATTTGACTGCATCCCTACCTGCCTCATGACCATCACCAGGGTAAGTCCTCTTACTGCATCCCTACCATGACCATCACTAGGGTAAGTCATCTTACTGCATCCCTACCCCCTGACCATCACTAGGGTAAGTCCTCTTACTGCATCCCTACCCTGACCATCACCAGGGTAAGTCATCTTACTGCATCCCTACCCTGACCATCACCAGGGTAAGTCATCTTACTGCATCCCTACCTGCCTCATAACCATCACCAGGGTAAGTCGTTTTACTGCAACCCTACCATGACCATCACCAGGGTAAGTCTTTTTACTGTATCCCTACCATGACCATCACCAGGGTAAGTCAGTCTTGCTGCCAGATACCCCCCACACACACACACACTATCCTGGTCCTTTAAAAAAAAATCTGTTTTTTTACTGTATCTGTACCAGTTGACTTGCCTTGTGGCCATTGTTATGGTAAGTCTGGTCTTTGCTGTCACCTTCATCTGCATTGCCTCATCTCTTCTTTCCAACCCCATCCCCAAACGGCAAGGCCAATGGTTTCTCACTCTGTTAAATGGTTTGGACTGATGTGATCTCTATGGTTTTTATTGCTTTCAGAAAGTGTACCCTGAGCTGTAAGGTGATCACCATGGTTTTTGTTGCTTTCAGAAAGTGTGCTCTGAGCTGTAAGGTGATCACTATGGTTTTTATTTCTTTCAGAAAGTGTACCCCGAGCTGTAAGGTGATCACTGTGGTTTTTGTTGCTTTCAGAAAGTGTACTTTGAGCTGTAAGGTGACCAGTATGGTCTTGTTGCTTTCAGAAAGTGTACTTTGAGCTGTAAGGTGATCGCTATGGTTTTGTTGCTTTCAGAAAGTGTACTCTGACTTTGAGCTGCAAGGAGTGCCAGGAGAACACGCTGAACAGCAAGACGTACCAGACCATCTGCAGCCGCCTGCAGGTCAGTGTGCTGCGGGCTCTTGGGCATGCTCTGCCTCTGGCGCCAGTCAAGTGATGATGATGATTGCTTTCGTATAGCGCTATTCTCTGCTCTCGAGCAGACTCACTGTGCTCACATGTGATTCTACGAGTGACTAGCTTTTGTAGTGCGTTTTTGAATATCCACCAAAGCGGTGTACTTACAGCGCTGGCATAGTCATACAATTATACGTGTACATATTTGAACTGCAAATTAAATCTCCTGTTATATCATAGAAGTAGTGGTCAGATGTTTACTGGGGAACTTGTTGGATTTTATAAACATACCTTTTTAATCAGGTGCAAGCCACACACCTTCTGAAATGTTCAGTTGTGCACCCAAAAGAGATGCGCATATGTACATTGTTAAAAAAACCCCCAAAAAACAGGGAGAAAGCAAGTTTCCACACACACTTTTATGCTCTCTCTCTTGAAATGTAGGATGCACTTTTGAATTCTTTTGTTTGAATTCTGGGTGTGTATTTGCAAAGTTTTAAAAGCGCACTTACAACGTGCTCCGATTGTAGTTGGGGTATGCAGTTGATGCACTCCCCCCTCACAGGCCGTTGAAGACTCCATGTACAAGAGTGTCGTCTTGTTGCGCAGGTGGAGGAGGCCACGCAGTCGGTGACGCAGTTTGAGACCAGCAGTCGCAGCACCACCTTCCTGAAGCCGGCCATCAGCGGCAGCGGAGAGGACTCGGACTAAGCCCCCCCCCCCCCCCCCCCCCCCCCCCCCCTCCTTCACTGTCTGCATCTGCCCCCTTTCTAGTCATGGATGAATGAGTGGGGTGGATGCAAGCAGCCCCCCGCCCCCTCCCCCAATCCCCCATCGCTGGATGCGTCTAACCCCTTTCTAGTCATGGGTTGAATGAGTGAGGGTGATGCAGCAAGACCGGACATTACCGCCCCTGCTGGGGCACCTGTTGGCCAGGGACGGAATCGAGCGAACGCATTTTGTGGCTCCCCACAATGCTGGCAGGGGCTGGTGTGGGTGGCAAGGTAAGAGCAGCTTGCAATCCAGACCCCCACCCCCTCCACCACTACCCCACAAGACTTCCTGGAGGTGGAAAAAGGCAGTTTATCATTTTGAGAAGTTTGGTAGAGCACACAAAGTCCACTTCTAGCAAGGTCCTTCCCGTTCTATGATGTCCTGTGAACAAGTGTGAAGCACTTTGCTGAGAACATCGTAGCATGTCCCACAGTTTCCTGTGGTGTCCTGTGAACAAGTGTGAAGCACTTGGCTGAGAACATCGTAGCATGTCCCACAGTTTCCTCTGGTGTCCTGTGATCAAGTGGGGAGCACTGTGCTAAGGATATCACAGGATGTCTTTGAGTGTTCTACGGTGTCCCATGGACAGGTGGGAAGGGCTTGCTAAGAGCATCAACTTATTTTAGAAGGGAGGGCAGGGCCTGGGTTGAAACATCGTGGGCCAGTGCCTGGGGTGGTGGATGCCTTTGGTTGTAATCATTATGATGCCAGAACTGGTAAGACCTGTGTGGGATTTCTCGCATCAGCTGCTGGCGTCAGTCTGCTTCTGGCAACCGGTTTGGTCCCGTGGCCTGGTACCCTGCCAGAGAGCAGGCAGAGGTTTGAGTCCCCATAAAAGGCCGTCTCTGTGTCCAAACTGCCCGGTTTAGGACGCTGTCTCGTCCGCTGTCCCCTCCACATGTGATGAAACAGCAGAAAGGCTCACATCGCTGCTCACTGTACTGCAGAGATCGTTCCAGTGGTGATCGTTAGCGTTGGGTCGCTGCCGGCCAGGTCGAGTGGCCCACAACGTTCCACTGGGGATGACCGTTGATATTGTTAGTAGGAGTAGCTCTCGTAGCCACCCTCTCGTTCCCTTTCCGTGTTGCTCGTACCTTTGTTATGTACATACGAAAGAACTCCTGGCCTGGTTCACTGCGGCTGCCAGCCCGGTTCCCCGCCGCTGCCGCTCCGTACCGGTCTACGCTGTCTGGTGCAACTTGTTGATTTGTGATACTTCTGTAGCGTCACAGACTGGTTGTGAACAGAGTTGTTGGCCTGCTGCGCAGTACTCTCGGACAGTCACTCGCTGTTGTTACAGTGATCTCGGACGGTCACTCACCGTTGTTGTTGAGAGACTGGGTGCTTGACGGGGTGAGGATGCCTGCTTGTCTGGCAGTGGCAGCAGCCGCTTGGCGTGAGGCAGAGGCGGAGTTCGCCGAAGCAGCTGGAATAGCGAGGGTGCATGTGTCCGTGGGTGCAGAGGGCAACGGCTGCACAGGTGAACGCCTCCTCCTGCTGCGAAACAGAAATGTCGACGAATTTGTGGCCGTTCTGAGTAGAAGAGAGAAAACTGAGTAAATGTGGTGTTGTTTTTGGTTGTTGTTTTTTAAAGACTTTATTATTGATGTGTGAAAGCTGCTTTATCATACAACACATAATAATGTATATATAGTATATATATATATATATATATATATATATGGCCCACTCTGACACAAGGGTTCCAGATGTGCTGGAAAAGTTGAGGCGACTCACGGTGGTGAAAACATCACCTGGGGGTCATTTTATTAGTTGAACATTTTTGACGTTTTCATTTTTAGAATCTGTCTTTATTGTTCCTGTCCTCGGCTCATTTTGACCTGTGTATGACTATAATTGAATTGACCGCTGTGCTAGTTTGACTGAACCATTGTCCAGCAAACCCTCTGAGCTGTGTCTGCATCTTTGTGTGTGTGTGTGTGAAATTGGTGCTTTTTATACCACCTTAGTTTTTAAGAGGGCATAGGTTACGCTCTGTTGGCCCAGTGTCTGGTCTGGCGCGCTGCTGACACAGGTCAACTGGCGTAGGTTACGCTCTGTTGGCCCAGTGGCTGGTCTGGTGCACTGCTGACACAGGTCAACTGGCGTAGGTTACGCTCTGTTGGCCCAGTGGCTGGTCTGGTGCACTGCTGACACAGGTCAACTGGCGTAGGTTACGCTCTGTTGGCCCAGCGTCGGGTCTGGTGCACTGCTGACACAGGGTTTACTGGCGTAGGTTACGCTCTGTTGGCTGAGTGGCTGGTCTGGCGCACTGCTGACACAAGTCAGCTGGCATGGGTTACGCTCTGTCAGCTGAATGTCAGGGTCCACTGGCATAGGTTACGCTCTGTTGGCCGAGTGTCTGGTCTGGCGTAGCTGGCGTGGGCTACGCTCTGTTGGGCGAGCGTCAGGGTCCACTCCCCAGTGCTGCCAGGGATTTTGATCCCGCAGTCAACTCGCAGTGCAGACCCAGTTCATGCAGCCCCTGTGTGCACCCACATGCATTAACATCTGTGCACACATCAGATGACACATCCCAGGCACTGGCCGTTGGGTGAACAAAGGAAAATACAGCACACATTAAGCCAACTCTCCAAGGCAGAATGTGGCTGCCGAAATAGCATGGGAATTGAAAACGGTCATGTAATTATGCAGAGCGTCTCCTGAAAAACGGATGTACTGTCTCCTGTAAAGCAGATGTACTACCTCCTGTAAAGCAGATGTGCTAGCTCCAGAAAAGAGAGAAGCAGGAGAAGAGGTAGAGGCTGTAACTTTATTTTGGTGCTAGGGACTCGTATAAGACATAAAAGCCCAAAGTTGGATTTTTCTTGGGCATTTTCAGCTGATAAATATCAAACAATTCCACTATGATTACTTCAGTTTACACAAGATTTTGTGTGTGTGTGTGTGTGTGTGTGTGCTGCTTTTAACACTTTCCAGACCATGAAAAGATAATGACTCCTAATTGTTGCAGCTCTAGCCATTAGTATCGGTAGTTACGACTGTCTGCTCAAGTGTTGTCCCCCTGGTGTCAGAGTGAGTCGTATTTACACATTAGTTTTCACCACGGACCGAACCCCATAAGACATAGAAAGTATTTCATAGTCACATTGCATTTCAGTTTAGACCCATTTTGTGCATTGCCATAATGTACAGTCATTGAATATTTTCTGCGTGTGCAACACCTAGACCTGCTGCTGGGTACGTTGACCTCTGTCAGGAGTGGTGATACCGCTCGCGTCAGCGGTTTTGCGTCGTCGAAGCCAAAGACGGCTATGAAAATCGAGTCCGGAGCCGATGGCCCAAGGTGTGTTGGGAGTTGCGGGTGCTATGCTACCCAGAGAGGTTTGTTAGGATACGGTGCAATCTGATGAGATTAGGGTATCGGCAATGAAACGTCTTCAGACTTGCAATTTTCAGTGTAAGTGTTTTTATAATGATCTGTGGGAGTACGGAGCTTAGAACTGCCGCAGCTGCTCCAGTCTACGCGCGTAGAACGATGAGCTTGTGTACCTGCAGTACCGGTTGCTATAGTAACTGTGCTACCCTTTCCTGGAGCAGATACCATAACCAGCATGCTTCTCAAGTCTGGTTCAGATGTCGAGCATGTGGGTGAATGCGTTTGCATAAATTGTTGTTGCGCATGTTTCTTTGCAGAATCTCATTACAAGCGTTTGCTGTCTCGGTTTCTTGAGCATTCAGCATTTTGCCATTGTTGTTGCTGGCGGTTAAGGTGACTTTTCATTGGGATCTCGACATGGTGGCGTTTGAACTGTTCACTAGAGGCTGGCTTTTGAAGCGTACTGGCATTGCGTTAGACTAGCTGCTGCTGAATCATGGCGCTTGTCTTTAGGGCTGGATAGCAACATCAAACCGTGACTGGGGTGGTAGTCTGCTGTCCAGTACAACCAACGGGTGATGAGCGAAAGGCACTGTTGCTCATCACTCCTTGGTTGTATTGGACAGCAAAGTCTGGACAGTGTTTACTGTGCAGTTTGATTCAGTACTTTTGTGTCATGCTTACTCATTACTGCCGTCACAGCGTCGTGGCACTGTACAAAGAAAGAGAGCATAGCATTGTTTCAGATGTACATCTTAGTAGTTTCTCATAAGCTTGAAGGTATTTCATGTAAATTTGTGGGGGAAATGTTGATATTTCTATGATGCATAGTAGTAGCAGTAGTAACATTTTGTAATTGTATGCATTTTTCAAATAAAAAAATCTCTTTTATACATGATGTAGACATTATTTGTATGTAATTTACTTTGTGTGTGCAAACAGGCTTTAAATAAGATGACTGGGTTTAGTATGTTTGTCAAATACAGCTGTGAGGGTGCAGATTTTGCTTCCTGGTTCATATTATGCATTCTAGAGAAAAATTGATTGTATGCTAGTGTAATATGTGGCATTAGCATTTTATGTTTTTTGCTTTTTGTTATGGGTTGGTCATCATATGCTGTCGTTACATCGCGTTTTTTGTTCGCTTGCCTTTACCTACATAATGGTAGAAGTTACTTTTGTGCTCTGTATGTTACTTTGGTGAGGAAAACCTTGTGTATGTAAAGCCTGTTCTTAATTGGGCAAACATTTGCTTCATGAACCTTGTTCGGGGTCTTCGTCGAACATAGTTGGTTCTTATTTGGGCAAACTTTTGCTTCGTGAAACTCGTTTGGGTTATTCATCAAACTGCGACAAAGCTATGTTCAGGGTCCAAAAAGCTTTGCTTAACATGTTCAGGGAATATTCGCCCAGCTTGGCGAACCTTGCCAGTTTCTGTTTCCGACATGAGGTGGTAGTAAGCTGGTTTGCTTGCCTGCTCCCCCCCCCCCCCCCCCCAATCCATCCATCCATTTGTCAGAGTGACATGAAGAGAGAAGATAACATGCGATGTGAACGACAGGAAGTGGGAAGCACCTGTGCTTCCCAGAGTGCTTGGCAGGGAATGCGGCAAACCAAAGCCAAAAGGCTGCAGCTGGAAACAGCACCAGACAGAAGGGCAGTGCCTATAGCATAGGGTTTAGACCGTGTGTGTGAGGAGTTGCAGGAAGAACAAGGAGCTTCGCCACCCAGCTGCCACAAGTTTTCTCCATTGATTTCATCGCTCACTTTTGTACAGGCCACATTTTGTTTGTTCGTTTTGTTTTTTTGTACCGTAGCTACGTGCAGGACTGAGAAGTATTTGTGCCCACCTCACGTCTTTTCCTCTTCTGTGTAAAAAAGGTGAAATACAGCTGAGAGTAAAATGGCAACTGGCCATTTTCCTTGTAATTGATAAGTAAAAGGATAACTGGCCAGTGTCTGAAATCCTGTGTGAAAGAAACCAGAGAATGTGTGTGTGTGTGTGTGCCCGCCCCCCTTTTCACAAATGTGCTGTAGGTATCTTTTGATAGACAGTTCTAACCATTTGTGTTTCTCCTGATTATACAAGTCTCTTGTAGATGTTGTGGACTTTGTTTGGAGTTAGAACAGATGGCTTGTTCACAAGAAATGCTCCTGTTCTAAAGCCGTCACACAAACACAATAACAGCAACCAGAGTCGCCTATGGTACCATAACTCTTGCCTGGCATGCGAGTAAATACAAGGGACATAAACTGCACCAGAGGTACAACCAAGACTAAATACAAGGGAGGTACAAGCTCTGGTGGAGTTTATGTTCCTTGTATTAATCGCACGCCAGGTGGAGTTTATGTTCCTTGAATTTACTCGCACACCAGGTGGAGTTTATGTTCCTTGAATTTACTGCACGCCAGGTGGAGTTTATGTTCCTTGAATTTACTTGCACGCCAGGTGGAGTTTATGTTCCTTGTATTTACTCGCACGCCAGGTGAGAAATATGGTACCATAGGCAACTCTGGTTTTTGTTGTGGCATTTGTGTGGCGTCTTTTCAAGCGCTGACTCCCGTGTGCGTTGATTCTGCATGAGCGCTCTGGGCCCCCACTGTGTTTCTGTGTTTATTTATTTGCTTTGCGATGGCGGCCCTGTGCTTTGATGGGAGGCGGTGCAGAACACCTGGGCTGTGACAGTCTGCGTTACTGTCTCACAGAAATCTCTTTGCTTGCAATATTTTTGTTCGCCGGGAAGTACCTGTTTTTCTAGATTGTTTCATCTCGTTTCTTCTTCTTCTTCTTTCACTTTGATATGCAGTGAGGAGCATTGCTCATGTGTTTGGAATGTTGGCAAGTTCAACTCTTTGGTTTTATGCACAATTTTGTGTTCAGATGTGTGAACTTGCCAAACCGCGGCAACATTTGTCGTGTTTGTGTGCTCTAGTGCATTGCTGTAGGGCAATAGGCTGCCTGTGTTGGGTAGAACTTTGTCGTCCGAGACTTTTGTCTTCTGTGTGTTGGACTCCTTTGTGTTGTTACTGGCATATGTGGAAAAAGATGAATCTCTTTTATGATGAGTATTCATCTGCCGATGAGGCTCTGTGGCATGGACTGTGAGGGTGAGGGCTTCAGACTTGGCTTGGTGATGACCTTGAACTTCCATGGCTTCGGCCTTCCACACTTGTGTCCGTGACCTTGGCCAAGGGCGTTAGAAAGGTAAACTTCCATCATTTGAGCCAGGATGTTCAAACTTCTACTGACAAACTTTGACAATGTAATGCATAAAATGCTGTTCTTGACTGACGAATACTACTTAAGGGTTGACTGATCATTATTGACAGGTTTCCAGATGAGGCATCAGCTGAATTTGGCCTTTTTGCAGAGCCTACATTGGTGTCTGACTTCGCATGGCCACGATTCTGCTGGGCTGTCCACGGCCAATCACTGAAACTGGCGTATGCTTGCTATGTATTTTAGGCATAATGTGCCTGAGCAGAAACTTTCTAGAGACGCATCACAGTCACTTCAAGGTCACCGCTCAATGGGCAAAACGAGGCGACCGGAGCGTTTTTCTGTTTTGAGTGTGTGGTCTGATAGTATCTCATTACTTCATTTACTGAATCCTTTTTTTGCATTTTTGTCATATTTCAGTGTTTTTGTACCGTTTGCTATATTGGCCTTTTTCTTTCTGTACTTTGTCTTAATTTGGGGCATTGGTGGTGTGTGTGTTAGGTTGATGGTGTGTAAGGTCAGGGTGGAGAATGCCAAACACTGGGTAACATCATGCAAATGATGCTGTTAGAACAGTGTGCAGTCTCCAGTGATGCCGTTTGCGTGTGGTCTTCGGCGATACCGTTGGAACACCGAGTGTCCTCATAAACTGGATCGTACATGCGTGTGATCTCGAGCGATGCCATTAGGACAGTGTGTGATCTTCAGTGATGCCGTTAGAACACCGAGCGTCGCTGATACATAGTCTCGTGTGTGATCTCACACTGGAGCTTGAGAATGGAAGGGAGAATGTTGGCAAGCCCTCCAGAGCCACTGCATAATTTGTGAGATCTGCTTTGAACTTGTTAATGGCTGAAGGGTGTTGCTTGGGTCACCCATGACTGTGTGTGTTGAGGGCTGGAGGGCATTGCTTGGGTCACCTATGACTGTGTGTGTTAAGGGCTGGAGGGTGTTGCTCAGGTCACCCGTGACTGTGTTAAGGGCTGGAGGGTGTAGCTCAAGTCACCCGTGACTGGTGTTAAGGGCTGGAGGGTGTAGCTCAAGTCACCCGTGACTGTGTTAAGGGCTGGAGGGTGTAGCTCCCATGCCTGTTAAGGGCTTGAAGGTGTTGCTCAGGTCACCCATGACTTGGTGTTAAGGGCTGGAGGGTGAAGCTCAGGTCACCCGTGACTGTGTTATGGGCTCAAAGGTGTTGCTTAGGTCACCCATGACTGTGTGTGAACTTAAGGGCTGGAAGGTGTTGCTCAGGTCACCCATGACTGTGTTAAGGGCTGGAGGGTGTAGATCAGGTCACCCATGACTGTGTTTAAGGGCTGGAGGATGTTGCTCGGGTCACCTGTGACTGTGTTAAGGGCTGGAAGGTGTTGCTTGGGTCACCCGTGACTGTGTGTGTGTGTGTGTTAAGGGCTGGAGGGTGTAGCTCAGGTCACCCGTGACTGTGTTTTTCTTGATAACTTGGCGGCAGTCTGTCAGATGCATGAAAATGACCCGAGGCACTGGAGTTAAGGTGCTTACCTGGGCCAGAGAACTTTCCCTGTCAGCTGTTTTGAAGATG
>JABMCL010003078.1:352500-365000 GCA_018857735.1 Alviniconcha marisindica
AAAGTGTAAACCCCGTGTCATGAAAGAGTAAACTCGGCGTCGTGAAAGTGTCAACTCTGTGTCATGAAAGGTTAAACCCCGTGTCATGAAAGAGTAAACTCGGCTAACCGCTTGCTGACACAGCCTGTCTGGAAAGAAGAAAGCAATGAAGTTTTGGCAACGGACAGACGAACAATCATCATCACATGTACTAACGGACAGACGAACAATCATCATCACATGTACTAACGGACAGACGAACAATCATCATCACATGTACTAACGGACAGACGAACAATCATTATCACATGTACTAACGGACAGACGAACAATCATCCTCACATGTACTAACGGACAGATGAACAATCATCATCACATGTACTAACGAACAATCATCATCACGTACACATGTACTAACGGACAGACGAACAATCATCATCACATGTACTAACGGACAGACGAACAACCATCACCACATGTACTAACGGACAGACGAACAATCATCATCAACATGTACTCATTTTCCATAATGCTAGTCCAAAACCTGGACACAATAACCAGACATATTGCAAAGCACTGAAGTCAGTTAAAATTACGGCAATGCCCAAAACAGGGTGTCAGTGTGTGCCTACGCATGCGTGCTTGTGTGTGTGTGTGTGTGTGTGTGTGTGTGTGTGTGTGTGTGTGTGTTGTGTGTGTGTGTGTGTGTGTGTCTATGCATGCGTGTGTGTGTGTGTGTGTGTGTGTGTGTGTGTGTGTGTGTGTGTGTCTGCGTGCGTGCGTGCGTGCGTGCGTGCGCGAGTTTTAGAACCGCCCCAAAACATATTGTGGCTACACAGAGACGGTAACTGAAATTAGTGACGTCAACCCTGAGCATTAGCTGCAGCATAAACGGTTTACAGACGAACAAAACTGCGTCACTGTAAACCATTAATGCCTGTATAAAAAAAATATAAAAAGAAGAAGTCGTGAACAGATCAGTATATAGCCATATGAATCTGGTGGATTCAGTTAACACAAGAAAAACGTCATGAACAGATCAGCATATAGCCATATAAATCTGGTGGATTCAGTTAACACAAGAAAACCGTCATGAACAGATCAGTAGCTATCTGAATCTGGTGGACGCAGTTGATACCAAACTTGACTGTACGTTAAAAACCAATTATCGATCTATCTTTAAGGCTTATAATGTCCTAACAATTAATTACATGCAGCTTTCCAAACTTTGTTCTGAATTCTTAGTTCTCTGAGGCGGAAGACCGCATGCGTTTACTGGTTCATAGAGCTGGTAACTGTTCTAAAGAACGTATTTCCTTGTCTATGTTGAATCGCCTCAAGTATTCCTGAAGTTCGTATTTCCTTGTCTATGATGAATCGGCTAAAGTATTCCTGAAGTTCATATTTCCTTGTCTAGCTGAATTGGCTCAAGTATTCCTGAAGTTCATATTTCCTTGTCTATGTTGAATCGGCTCAAGTATTCACGAAGTTCATACTTCTCTATGTTGAATCGGCTCAAGTATTCACGAAGTTCATACTTCTCTATGTTGAATTGGCTTAAGTATTCACGAAGTTCATATTTCTCTGTCTGTGTTGAAATGGCTCAAGTATTCACGAAGTTCATATTTCTCTGTCTATGTTGAATTGGCTCAAGTATTCACGAAGTTCATATTTCTCTGTTATGTTGAATTGGCTCAAGTATTCACGAAGTTCATATTTCTCTGTCTATGTTGAATGGCTCAATATTCACGAAGTTCTATTTCTCTATGTTGAATGGCTCAAGTATTCACGAAGTTCATATTTCTCTATGTTGAATCGGCTCAAGTATTCACGAAGTTCATATTTCTCTGTCTTGTTGAAATGGCTCAAGTATTCACGAAGTTCATATTTTTTGTTTGTTGAATCGGCTCAAGTATTCACGAAGTTCATATTTCTCTGTCTGTGTTGAAATTGGCTCAAGTATTCACGAAGTTCATATTTCTCTATGTTGAATGGCTCAAGTATTCACGAAGTTCTATTTCTCTGTCTTGTTGAATTGGCTCAAGTATTCACGAAGTTCGTATTTCTCTGTCTATGTTGAATTGGCTCAAGTATTCACGAAGTTCATATTTCTCTGTCTATGTTGAATTGGCTCAAGTATTCACGAAGTTCATATTTCTCTGTCTTGTTGAATGGCTCAAGTATTCACGAAGTTCGTATTTCTCTATGTTGAATCGGCTCAAGTATTCACGAAGTTCATATTTCTCTGTCTATGTTGAATTGGCTCAAGTATTCACGAAGTTCGTATTTCTCTATGTTGAATTGGCTCAAGTATTCACGAAGTTCATATTTCTCTGTCTATGTTGAATTGGCTCAAGTCTTCACGAAGTTCATATTTCTCTGTCTGTGTTGAAATGGCTCAAGTATTCACGAAGTTCGTATTTCTCTGTCTGTGTTGAAATGGCTGAAGTATTCACGAAGTTCATATTTCTCTGTCTATGTTGAATTGGCTCAAGTATTCACGAAGTTCATATTTCTCTGTCTATGTTGAATTGGCTCAAGTATTCACGAAGTTCATATTTCCCTGTCTATGTTGAATTGGCTCAAGTATTCACGAAGTTCATATTTCTCTGTCTGTGTTGAAAGGGCCCTCAAGTATTCACGAAGTTCGTATTTCTCTATGTTGAATCGGCTCAAGTATTCACGAAGTTCATATTTCTCTGTCTATGTTGAATCGGTTCAAGTATTCACGAAGTTCATATTTCTCTGTCTATGTTGAATTGGCTCTAGTATTCACGAAGTTCATATTTCCTTGTCTATGTTGAATTGGCTCTAGTATTCATGAACTTCATATTTCCTTGTCTATGTTGAATTGGCTCTAGTATTCACGAAGTTCATATTTCTCTGTCTATGTTGAATCGCCTCAAGGTCCGAGAATCTTTGGGACACTTTCTCTCCAGCTTTCTTTTTCTTTCTTTTTTTTTCTTTAATTTTTTTTTCTTAACATACGTGATATTAGACTGATCTTACAACTATCATACTAACAACATGTATCAGAAAGTTGCACCAATAGAAATTTATGTTAAAAACAAACGGACAAAAACAAACCAGCAAACAAAACCAACAAAAACTTATAACCAACCTTATTTACAGTTAACAAACAACCATATATATTGATTTGTGTCTGTATCCAAGCTGAAATTTAGTTTCACTTGATCTATATCTCATACTCACAGGACCACACACGCGCTCATATGCTAACACATTCATAGACCCTAAATGTCGTGTACTCGCACGTTTAGATAGCACAGAGACTCTCGCTTACTTTCTGACAAACGTAATTTAGCTGTCACACAAACTTTCACTTACCCAACCCTATAATTATATACTCTAAAACATATACCCCCCCTCCTAATGATATACTTATTTTAGTATATTCTTATTCTGTCTGTGTAAGATATACATATTCTCTCCGGCTTAATCTGTCCGCAGCATCGTGGAACGATTGGCCAGATGGTAAGTAAACATGGTGATTAACGTCCACAGAAACCATGAGGCTTATTAGGGACTGCCGATTGGCTAAGGACAGCTGGAGTTTCGATACTCGCAGAGTTACTTCTCTTTGCAAACACACCCATGCACCTTTTGCTGCTGCCTGACTAACGAGACTAACGAGTATGTGGCAGTGGTACAAGGCTGTTGCCTTCCCCTCGCTATACCGACTTTGCGGCTAGGCCAAAGTAAATTTTTTGTCGCGACAAACGTTTTGTCGCGACGAACACGTGTTTGTCGCGACAAACCACGTCTTTTGTCGCGACAAAAGTATGCTTGCCGCGACGAAACCTTTGTCGCGACGAATACGTGTTTGTCGCGACAAACAACATCTTTTGTCGCGACGAAAGTATGCTTGCCGCGACGAAACCTTTGTCGCGACAAACATAATTTTGTCGCGACAAAACACGAGTTTTGTCGCGACAAACGTTTTGTCACGACAAGCATACGTGTTTGTCGCGACAAAAGTAAGCTTGTCGCAACAAAACATTTGTCGTGACAAAATAGTTTGTCACGACAAATAGTTTGTCGCGACAAAAGTTGTTTTGCGACAAAAATATGTTTGTCGCGACAAAAGACGTGTTTTGTCGCGAAAAACACATGTTTGTCGCGACAAAAGTGAACTTGGGGCAGCTCCCGCCAATGATACTGAAGTGTATCACAATACACAATGAAATCGATCGCCTTCACCACTGCCCGTCCCTTGCCGGAAACCCGACACTCGCAACATTTGTGTTTGCCTTGCATTGTGGACCCCGGTGAACTGTAGCAAACAAGGCTTTGACTGCCCCCCTCCAACCCCCCCCCCCCCTCCCCCACCCCCTCCCCCACCCCCTGCCAATCCCAACCCCCATTAACATATTGATGACATGCAGCGTTATAAACGCCACGCGTACGAAGTTTGAACAGGACACCCCAACGACAGTTCAGTCCCCCGTCAGTGATGTGTACGTCGTAGTTCTGCTATGCCGATGCAGCACCAGCTCCACGACGTGGTCAGCGTTGTTGCTCTCCCAGCTTCAGTCCAAGCACTTTTGCGTACATCGCTGTAGGAAAGTAAAATCTACGGCGCTGCCCACGACGCAGGTATCGTGGAACAGCGTCGAACGTACTGGCCCTGCACGAAGGGTCGTGTGTTGCACGTGACAATGGTCACCGCGCGAGGATGGTGCACGCTGACTCTGGCCTTCGTTTCGTGTCAAATTCTGTCCCACGTTGTTTCAGGTGAGAACGTTTACCGGTGGTCACATTGCTTAGAATAATAACAGTAACGATAGTAATAATAATAATGGAAATTTGTAAAGCGCCTACCCTGCGGCTCAAAGCGCTGAAGAAGCATAGTATAACACACATAATGTACATCGAGATGGGAAATGTTATCAGCGATAAAACGGGGGGAAAAGTACAAAAAGAAAAGAAAAAAGCTAACACATAATGTAGATAAGGGTTCAAGCGTAACTATGCAAAAGATGCACACACACACACACACACACACACACACACACACACACACACACACACACACACACACTTTTCCTTTTAATTTGAGGATGTTATTGATGATGATGATGATGTGGAGCTTAATGTCCTCGCATATTAGGGACAAGAGGATGTGCCTCTGGTGGAGTTTATGTACCTTGTATTTACTCGCATGCCAGGCGAGAGTTACCGTAGACGACTCTGGGTATTTTGTTGTTGTGTTTGTGTGACGTCTTTCGAGCGCTAATTAACTCCCTTGTGTGTCAATTTTCCTTTGTCTGTTCGATGGGAGGGGGGGGGCGGGGGGGGGGGGGGCACACACCACACGTACCCACACCCACACGCTCTCTCTCTCTCTCTCTCACACACACACACACTCACACGTACCCACACCCACACACTCTCTCTCTCTCTCACACACACACACACACACACACACACACACACACACACACACACACACACGCACGTACCCACACCCACACACTATCTCTCTCTCTCACACACACACACACACACACACAGAAGACGTAACCTACTTACTCTCTGCCAGTTCCTAACGACGACGACGACGACGACAACGTGTGCCCCAGGCAGCCCCCTCGGGTGGCAGGGCGCGTGTGGGTCGGGTGGGCGTGGCTGGACCGGCGGCAGTGCCACCCCGATGACCGAAGCAGAGAGGAGAAACAGAAGCCGTCAAAGCCAGCGCTCAAATGCGTGTGTATTCACTTCCACTTTCAAGCATCTCTGTGTGTCCTGTGGGCTTTCCCCGCTGTCTCTCGGCATTTCTCTGCCCGTCTTTCTCTCTCGTCTTATGTCTCTTTCTACCCGCTGTCCGTCTGTGTCTGTCTCTCATGTCTGTTACCTCCCTGTCCGTCTGTGTCTATCATGTGTGCCTACCTCCCTGTCCGTCTGTGTCTACCTCCCTGTCAGTCTGTCATGTCTGTCTACCTCCCTGTCAGTCTGTGTCTACCTCCCTGTCCGTCTGTCATGTCTGTCTACCTCCCTGTCAGTCTGTGTCTACCTCCCTATCCGCCTATCATGTCTGTCTACCTCCCTGTCAGTCTGTCCATCATGTCTATCTCCCTCCATGTCCGTCTATCAAGCCTGTTACCTCCCTGTCCGTCTGTGTCTGTCATGTCTGCCTGCCTTCCTGTCCGTCAGTGTCTGTCATGTCTGCCTACCTTCCTGTCCGTCTGTGTCTGTCATGTCTGCCTGCCTTCCTGTCCGTCTGTGTCTGTCATGTCTGCCTGCCTTCCTGTCCGTCTGTGTCTGTCATGTCTGCCTACCTTCCTGTCCTTTCATGTGTCTGTCATGTCTGCCTGCCTTCCTGTCCTTCTGTGTCTGTCATGTCTGCCTACCTTCCTGTCCGTCGTGTCTGTCATGTCTGCCTACCTTCCTGTCCGTCGTGTCTGTCATGTCTGCCTGACCTTCCTGTCCTTCTGTGTCTGTCATGTCTGCCTGCCTTCCTGTCCGCCAGTGTCTGTCATGTCTGCCTGCCTCCCTGTCCGTCAGTGTCTGTCATGTCTGCCTACCTTCCTGTCAGTCTTTCATGTCTGTTACCTCTCTGTCCGTCAGTCTATCATGTCTGTTACTTCCCTGACCTTCTGTGTCAGTTATGTCTGCCTACCTTCCTGTCAGTCTGTCCATCATGTCTGTCTACCTTCCTGTCCGTCTGTCTATCGATTTTCAACAAAACTAGACCTAAAAAATCAACAACAACAACAAAAACAATAACAAAAAACAGCCATACCATACTATACTATAGTATAATTTCAATGACAATGAATTTGTGTGCTTTACCCCAACCAGGTCAAGGACAACGGCGTCGATCCTCCGGGCGACCTCAACGCCTTTATGACGTCACTTCTGCACGAGCGTGACGTCACGCACCACATGACGTGGGAGGGGGATTTGTGGACGATGGGCTCGGGGGCCTATGCGGACGTGCACATGGGCCGGCTGGTGTCCACGGGGGACTGTGTGGTCATCAAGCAGTTTGTCCACTCCCCCCTCAGGACCATCGAACGTGAGATCAGGATGCACAGGTGATGCACAGTGCCTTTTTGTTTAGGCCCTGAACCCACTTCCTTTGGGGGCTTATTTTCTCCTGAGGTGACCGTGTGTGGTTGACGTGAAGGAAGGGATGGAGGAGGAAAGGAAGGGAGGGAGGAAGGCAGGAAGGAAGGGAGGGAAGGAGGAAGGGACAAAGGAAGGGATGAAGGAAGGACGGAAAGGGAAGGAAAGGGGAAAGGGGGAAGGGAAGGAAGGGACGAAGGAAGGAAGGAAGGGACAAATGAAGAGAGGGAAAGGACGAAGGAAGCAGGGAAGGAAGGAAGGGAGGGAGGAAGGAAGGGACGACGGGAGGAACGTAGGAAGGAAGGAAGGGACGAAGGAAGGAAGGAAGGGACAAAGGGAGGGAGGGAAGGGACGAAGGAAGGAGGGAAGGGAGGAAGGAAGGGACGAAGGGAGGAAAGGACGAAGAAAAGAAGGAAGGGACGAAGGGAGGAAAGGATGAAGGAAGGAGGGAAGGGATGAAGGAAGGGACGAAGGAAGGGACGAAGGAAGGAAGGAAGGAAGGAAGGGAGGAAGGAAGGTAGGAAGAAAGGAGGGAAGGGACGAAGGAAGGAAGGCACGAAGGAAGGAAGGAAGAAAATTACTTTTTAACATCCATATTGGAGCTATATTGGAGTTAAACACAGTTTATGAGTTAGATGGTTGGTTATTGTCTTGGATTTTACCGCCCTGTCAACCGCACAGGGTCTACTTAGGACGAATCACACATCCAAAATAATTTTAGGGCAGTTCAAAACACTGGTCATTAAACCGAAAATGTGTCTAATGCAATGTTACAACGTCAAAAACCAACCATCCCTCTATCTACCGATACCCAATAACACATGTTTTGGTACCTGTTTATATTCCGTAGTCACTCACCACTTCTAACCTGCTTAAATAATAATAATAAGAGGAAGAAGAAGAAGAAAGAGGATTTCTAGAACGCCCATCTATCGCACAGGGAGCTTTACAATAACACTAACAACACACACACACACACACACACACACACACACACACACACACACACACACACACACAAATCGCTTGTAGCTATGAGCAGGGCGACTTATTTTATCCGTAGGCCAACACCGGAAACTGCATTAGTCAACAGCCAAGGCAGTTAAAAAAGTAGGGAGAGGATTCAGTAAAAATGAAGGCGAATGGACCTGGAAGTAGACATTAGGACAATTGATAATAAGCGAATAAGCGAAGCACAGCAGGCTGATGTTTTACGCCCAGTCAACCAGTTCGGTTGCATCAGGGAGAAACACACTTTGTCAGTACACAATAAAAGCTCACAATAGGCACATGCTAAAATTGGTATAGACAGATTTTTTTTTTTTAAACAGACTTAAAAAGTGGGTGAAACAAACAGAAACTAAAAATGATCTGAAATTTATATTCTGGCCCAAATATTGATTTCTTTCTTTAAAGGATGAACATTAAATTTGCCAACAACTCTGGGCTCTCAACAGGAGGGAGGGGGGGGGGGGGAACCTAAATTTCTGCGTCCGTAGTACCCCATGGAGTGCCCCACTGCGGGTGAAGCGTTTCGCACTGTGTTATGTTTGCATTGTCTTGTAGTGCGTGTGTTGTGAGCCGGTTTGGCCCAGCGGTAAGGCGTTAGGCTGGCAAAGCGGAAGGACCTCGGTTCGATTCCGCTTCCGCTCTCCTTTCTCTTCGAAAAGGTTGTGGTTTGTGGACACTGTCCTGTGACTTTGTCCATCACTTCCTACTGAAACATTAAAATGGCTCTCATCGCTGCCCGTCTTAATGCAGGAATCATTCTGGTGGTGACAGTGTAGCGACAGGTATATAATCTCCCTCTCCCCCACTCCATACCCCCTCCCCCACCTCCATCCCCCCCCCCCCCCCCCTTCTCCCAGTCCATAATAAACCTTATAGTTTCTGTGGACGCTAAGCACCGTGTTTACTTATATCTCACAACACTGGCTGAAAACCCACGACGTTAAGCACCATGTTTACTTATATCTCACAACACAGGCTGAAAACCCACGACGTTAAGCACCATGTTTACTTATATCTCACAACACTGGCTGAAACCCCACGTTAAGCACCATGTTTACTTATATCTCACAACCGGCTGAAAACCCACGACGTTAAGACCTGTTACTTATTCTCACAACAGCAGGCTGAAAACCCACGACGTTAAGCACCATGTTTACTAATATGTCAACATGGCTGAAACCCACGACTTGCCCAGACTTATTTCACACCAGCTGCCAGCGTTAAGCACCATGTTTACTTATATCTCACAACACAGGCTGAAAACCCACGACGTTAAGCACCACGTTTACTAGTGCGTGTGTTGCAAGACAACCCCCTCTGCTTGTGACGGCCGCTGTGGTGAATGAAACACCTGTGCAGGTACATCGAGGGGGTTCTGCCCAACACCCCCCGCCTGCTGGGCGTCCTGCCTTTCGGCCCCGACCTGCAGAACTGCTCCCTCGTCTTCCAGCTGGTCCCCGACAGCCACACGCTGCGCGACTGGGTGGAGGCCGCCTCGCTCTCCGCCGTCCAGTGGTTCGGCGTGGCCCTGCAGATGGCGCTCCTGCTGGAGCGTCTGCACCGGAAGTGCGTCCTGCACAACGACCTGCACTCCGGGAACATCCTGCTGCACGCGGACGAGATGGGGCGGCGCGTGGTGGACTGCGGGGTCCCCCGCCTGGAGACGTCGGAGGACGACGAGGACACGAGGCTGCGCCACTCCGCCGCCAAGGTCAAGGCCGATGCCGCCTTGCCGCGCGTGACCTTCATCGACTTCGGCCACGCCACCTTCCGGAGAGGCAAGGTGTACAAGGGCAACGCCCATTCCCTGGCGAAGTGCCGCCACCTGGCGCCCGAGGCTCGAGGCCACGAGGAGACAACTCCAGCCGCCGACGTCTACTCGCTGGGCCACGAGCTGGAGCACATCGCCCGCCTCCTCAACAGCTCTTCCCTGCGGGCCGTCGTCGCGGCCTGCACGGCCCCGGACCCAGCCGCCCGCCCCACGGTCAGCGCCGTCGTCCACACCCTCCGGAAGCTCTTCGTCGGGGAGCACCGCCGCGCGGCGCCGCTGCAGGGTGGCCCCGCTCCGCAGCCGCTGGCTGTCCCCGCCCTCGACCCCTCTTTCTCCGGCCTCCTTCAGACGTCAGGGCGGGGAGGAGCGTGGCGGGGAGAGGAAGGGTGCTCGGGTGGTTGTTCCGGTTTCCGTTCCACGCCGCCTTCCTCACCGGCTGGCGGAGACGGAAGCGGTCGTTGCCGTCCGGAGGTGTTGGAGCGCGCCCTGCAGCGCCTCAAGCTGCCGTTCGTGACCTTCACGGGCCGAGAGCTGCGCATCGAGCGGGTGGGGAAGAGGAGGCGGACCCTCTTCAACTCCCAGCGCACCGCCGTCTACGTCGGCCGGTTCGTCTCCACGGGGAACCGGGTGGTTGTCAAGCGCGTGAAGCGACACAGCGACTATCTGACGGTTCGCTACGAAGCCACGCTCAACCTGTACCTCAACCGCACCGGGTGGGTACCCGCCTTCCACGGGGTGGTGCCGCTGAATAGATACGACCTGGACCAGCTGGGCATCGTGCAGGAGCTGTTCGCCGAGGGCGTGACGCTGGCGGACGTCTTGGAGGCCGGGAGACCCGTGGGGGTCCGCGCACGTGCTCGCCTGGCCTTCCAGCTGACGTCGTTGGTGCACGACGTCCACGCGAGTCACGTGCTGATCAACAACCTGAAAGAGGACAACGTTCTCTGCTCGTGCGCGGACCCCAGCGACTGCTCCGACATCCGAGTGATCGACGTCGGCAAGGCGGGGGGTTGTGAAGGGACGCGGTACGACGCAAGGTCAAGCTACCTGCGGCGGTTCCTCTTCCTAGCGCCGGAAGTGCGTCAGAAAGGTCTGACGTCATTCGCATCCGACGTGTACAGTCTGTGCAGGATTCTGAACGCCGTTCTCGACCGAGGAGCAGCGCTGACGACCTCGGCCGCCGAGCCGAGAGCTAGAGACGAGGCGGAGCGGTTTCTGTGCCGGTGGGACTCGCTGTGCAGGCTGTGTCTAGGGGCGGACCCGCTGACGAGGCCCAGCACCGCGCACCTCAAACAGTTCTTCAGCGCCTTCCTCAGCTCGCCGTCACCTTAACGGAAATGTACAAATGGCTCCATCTGCGGGCTTCATTATTGGTGTTACAACTCTCTCTCTCTCTCCCTCGCTGCTCGCAGTCTCTGTCTGTCTGTGTCTGTGTGTGTGTGTGTGTGTGTGTGTGTGTGTGTGTGTGTGTGTGTGTGGGGTGGTGCGTGCGTGCGTGCGTGCGTGCGTGCGTGCGTGCGTGCGTGCGTGCGTGCGTGCGTGCGTGTGTGTGCGCGCGCGCGCGTGTCAGTGTGTGTATGTGAGCGTGTGCGTGCCGAATGTGTGCGCGTGTAAATATTTATTTTGTTTATACCTTTCCAGTATTACAACATCATTTTTTCTTCTTCTTCTTTTAATCCATCAAGGCACAACAACACATGTTTTGGTATGTCAAGAACAGAGGTCCATTCCGTTCCTTGGTACCGATTTATATTCAGCAGGCATCCACCACTGGAACCTGCTTAAATCGCTGTGGGCTGGGTGACTATTTTATTCGGCAAGCCCACGCGGGAAACCGCGTTAGCTATAACAATTAAAAGGTAGAGAGGGATTTGGAAGAAATGAAGGTGAATGGATCGGGAATGCAGAAACTGGGACAAGAAAGAAATTCCTGGCAGTGGGTGAAGCATGCAAGGCTATATTCTGACCTAATCCAGGCTTTCAAGCGAGAACATTAATCTGGCAGCTCTGGGTTCTCAGCAGAGGGGACCTTAATCTTTGCGCCCGTAGTGAATGCCTGATTCATTCCGGCGTGACACCATGCATCTGACGTGACGTTAAACTAATAGTAATAATAATTTGTCCATAGCGCTGTGTCTCCAGCATCCTGGCTACGACATCCATTACTGTGTTTACTTGTTACACCGTGCCACTGTTAACAATGTGACTCTTACACTAGTTACAGGCTGACACTATTAACAATGTAACTCTTACACTAGTTACAGGCTGACACTATTAACAATGTTACTCTTGCACTAGTTACAGGATGACACTATTAACAGTGTGACTCTTACACTAGTTACGGGATGGCACTATTAACAATTTTACTCTTACAGTAGTTACAGGATGACACTATTAACATTGTCAATCTTACACTAGTTATAGGATGACACTGTTAACAACCTCACTCTTACACTAGTTACAGGATGACACTATTAACAATGTGACTCTTACACTAGTTATATGATGACACTGTTAACAACCTCACCCTTACACTAGTTACAGGATGACACTGTTAACAACCTCACTCTTACACTAGTTACAGGATGACATTATTAGCAATGCCATTCTTACACTAGTTATATGATGACACTGTTAACAACCTCACCCT
>JABMCL010003078.1:370000-390000 GCA_018857735.1 Alviniconcha marisindica
TTTTTGCGACAAACATGTGTGTTTGTCACGACAAAACATGTCTTTTGTCGCGACAAAAATGATACTTGTGGCAGCTCCCGCCAATGATAGTCTATCGCAAGAAGATTCTGCGTTGTCTGTAGCACTGGGCGCGACTCGGGTTTTGAAATGTCCAGGGAACACATCACAGGCAGATGATCAGAAGACAGACTATGGCAAACTGACTCTGAACGAAGAAGAGAATCTTCCTCCCAATGAACCACAAGGTCGAGGGTGTGTCCATAGTGGTGAGTAGGTACGCTAACTGCCTGAGAGAAACGGAAGGTCTGTAGTGTGCCCATGACATGTAGTGATGTACGGTTTTAGAGTTGGTCAGGCAATCAAAGTGGAAATTAAATTCCCCAACAATAAGCACTTAACCTCCAAGGAGACTGCAGTGTTCCAGAAAATCACAAAATTTGGAGAAGAAGGCCAATTCAGTTAGTCCGTTTCTCTCTCTCTCTCTGAGGGAGGAGATCTATACAGGCAGAAGAAGTGAACGAGTTGCGGAGAGGCAAAAGTTAGCTGAGGCAGCTCGAAGGACGAGTGACTGAACAGAAAAGATGCAGTAACGGTAGCATGGTCAAAGACGGTGTCTCTCACAATGAAAGCCATTTACCTCTTGTTGAACGAGGCAACAATCGCATGCTGTACCCACGGTAAGTAAACATGGTGCTTAACGTCCACAGAAACCATAAGGCTTATTAGGGACGGGGCACACGCAGACTTATATTTACCTATATATAATATATGTCCATGCTGTACGCGGGTGGCATCATGTCTACACACTTGGCCTCACCTCCCTGACATCTCAACAAGGTTTCCGTAATGAACAGAACATCTAATTGTTCATCCATTACAAAATGTTCAATGTCAGTTGTTTTTCTTTTTTCTTTACTTTTGCCAAATGACTGTGCGTTAAAACAAGAAATTCTCATAAAGGTCTGGAGCTGGTTAGTGTTGACAGTTATCAAATTCGATGGAGTACGACCACCATCAAGCTCACACAGTCCTTCTGCTTTCTTGCACCGTCTGTCTGGAACTCTCTGCCATTGGTCAAAAATTTTCTACCCTTCTGTAGTTTAATCCAGACCAAAACTATTTGTTTGGCAGTTCCAGTAGGTTTCGCATCAGCCCCCCCCCCCTCCTCCCCCCCCCCCCGCCCCCCACACACAGAGTCTTCCGAGTGTTTATTTGCTGACAGAAGTCAAGGAGAGATGGGTGGGTGGGGAAGTAATGCCACGATCTGGGGAGTTTCTCTTACAGATCCTGTGCTGGCTTCATTTTTATCTAGGGAGTTTCTCTTACACATCCCGTGCTGTCTTGATTTTTATGCAGGGAGTTTCTCTTATACATCCCAGGCTGACTTTGTTTTTATGTGGGGAGTTTCTCTTACACATCCCATGCTGGCTTCTTTTTTTTCCTTTTTTATTTGGGGAGTTTCTGTTACACATCCCATGCGGGTTTCTTTTTTTTTTTCTTTTTCTTTTATCAGGGGAGTTTCTGTTACACATCCCGTGCTGGTTTTATTTTTATGCAGGGAATTTCTCTTACACATCCCATGCTGCCTTCATTTTTGTGCAGGGAGTTTATCTGACACATCCCGTGCTGCCTTGATTTCTATGCGGGGAGTTTCTCTTACACATCCCAAGCTGCCTTCACTTTTATGTGGGGAGTTTCTCTTGCACATCCCATGCTGGCTTCTTTTTATGCGGGGAGTTTTTCTTACACATCCCGAGCAGGCTTCTATTTTATGTCGGGAGTTTCTCTTACACACCCTGTGCTGGCTTTGTTTGATGTGAGCAGCTTCTTTCCTCTGCAGTCTACTCTGGAAACAACCGCTTAAGAAAAGAGCTGGGTAGAAGCTGGCCTCAGAGAAAAGTGTGAAAAAGTCACACTCAAACTGGAGAAGGAAGCCCTAGAACAACCTGAACAGAGCAGAACAAAACCAAGCAAGAACTGAATGAAAAGTGGGCACAGGAATGAAAGGGGAAGAAAAGCAATGGATCTGAGCTCTAAACAAGCCCTGGCTGAAAAAGCTAAGAAGTGAATGGATCCGAGCTCTGCAAACTACCCAAAAGACGACCACACTAAAAATAAAAGAGCTGGGTGGAAGATGGCCTGGGAAAAGAGAGTAAAAAGGTTGCACTCAGAAGAGAGAAAGGAGCCTTACAACACCCTAAACAGGACAAACAACATTGTACAAGAACTGAGTCAAAAAACATCCAAAGGGAAGAAAGGAGACAATCTAACGTGAAGGAGCCCTATAAAGGTGATAAAAACAAAAAACGAAAACAGAGTCACTAAGGACAGACAGCCTGGTGAAAGACGACCACAGCAAAGTCCCTGAAAGAAGTGCTCATAACAGAAAGCAGTCATACTAAGTACTAAACAGAACAAAACCACTAAGAACAATAGCTGGGTAGACAAAGACCTAAGCAAAAGCTCTAAGAAGAAGCGTTTTGAGCAGAACACAGTTCCACGGACCTCTCAAAAGAACAGAACCACTAAGAACTGGTTGGAAGAAGACCTAAACAAATTCCCCAAAATGTCATGTCTGTGTAAAGCAGATCTGTTTTTCTTATGGTGAATCACTGCGGACCCCTCCCCTTGAGGGAACTTCACTCCACCTACGAAACTTTAGCGTGGAGAGACCCTGGGGGATCTTGAGCCTATTTACGACCTGTTTACCATTATGGGTGAAATCATCCTGTCAGAGTCGCTGTCAATTGTCACCTACACAGGAATCGATAGTATGGATTCTCAGAAGACAAGGTAGCCCTACATACAGAGTGCTAGAAAGAACAGAACCATAAAGAAAAGCACGGTAGAAGAAGACCCATGAAAAAGAATAAGAATGAGAAGAATAAGAAAAATGAGCCCTTTGAACAGGTGAAATCAACAGAGTCACTAAAGAGAGAAAGGCCTTAGAACAAACCCGAAAAAAGTACATCAAAACAGCCCTGCAAATTGCTAAGAATGGAACCCCTAAAGACGGGAAGGCCAAAGAACGATCCTGAGCTGAAACAGCTAACAAGTGAACAGATCCGAGCTCTGCAAACTGCTCAGAAGACAACCCCTCAAGAAAAGAGCTGGGTGGAAGATGGCCCAGGAAAATAGTGTGAAAAAGTCGTACCCAGAAAGAGAAAGGAGCCCTACATAAGAGAAAGCAGTCACACTAAGTAGTAAAAGGAGCAAAACCACTAAGAAGAATAGCTGGGAGACAAAGACCTAAGAAAAAGCCCTAAAAAGAAGTGTTTTGAAGAGAACGGAGCTGTGTAGAATGCTATAAAGAACAGAACCACTAAAAACTGGGTAGAAGAAGACTTAAGCAAATTCCCTATCATTAAAAAACTAAAAACTAAAAACAAAAAAACCCTAAAGAGACAGTCAAAATGTCACATCTTTGTAAAGAACTGGGTGGAAGAAAACCTAAACAAATCCCCCCCCCCCCCACAAAAAAAAGAACCCCAAGGAGACAGTCAAAATGTCATGTCTTTGTAAGCAGGTCGTTTTTCCCTACGTGATCACCGCGGACCCCTCCCCTTGAGGGAACTTCACTCCACCGACGAAACATTAGCGTGGAGAGACCCTGGGGGATCTTGAGGCTGTTTACACCTGTTTACCATTATGGGTGAAATCATCCCGTCAGAGTCGCTGTCACCTGTCACCTACACAGGAATTATTAATAGCATGCATTCTCAGAAGACAAAGCAGCCCTATATGCGCAGTGCTAGAAAGAACAGAACCAGAAAGAAAAAACCGCGGTAGAAGAAGACCCACAGAAAAGCCCCAAGAAAATTAAGAAAAATGAGTCATGCATCACCTACACAGGAATTAATAGTATGCATTCTCAGAAGACAAGGGAGCCCTACGTATGGAGAGCTAGAAAGAACAGAACCACAAAGAAATACGCGGTAGAAGAAGACCCACGAAAAAGCCTGAGAAAAATCAGAAAAATGAGCCCTCTGAATAGCTGAAATCAACAGAATCACCGAAGATAGAAAAGCCTTAGAACAAACGCGAAAAAAGAACGAAGCATATCAAAACAGCCTGCAAATTGCTAAGAACGGAACCCCTAAAGACACGAAAGCCCTGCAAAAGTGCTAAAATGAACACAGCCACTTGGCTGGAAGAAGACCTCAGCAAAGTCCCTAAAAGAAGTCCCATAATAGAAGGCAGTCACACTAAGTACTAAAAAGAGCAAAACCACTAAGAAGAATAGCTGGGTAGACAAAGACCTAAGAAAAAGCCCTAAAAAGTAGTGTTTTGAAGAGAATCGAGCTGTATGGACTGCTAAAAAGAACAACCGTTAAAACCTGGGTAGAAGAAGACCTAAGCAAATTCCCCAAAACAAGAAGATGCTAAAGAGACAGTCAAAATGTCACGTCTTTGTAAAGCAGGTCTGTTTTTCTTAGCGTGGAGAGACCCTGGGGGATCTTGAGCCTGTTTACAACCTGTTCTCCATTATGGGTGAAATCATCCCATCAGAGTCGCTGTCACGTGTCACCTACACAGGAATTAATAGCATGCATGCATTCTCAGAAGACAAAGCAGCCCTATATACGGAGTGCTAAAAAGAACAGAACCAGAAAGAAGAAAAGTGCGGTAGAAGAAGACCCACGAAAATCCCCCAGAAGAATTTTAAAAAATGAGCCCTTAGAATAGCTGAAATCAACAGAATCACTAAAGAGAGAAAGGCCTAAACACAAGCCTGAGAAAAAGAAATAAGTATATCAAAAAACAGCCCTGCAAATTGCTAAGAACAGAATCGCTAACACAGGAAGGCCAAAGAACAAGCCCTAGCTGAAAACGCTAAACAGTGAATGGATCCAAGCTCAGCAAACTGGTGAGAACAGAATCAATAAGGAAAGAGCTGGGTGGAGTATGGCCCAGCAAAAACAAAACAAAAAACAACAACACACACACGAAAAAGTCGCACACGGAAGAGAGAGAGAGAAGCCCTCCGACGCCCTAGAAAGAAGAGAACAGAAAAAAAGAAGCAATTCTGAATGGAATTTCTTCTTAAAAAAGTAAAAAGAAAGCCATGAAAACTAAAATTAAGTGTGTGTTGGTGTGTGTGTGTGTGGTGTGTGTGTGTGTGTGTGTGTGTGTGTGTGTGTGTGTGTGTATGTGTGTGTGTGTGAAAGAGAGAGCTCTAAAAGTGAAAAACAATGGTCTCTCGTAGAATTGTTGTGGTAGTTTTACATTTGACATCTGTATCGTAATTGATCATCTTTGCTTCTCTTTGAGTCCAGCAAGACACTAGACAGTTAATAGGGACCATCACTTTGTTGTCAATGTGAAACAGGGAGCTTATAGGTTGACTGATTTTACAAGACAGTTACAACTGCAGAAATACAGTCAGTGCAAGATGATACTGACTTTTTTACTTGTTAGTTTTTAATGAAAAAGTCATGTTTAAAGCCACAGTTGTGTCGGTCTGGATCTGTTTGTTGCCATGGAAACAGTGTTGCCCAATAATTGTTGAGTGTCTGACCAGCTACTCCCTGTATTCAAAATCTATGTTTGTGTGTCAGTGCACACATGTGTGTGTGTGTGTGTGTGTGTGTGTGTGTGTGTGTGTGTGTGTGTGTGTGTGTGTGTGTGTTTGTGTTTGTGTGGGTGTGGGGGTCACTGAGTGTGTGTATGTGTATGTGTGTGTGTGTGTGCATGTGTGCGTGTGTGCGTGCATGTGTGTATGTGTGTGTGTACACATTTTAGCGTGGTAATAATAATTACGTAGTACACTGCTTTATAATTATGTACCTGTTTTAAATTATTGTAATGTCTTTATGTTTTATAAGTTATTTTGTGCGCCGTTTTACAAGTACTTGTTTTATATTAGTGTAATTTACTCAGGATGTACTATGTGATTGCTTGTCTATATATGATATGTCAGTAAATGTAAATGGTATATATTATGTACATGTATGTGAACAAACGTGCTGAGCTTGCTCAGCGGGGAATAGCGCTATAGAAACTAAGAAAGTGTATGTATTATTATTTTTATTAATATGATCAATCGCTTCACTAGATGAACTAACATGATCAGTAAGGGGGCGTAACACAACACTGACTTTTTTCTCTCACTTTCCTGCTTCTTCCCCCTCTCCCGGTGCGCCTTCGAGGCAAGCAAAACCACACTCCGAGCATCGCTTTCCGGCACCTTCCTCCAAAAGGATGTCGTATACCAGTGCTTGGAGTTCAGGAGCTGTGTGAGAGTCGAGGTGGCCGTCCTGAGCTGTCCGTCCTAACGAGCCTTCTGGTTTCTGTGGACGTAAAGCTATATTGCACCATGCTTCGGCATTGGTCACAGCTTGTCCCTAATATGTCAACTGACATCTGAGGACATTAAGCATCACTTCATCATCATCAGTGCTTGGAGTTTGAAGCAAAACCTGATATCGAGAGACCGTAAGCAGGCAACAAGGTCAGGGGTCAAGCGAGCAGGCCTAGCTGACAACATCCAAACACAAAAAGGTTCAAACGAACGCTTACTTATAAATTTTAACACGGGCACACAGTGTGTGTTTGGATCTTGTTTTAGAACGCCAGCAGTCATTCTGTTTCAGATTCTTTTCTTTTCTTTTCTAGCTGACAACAGTTCATCGCGCGAGTAGTGTAAAGGAACAGACTTACTGCGCTCTTCTCGGCCAGGCGAACAGGTGTGGAAGTGGGCACTTTGCACGTGCGGATACGCCGCTCCAGGTGAACACAATGATGGCCGCATCACACAGTTGAAAACACTAGTCCAAGCCAACAGAAAAATCCAAAACACGAGAAGACGAAACGATGCTGGGGCATAAAATGCCCACCACTGCATGACCGAATCCATCACACAACACTCTGACTACTGTCACAGTCCAACACTCACTGGAACCCACAGCAATCCAAGCAAAACGTTGGAGCCGAGGTGCATGTCAGCTTGCTAGCCGAGGTGCATGTCAGCCTGCTAGGCGAGTGACCCCTGACCCCTCTGTGTGTGTCAGTGTGTGCGGGGGGGGTGGGGGGGGGGGGGGGGGGGGGGGGGGGGTGGGTTAATTTTTGCACCTTAAACACTGCTCAACGGCCCTGTCTTTTTTAAAGCCGAACTGAAAACCTTCCTCTTCTCACAGTATGTCCACACCAACTAATATCATACCCAATTTCTTCTAGAGTCATCACGGTGTGTGCACGTGTGCGTGTGTCCATATAATACCTTATGTAAATTGTTTTGGTAGGACTGTGCTCTACGTGTGTATAGAATATTGTATTTCGGGTTAATATGTATCGTGTGAGCGCTCAGGGCGTTGATGAGCGCATGATAAATGTACATTATTATTTATTATTAAATTTCTGCACCTATCGGCAATACTGATTCACAGAAAGTGAGTTTTATCATATTTGCGTCCGTCAGTGTACGTATGCTCCTTTCAGACATTTGATCTAGATCTAGTTTCTGAGTAACTGTGGACGCTTCCTAAGTACTGACGTTAGCAAAACAGTCGATCTCAAATTTCTCACCCGTTTAATTGTTTATACTGAAGTGTCATTTTGTGGCTTGATAAAGGGGATTACCCCAAAAATTCGCATGTTGTGTTTTGGCCTAATAAATAGCGTTATTTTGAACCATTCATGTGTTTGGATCTTGTTTTAGCACGCTCGCGCTAGCAGTCATTCTTGTTTCAGATTTCTACATTATGAATTTTCGTTTTACACGAGTTACTTCCCGTAGACCACCGACACCATGAGATGCGCAAACTCCGATCACTGGTTTACGAGTTGGGGGCGGGAATGTCCCTGTGTTTTCTTTTTGGCTGTTAAAGGGGTTGTTTTCTTTGTTTGTTTGTTGTTGTTGTTTTTTAATTTGTTCTTCTTCAGACATTAAATGATTTTTCTTTTCTTTTCATCAATGGTAAATCAGATTTGCACTTGTGATTTAATTAACATCTTTGGGGAAGTCATGGATGTTGTCATCGATTTTTTCTTAAAGTTATGAAGTGTTTTTTGTTTTTGTTTTTTAAGCTGGGATATTATATCCTCAGACACAGTAAAAACAATAATAATAATAATCATAATAGAGTATTTATGGCGCCCCATCTTGTAAGAGCCCGGAGTAATTACAAAGAAATAAGGATATGCTTGTTTTATCACAGGCACACACACACATACACACTACAAATACATGCAGTACTGGTGATGGGTTGGTAGAATGAAAAGAAAGAAAACAACAGATCAGTATGCAGAAGAGAAGAGGTGGGTTTTCAGTTTTGACTTAAAAGAAGAGAGTGAAGATGAATGCCTGACAGAGACAGTAAGAGAGTTACAAATTACAGGTCCGATGTATTGGAAGGATCTCTCCCCCAGGGTTGAGCGCAGAGAGCAAGAAGGAGAGTAGAGATGAAGCAGCTCAGAGAGGTATGGAGGAGCTGTACCAGAGACAATGTGGAAGCAGATGAGAGATACTTTGTATTGAATCCAGCTGCTGATTGGTAGCCAGTGGAGATCATAGAGTAAAGGAGTGATGTGGGCTGATTTAAGACAAAAAAACAAGAATTTAAGCTTTGCACTCAGTGAAATTTTGCCGTTTCTTAGGATGTACAGCTGCTGTGTGCCCTGGGGATTATTCCTTTGAAAAAAAGAAAAGAGAAGATTTTTGTTGGCATTACCGTTCTCTTAATTATGTACACATTGTCAACCCTATTGTTTTGCATTATTGCTTCGGGCTCACATTAGGTGTAGGTGTTTTATAAATAGTGTTTTACATTATGTAAGCTTCATTTGTCCCTCACCCCCACTATACTACAATGACAATACATTATTTTCATCATCACTTTTTACACTTTCCTCTTTGTAAAATGTTGCTGGACTTTATGCAGAAATAGTTTAACCTAATTACTGAACGGGACGAGCCAAAACATACAATGACTGATGACATGATGCACAAACATGGAAACACTGACACAAAAGCAGTTACTTCATTTGAACTTGAGTTTACTCAAAGTATGGACATGCACACATTTTCACACTGAAACTACATATTCTAAAACGGATTCATCACCACTTTAGTCCTGGAAACTTCATCAATGTACATGTATTCACAGAACTGTACGTGGACAAAAAGCGTCTCTAGGAAGTTAAGAACAAAAGCGGCCATTCGTACAACTCTACGTGGACTGAGGGGCTAGCCCTTCACACTGGCCACTTCCACTGGTTCTTGGGGGGCTCAGCGATGAGAGGCTCCCAGGCTCGCCACTGCAGCATCTTTCTGGACAGCAGCAGCTCCCGCTCCGCCTGCACACACACACATCATCATCATCGCCATCATCACACTGTTCTTCACAGCTCCGCCTGCACATACACACATCATCATCATCGCCATCATCACACTGTTCTTCACAGCTCCGTCTGCACTCACACACACACACACTCACATCATCATCACACTGTTCTTCACAGCTCCGTCTGCACATACACACACATCATCATCACACTGTTCCTTACAGCTCCGTCTGCACATACACACACATGATCATCACACTGTTCTTCACAGCTCAGTCTGCACACACACACACACACACACATCACCAGACTGTTCTTCACAGTTCACAGAGAGCTCTGTGCCAAGGTCTACACCCAGCTTTCAGTTCAGTTCAAGATGGTATGTATGTGCTTGGAAAAAGCCGATAATTATTTGCTCCACCCAATCTCTCAATGTTGCCTTTGAAACAGTTCCAATGTTCATCTGACTGATGCCCAGCCTCCCATAATTACGGTCCCCACACACTTATGGTCAGACTCAGAGTGCCACACTGCACTGTGTTGACTAGTGGAATGCACAATGATCAGAATTTGATTCCAGCAATCAAACTCATCCAAAAATGCCAACTCCAAACACTGTACCAGCATTATTTGTAAAAAAAAAAGACTCCACCACATGCACTGTAATGAACAAAATGGAACCTCAGATCACCCCAACTCGCATGTGGGAAAAACCACCCAGACCTGCAACTTTAACATGACAACACAAAACATTTTCCAGGTATACCCTTTTTTGGTATGTACCCTTTTCTTCCACTTTTTCTTCAGTTTCTTTCAAACATTTTTAATGATTGCAGTCAACTTTGTTTCAGATTTATTTGACTTATTTTTTTCCTCTAGGAAAACACCCAGCTTTCCTTTTTTAAATCAAGACTTTCATAAGCCCTGCTTGGGTGGCTTGTTGACTGACACAAACTTCTGGCTGAAGACAAAAGAGTGATTGTTCAGAGAAGGGTGCGTACTACAAACAGTAAGTACTGACCTGTAGAATGACCTCTTCGATCTGACCAGCATTCAACTGCTTCTCCAGTTTGAATGGATCAGACTCCTGCACACATCAAACAAGCATATTCTTGTAAGACGTAAGAATTTGATTCCCACTAAGTATAGAACACGGAATGTTTTTTTGGAGTTTGTTCATTCATTTACCATCACTATCAGTATCACACCCATACAACAATACAACTCTATTCCAAGTGCTACTATTTAGTACAAAGCCTATTCACACAAACACCCCAATCATAGAAATAGCTAAATTACATTTAAACATTAATTTTAAGAACAGCCACAGCACAGGCCGACATGCATCATATAAATTAATTCATTATAAATATGTCATGGGGGGACCTAATGCTGTGATGACACCACCAGAATACTGTCATTGGCGGGAGCTGCAACAAGTGTCATTTTTGTTGTGACAAAACTTTTGTTGTGACAAACACATGTCGTGACAAAAGACATGTTTTGTCACGACAAACACATGTTTGTCAGAACAAAAGTATGCTTGTTGCAACAAAACTTTTGTCGAGACAAAAGTATGTTTGTCGCGACAAATATTTGTTGTGACAAAAGTTTTGTCACAAAAAAATATTTTGTCGCAACAAACATAATTTTGTCATGGCAAAACGTTTGTTGCGACAAGCATACCTTTGTTGCGACAAAAATGATACTTGTGGCAGCTCCTGCCAATGACAGAATACAGTCAGCAGTCTAAGCCACTAATCTTTACTTTATTGTGTGGGATAAAATCACAAGACAATGTGTACGAATGTGCAGTGTTTTTTCTTTTTTTTCTTCTCCTTTTCTGTTCCAGCTTTGTCATCTTGTAATATCTACACTGCATGCGTTTGAGAATAAGACCCAAACAAAGATTAGTACACAGATGAGGGCCCCAGCTAGAGAACTGGCTTTAACCATTAACCAGGGAAAGAAACATTTTGCTGCTGTGATTTTGTCCAGCTTTGTAATTGTTCTCTCAGCACTGAACATGTGTTAGGCGTAAGCGCCTTACAAATCTCTTTTATGTTATATTACATTTGGGTCTTCCTATGGGAACTCTGGGCTGTTCTCCTGGGAAAGCCAGCTGCAGCTGAGTGGCCTTGACAGGAAGTCTTGAAGGGTTCCTAGCATTAGTAACAAGCCTATTCTTGCACAGCCAGGTCTATGACTGGCACCAATGCTGATCAATAGATTCAATAACTAATCAATTTCAAACAGCCAACCCTTTGATTTTACCCAAGGTGCTTAACAGAAGTCAGGGCCTTAGAACAGAAATCAGATCCTTACAGTTTTCACTACGGACATTCTGTTCTTGATGATTTCTTCTGTGTGGCGACGGTATGAAGCTTCCTGGGGGAACTTCTCTAGCGTCCGCAGGATCTTTTCGTACAGCACTTTCAAGGTCTGGAAACACATGAAACATTTCCTACAGTGCTTTCAAAGTCTGGAAACACATTGTACAATGTAATATTAAGTTGATTAACACCTACAACATAACATGAAGTTGATTAACACCCAAACAGTTAAATACATTCATGGTGCACACAGGGGTTGCAAATATAAAAACAAACAAACAAAAAACTTTTTTTAATTTAACGCAAAATAAACTCATCTGACTCCATTGATCAAAACCTTAGTGTTTACTGTATGCCAAAAAAAAAGAGAAGAAGCCCAGATCTGTACCACAGAATATGTTTTAATAAAGGCTTTAAGCAGTCTCTCTTGCTCTCAGTTTCTGACTCTCTGATGTCGGGGTGCAAAGTCAGTTGTCAGAACATATCGACTTTGGCAGGCCAGGATATGGGTGACACCCAAAGAGGTCAGTGGAAGTTCACTGCCTGCATCAATTTCTGGCCAGGTTACTAGTTTCCTGCTGTTCATTTGCATGTGGGACCAACCACAGTTCTCAGCTCTGCACAATGTCACGAAAGACAACACAGAAAACTCTGACTTGTTTTGTTTTATAAATTACAGCTCATCAGTTGTGATAATAAAATTGATAATTCTGAACCAGTTCCTTCCACTAGCTCTGAGCTGGTCAACTACAGGCCACCTACTCAAGACAGCAAACAAACCAGCCAGGAATACGCCAGTACCAGCGAAAGTCCCAGATCTAACCAGGCATCAGTGACAAATTTTAATTGTGACAGAGGGTCCCAAGCTCAAGGATACTGAAAGTAGTGCTGTTATGCTTCAGGCTTGCACAGAATTCTGCAGCTGGTGTGAGAGGCAGAATTTCAACTAGGCAGGTGCAAGACTGAATTCTTAAAAAAACAAAAACAAACATGGTCAGTGTGTATAGTGTCATGATTGGTTGTATGCATTTTTTTCAAGACACTGCGTTTGCTGTATGCAAGTTCTAAAAAGTGGTTGCAACCCCTGGCACATTAGACAATCTCACACAATCTTTTTTTTAAATAATTCATTTCACTTGTGGCTTATTGAAGTTATTTGCCCTTTTTTTTTTTTTTTTTTTTTACAGGTTATAAAACACACACCAAATGATTGAAACAAAAACAAACATTATCACTGATAGTGATAATGTGAATTGTAATATAAAAAAAAAAAAAAAAACTAAAATGAGAGAGAAAGAAAGCAAGAAACAAACACCACCATAAAAACATGCATGTTTTCACACCTTTTGTGGGTGGCGTGCCACTGCCAGCCCAGTCAGACCGGTCGTCTGCAACCAGAAAAAAAGAAAGAGGTTAGGATTTACTGGTAACCTTCTCCTTCCAGCCTGTGTGACTCTACAATGACCACACAGTAATCACACACACACACACACACACACACACACACTCACACGCATGCATGCACACACTCACACACACGCACGCATGCACGCACACACACACACACACACACACATACACTGACACACACACACACATGCATGCATGCATGCATACAAGTGAAAAATAATAAATTATAAATAGAATTATACAGCTGAAACCTTCTTTTCAGACCATCTTAAAAAAAACGTCAACCAAAAATGGTCTCAAAGTTTGAGTCAAAGGAGGGGTGTTCCTCAGTAAGTATGAGGGGTTCATTTACATGGGATCTGATACACTTTAATTATTTATTTTTTAAACAGAAATCTGATGGGAAAGCTTTCACAAAAGTTGTCTTATAAGTTATATTAGGTATGAAAACATAGGAGGGGTGGTCTTTCATTTGTGTTTCCAATGTACTGTACGATTATTTATTTGCTAAAACAATAACAAAAGATTTTTGATGGTATCCCATGTCATAAGATTTTAAAAGCCTGAGAGTGAGATACATGGAAAGGCTTACACCTTATACTTTATAGATCATTAGATGTGAGCATTTATTTGTGATTTATCACAGTATTCAAACTAATCCACACACACACACACACACACACACACACACACACGCAGAGCCACACACACACCACACACACACACACACACACACAACACACACACCACCACACACACACACACACACACACACACACACTGACTGAGTCATACACACACACACACACACACACACACACACACACACACACACACACACACACACACACACACACATTTTTACGGCCTATGCAAATGATGTTTCAAACTACGAATGGCGAGGCCTGTAGGAAAGTGCAAGGAAGTGGTTAACTACTTAAACTAGTTCCAGTACTTTAGTACGAATGATCAGCAACTCATCGGGCATGCATAATAATACTGATCTGCGACAGCTATTTGCAGCACCTAAAGAAGTACTGCACAAAAGCAAGCGATATGAATTGTCTAACTGAGCAAACAATATATTTTCGCACATTTTAGGTACGTACATGATTATGACATAATGATACCAATCCAGTTGAGTAGTACTAGTAGTACTTACTATTAGTATTACCAGATCGAGACAAACCTGACCCTTTCGCAGAAATCATACTTTCATAGCTCATAGTGAACATGCCCCATTAAGTCAGGAGAAAAAATGAGATGCAACATGTTGACAAAAGCAGTCTGAATTATCAGAAGTACATGCACGCTGAATTTGAACTAATACACTCGTTCAATTATAAAAGAAAGAGACAGAGTAGATGGTTACCAATTTCTGGGTCGCCATACTGCCGTCAAGGTTACAAAAGCTAGCAAGATTACATGACACACACCATTTCAGAACTGAGCCAAATAAGAAAACCTGTGCAAATTGACGACCTTGTCCCCTGTGACACTGATGTATGCCGCGCGCGCACACACACACACAAAAAAACAAAAAACCCCACACACCCAAAAAACCAACACACCCCCCCCCCCCCCCCCTGATACACACCGTGGGCAGCGCGCTGAGCACGAGCGCGCGGCATGCTCCTCAGCCGGTCCCGCTGTCTGGTCAGTCTTATTCGTCTGTTTTTCATCACTAGTCTTTCTTAAAGTTCCTTCCATTTTTTTCTTCTTCTTCTTCTAATTTCAAGCTGACAAATGGGTCAGTGCCTTTGTTGGGGACTTTTTATCCGGCTTCGATGTGTATCATTTAAGCCGGCGATGTCTCCTGGGAGACTTGAATGACGTACCTGCAAAAATCTGAAAAAAACTGAATGACTGCTAGCGGGGGCCCTCTAAAAAAAGCCCCAAACACATAAAAGGTCCAAAATAACCTTTTTATTGGATGTTGTTTTTTTTGCCCTAATGTAAATAGCGGGGAGGGGGGGGGGGGGGGGGGGGGGTAACAGGAAGGCCAAACGAAAAAGAAGAAACGATAATGATAAACAAAAAAACAAAAAAAATTTCAAGAAAAAAAGGGGGGGGGGGGGGGGAAAAAAAAAAAAAAAAAAAAAAAGAGAGAGAGAGAGAGAGAGAAAAAAGAAAAAAACCCCTGAGAGAGACAAAGACAGACAACAGAGACAGAGACAGACAGAGAGTTTTTTAAATACTGAGTTTGCACAGGTTTACACAGACTGATCATTTTTAATAGATCTATTTCACCAACTTACACCACTGGCAGGCCTCCGACAACAAACCCAGTGTTCCAGGGAAAGTGCTCGGAAGTGTTACGGAAGTGAGCATCGCCTGTCCGCGATAGCCCAGTGGGTAGAGACTTATTCGGTTGCTGATGACAATGTGGTTGGGTTGCGGGTTGTTGTGGAAGACAATGCTCTGTCATTGCAGAACGTTAATTGTAAACTAACAGAGAATCGAGAACAAACTATGACTACGACACTAACATTGTTCAAGTCAACTAGTTCTTTATCCAATCCAGTCAAGGAAACTGTGTGGTCACACGTTAACAAGACAAACAAAAGACAATGCACCTTTATAAAAGATGTCTCTCTCTCTCTCTCTCTCTCTCTCTCTCTCTCTCTCTCTCTCTCTCTCTCTCTCTCTCTCTCTCTCTTTTATTTAATTTTTAATTTTTAACGAAGTCTGCAACAACAGACAGGCAAGACTGATCAGTTACACGACTGTTCACCTAATGTAGGTCCTTCTAGTCGCCATTCGCAGTAGTAGTATAGCTCAAAGCCTTGGTACGGCTTTGCCTTAATGCCGTTACTTTGGCGGTACTTATAATTTTGTGTGGAATGTCCCCAGGACATGATAAAACACTAGGAGAACACAGTCACTGAAATAAATAAGCAAGCAGCTTAGTTCTTGGACTGATGTTAACGTAGTCCCGGCAGCCGGCCGAACTGGGCCACACCGACTCAGCACGAAAGAGAGCAAGCAGGTAACGTGACACAGGCAGGCCTACTAAATAAATCAGTCAACAGGACTTCACACACGGATGCGCTGCAAGGCAAACAAAACAGCCCCTGCACTAACCGAGTTGACTTCGGAAATTCAGTTTCGCTGGCTGCAGAACAGGAAGCGGGCTTCCATGGCGGCCCCACGAGGACTGACGTTGGTTGTGAAGCTGACCTCTTGGGTGTGTGTGTATGTTGTTGTGGTGTGTGGAGGGGGCGGGGGGGGGGCGGGGGGGGGGGGGGGGGGGAGTAGGGTCTTACACTGGGGTGACGTTGGTTGTGAAGCTGACCTCTTGGGTGTGTGTGTATGTTGTGTGTGTGTTGAGGGGGGGGGGGGGGGGGGCGGGGGGGGAGGAGGTAGGGGTCACTGCCCCACGATACGGGGACGTTGGTTGTGAAGCTGACCTCTTGGGTTGTTTGTGTGTATGTGTGTGTGTTGTGGAGGGGGGGGGGGGGGTGGGCGGGGGGGGGGGAGGAGGTAGGGGGGCAGGGGGATGGGGGGCATTCTTGTTCAGCTTGGCGGTGTGTGTATGTGTGTGTGATGTGTGCCCTGTGTGGGGGGGGGGGGGGGGGGGAGGAGGTAGGGGTCACTGCCCCACGAGGACGTTGGTTGTGAAGCTGACCTCTTGGGTGTGTGTGTATGTGTGGGGGGGGGGGGGGGGGGGGGGGGGGGGGGGGGGGGAGGTAGGGGTCACTGCCCCACGAGGACGTTGGTTGTGAAGCTGACCTCTTGGGTGTGTGTGTATGTGTGTGTGTGTGCTTGTGTGGGGGAGGGGGGGGGGGGGGGGGAGGTAGGGGTTCACTGCCCCACGAGGAAGTTGGTGTGAAGCTGGAACCTCTTGAGTTTGTGTGTGTATGTGTGTGTGTGTGGAGGCCCGGGGGGGGGGGGGGGGCTGGGGGGGGGGGAGGAGGTAGGGGTCACTGCCCCACGAGGACGTTGGTTGTGAAGCTGACCTCTTGGGTGTGTGTGTATGTGTGTGTGTGTGTGTGGGCGGGGGGGGGGGGGGGGGGGGGGGGAGGTAGGGGTCACTGCCCCACGAGGACGTTGGTTGTGAAGCTGACCTCTTGGGTGTGTGTGTATGTGTGTGTTGTGTGTGTGGCGGGGGGGGGGGGGGGGGGGAGGTCAGGGGTGTACTGCCCCACGAGGACGTTGGTTGTGAAGCTCACTCTTGTGTGTGTATGTGTGTGTGTGTGTGTGTGGGGGGGGGGGGGGGGGGCGGGGGGGGGGAGGAGGGTAGGGGTCACTGCCCACGAGGACTGAGTTGGTGTGAAGTGTGACCTTTGGGTGTGTGTGTATGTGTGTGTGTGTCGTGGTGGGGGGGGGGGGAGGGGGGGGGGGCGGCGGGGGGAGGAGGTAGGGGTCACTGCCCCACGAGGACGTTGGTTGTGAAGCTGACCTCTTGGGTGTGTGTGTATGTGTGTGTGTGTGGAGGGGGGGGGGGGGGGGGGGGGGGGGGGGGAGGAGGTAGGGGTCACTGCCCCACGAGGACGTTGGTTGTGAAGCTGACCTCTTGGGTGTGTGGTATGTGTGTGTGTGTGGGGGGGGGGGGGGGGGGAGGAGGTAGGGGTCACTGCCCCACGAGGACGTTGGTTTGTGTGTGTGGTATGTGGGTGTGGGTGGTATGTGTGTTGTGTGTGTGTGTGGGGGGGGGAGGGTGGGGGGGGGGGGGAGGAGGGTCCATGTGACCCACGAGGACGTTGGTTTGTGAAAGCTGACCTCTGGGTGTGTGTGTATGTGTGTGTGTCGTGGGGGGGGGGGTGGGTGGGGGAGGTAGGGGTCACTGCCCCACGAGGACTGACGTGTGTGAAGCTGACCTCTTGGGTGTGTGTGTATGTGTGTGTGGTGGAGGGGGGGGGGGGGGGCGGGGGGGGAGGTAGAGGGTCACTGCCCCACGAGGACGTTGGTTGTGAAGCTGCATCTTGGGTTTGTGTGTAATGTGTGTGTGTGTGGAGGGGGGGGAGGGGGGGGGCGGGAGGGGGGAGGAGGTAGGGGTCACTTGTGCCCCACGAGGACGTTGGTGTGAAGCGACCTCTTGGGTGTGTGTGATGTGGTGTGTGTGGGGGGGGGGGGGCGGGGGGGGAGGAGGGGGGGTCACTGCCCCACGAGGACGTTGGTTGTGAAGCTGACTTGGTGGGTGTGGTGTATGTGTGTGTGTGTGGAGGGGGGGGGTGGGGAGGGGTAGGGGTCACTGCCCCACGAGGACGTTGGTTGTGAAGCTGACCTCTTGGGTGTGTGTGTATGTGTGTGTGTGTGGGGGGGGGGGGGGGGGGGGGGGAGGAGGTAGGGGTCACTGCCCCACGAGGACGTTGGTTGTGAAGCTGACCTCTTGGGTGTGTGTGTGTGTGTGTGTGTGTGTGTGTGTGTGTGGGGGGAGGAGGTAGGGGTCACTGCCCCACGAGGACGTTGGTTGTGAAGCTGACCTCTTGGGTGTGTGTGTATGTGTGTGTGTTTGGGGGGGGGGGGGGGAGGAGGGGTAGGGGTCACTGCCCCACGAGGGGGACGTTGGTTGTGAAGCTGACCGAGTTGACTTCGGAAATTCAGTTTCGCTGGCTGCAGAACAGGAAGCGGGCTTCCATGGCGGCCCCACGAGGACTGACGTTGGTTGTGAAGCTGACCTCTTGGGTGTGTGTGTATGTGTGTTTGTGTGAGGGGGTGGGGGGGGGGGGGTGGGGGGGAGGAGTAGGGGCACTGCCCCACGAGGACTTGGTTGTGACAAGCTGACCTCTTGCCCGTGCTAAGGGACTGTGCCCGGGGGACCTATTGAATTCAGTTGCGCTGGCTAAAGAGTGTGGGGGATGGGGGGTGAGGGGGGGGGGGGGATGGGGCGGTTGGGGGTGAGGGGTGGGGATGGGGCGGGTGGGGGGGGGGGGTAATTTGCCTACGGGGACGTTGGTTGTGAAGCTGACCTCTTGGGTGTGTGTGTGGGGGGGGGGGAGGGGGGGGGGGTGGGGGGGGTGGGGGTGGGGGGGGGTCAGTGTAGAGGACTGACGTTGGTTGTGAAGCTGACCTCTGGCAGGGTGGGTGTGTGTGTGTGGGGGGGGGGGGTTTCCCACATGAACATTCTTTCATGTTGGTTTGTGAAGCTGACCTCTGGGTGTGTGTTTGTGTGTGTATATGTGTGTGTGTGTGGGGTGTTTGTGTCATACGGGTATGTTGGTTGTGAAGCTGGCCTCTTGTGTGTATGTGGGTGTATATGTGTGTGTGTCGTGGGTGGGTGGGGTGGGGTGGGGGTCAGCTGTCATACGGGTATGTTGGTTGTGAAGCTGGCCTGCTTGGGTGTGTGTGTATGCGGGTGTGTGTGGGGTTGCGGGGTGGGGGGGGGGGGTGTCACTGTCAGTGTGGTTGATTTTGTCTGAAGTAGGCCTCTTGGGTGTGTGGTATGTGTCTGTGTGTGTGTGGGGGGGGTGGGGGGGGGGTCGCGTCATACGGGTATGTTGGTTGTGAAGCTGGCCTCTTGGTGTGTGTATGGTGTGTGTGTGTGGTGGGTGGGGGGGGGGGGTGGGGTCACTGTCATACGGGTATGTTGGTTGTGAAGCTGGCCTCTTGGGTGTGTGTGTATGTGTGTGTTGTGTGATGGGGGGGGGGGGGGGGGAGTCACTGTCATACGGGGATATTGGTTGTGAAGTTGACCTCTGGTCCGTGCTAAGGGACTGTGACCGCTGGGACCTATGAAATTCAGTTTTGCTGTTTAAAGAAGGGTGGTGGTGGGGGTGGTGGCGGGGGAGGGAGGGGGGTAGGTGGGGAGGGGCGCGGGGCGCTGGGGGCGGGGGGGGGGGTGGGGGGGGGGGTTTTTGGGGTGGGGGGGTGGTGTGGGGGGTGGGGGTGGTGGGAGGGTGGTGGTGGTTGTGGGGTCAATACCTGAGGTAAAGCGTGGTTGTGAAAATGACCTCTTGCCCGTGCTGAGGGACTGTGGGCCGGGGAGCCATACAGACACAGTGGGGGCACGAGAGACTGAGTGCCACAGCTAAT